>BPTQ01000001.1:238149904-238160985 GCA_019973895.1 Chrysanthemum seticuspe | reverse complement strand
ACTAATAAAGTGGTTTGGGTCCCCACATTTAAAGCAAGTACGATCATCCTTTGGCTTCTCGTCCTCTTTGCTTTTCCGAAAGCCTTTCTTATCGTCATATGGTTGTTTGACGTATCTTCCCTTTCTTCTAAAGAACTTTTTAAAGTCCCTTACCGCCATAGCGTACTCCTCGTCGTCACTACTCGAAGAGGAGTTCTCTTCATCACTTGAAGCCTTTTTGGCTTTAAGGACCAGAGATTTGTGTTTCTCTTTTACCTTTGAGGCTTCGGAGTCTTTGGCAAGCACAAGCTCGTAGACTTTTAGGTTGCCTATGAGTTCATCGAGGGTGAGGATTGTCAAATATTTTGACTCTTCGATCGCCGTCACCTTGGATCTCCACTTCGATGGAAGTGCCCTTAGATATCTCCTAACATGGTTACGGCTAGAAAAAGATTCATCAAGTGCTTGTAACGATGTAATAATAGTATTAAAGTTAGCAAAAGAATGATCTATAGTTTCCTCATCCGATACCAATTGTGGAAAACTAGAAGGGGGGGGGGGTTGAATAGTTTTTGCCGATTTTAAGTTGATTTCAAAAACTTTAGATTCGTTAATATGTGAGATCTTATGGATGTTGAGAACGTATAGATCTAATGATAATGTAAGCAAATAAATAATGTTAAGGGATAGAAATGACACAACCGATTTATAGTGGTTCGGCTACAAGGACACCTTCCTTGCCCTACTCCACTCCCCGAGTCACCTACTCGAGAGTTCAAGCACTATGTCAACAAACTCCTTCACTTGGCGGAGAAGCCTTCACAACGTTGCTTACACTTTTTCCGGTACAAAGCTAAATACCGAGTCCGTAGCACGGTTGACCAAACCAACACAACTATTACACAACAAATATGTGAAATAACAAATACAAGATCTTCGCTACAGAAATCTTGCGGAGTGACAAATCAATCAAGGACCCCTTGCTTGGATGACTTGTAGAATGCTTGTGATCTCGCCTTAGAGAAGGACCTATATGAGGATCACAAATAGAAAGAAAGAAGAACAACTCTCTAGATCAAGTGATCTATATGTTAGAAGAGAATGAGAGTGTATGAGAGATTTAGTAAGAAGAGGGGTGGTTAGAATGAAGAAATGGCTCTCTATTTATAGGCAAAATTCTTCACTATTCCCCGGATCCCACGGATCCCTTCCACTTGGGATCCGTCTAGTGTAAACCTAAGGATCAGTGGAACGCTCCTCTTTGCCCATGGGTTTTTTGGTTATGGGTCATGGGTTATGGGTTGGTCAATGGGTTTTCTTTAGATTCAATGTATCTAAGTATACATTGTATCTAGTCTTCTTGGGTATGGGTTAAGATCCATGGGTCATGGTCCATGGGTTATGGTTTTTACCCATCCTAATAAACTATTACAACAAATGCTTAATTACTACATTTTTGTATTTAAGTGGCTATATGTAAATGTTTTACAAAAATAACATGTATCCTTATAATTATACTTACGACAACATTATATTTGTTATCAACAGAACACAAAGAGATCGCAAAATATTAATAAACGTTTTTACAGTTTATTTGTATTAACAATCTCCCCCTTTTTGTTGATAACAAAACATAATGTTATGATGAGTAAAACTTAAGAATAGATGTAAGTTTTGAAAGCCCCTAAGTTTTACTTCTTCTCCCCCTTTTTGTCGAAACAAAAAGTTAACCCTTTGGAGGAAAAAGTAGTCCACGTATTTCTTTCTCCCCCTAGCTTGGGGCGTCAAGTGAAGAAAAATAAAAAAATCCTATAAGAAGAAAGGTTAGTAACATGCTTAAATAATCTTGTGATTGTCGAGAATCAAGATTGGGAGCCAGGAACAACAGGACTTATGACAGTGCGCATGATTTCTCCTGTGGTGGCATCTTTGCTGATAGGTTAGGGCGAATTGACCAAATGTTGTCTTCTCAAATTTGACCCCACCTGAAGTAATTGGAAGTAAGTAGACGTAGACATAACTAGCTAGGATAATTTACTAGGTTATCACCACTTCTCTCTATTGATTTCTCTTTACCATTTATCTGCTTTCATTTACTTTATTCTGCATTAGTAGTTTAATTAATTAAATCTCTATCGAAACCATTATTATTCTGTGACACTAGACTTAGTAATAATCCAACACACATAGCTCTTGGGACGACCTCGGCTTTACCGTTTACTTCACTACACACGACCGGGTACACTGCCCGTTAGTGCACTAGGTTAGACCATAGGTATTGCGAGACACTATAAATTTAAGACCTGATCAGTAAAACCTGCATCAAGTTTTTGGCGCCGCTTCCGGAGAGTTATATTAGGATTGATATTAAGTCTTTAATTTCGTTTTAAACTTTTCTCACGATCATATTTCAAGTTTTCAGGTACCATGGAAGTTGTTAACATCGATGACCTCACTCTTGAGGAATACTTGGTGTTGACAAGAGCGGAACAAGGGTCGAGTCTCGTAAGACCGACAATTGGAGCGGATGTCCGTTTCGAAATCAAAGACCAATTTATGAGGGAGCTTCGTGGTAACCATTTTTCAGGAAATAGGGACGAAGATGCATATGAGCACGTTGAAAATGTCCTATACATTGCTTGCCTTTTCAACATTCCGGGCATGTCTCATGATGCTGTTATGCTAAGGGTATTCCCAATGACTCTTACTGGAGCTGCCAGAAGATGGATCGAAAGATTGCCCGCCGGGGCAATTAATACTTGGGCGCTACTAAAGAAACACTTTATTCAAAGATATTGCCCACCGTCAAAGATTTCTAACCAGCTTTTGGAGATCCATAATTTCAAACAAGAAGACGACGAAATGATGTATCAAACTTGGGACAGATACAACGATCTTCTTTACAAGTGTCCTACCAATGATCTAAACAACCAGCAGAAGGTCAATATTTTCTACAAAGGAATTAACATAACTACAAGGAAAATGCTGGACTATCAAGGACCTATCTCGAACATGACTCCTACTATTGCTATTGAAGCCATTCAAAAAATGGCGGATCACTCTAAAAAATGGCACGACGGAGGAAGTAAAAGGAACTAAGGCGGAAGTTTTGACGGAATTTGTTAGGAATTAGAAATTCCATGGTGAAGTGTCGGTCACCCCAAATATTATCTAGCATAAGTTAGCTCGTAGACATATTGTTAGTTACATTATTTATCAGTTTATTAGTTAGTTATTAGCGTAGTTTAGTCTAGTGCAACACCGTGGAGGAAGGACGGGTCTTTACCCACAGTATGCCTGATCCACAGTCCGTAGGAGGACGTTTTGTATGTTACTATAAATACCTTCTACCTCCCAAGGTAGAGGGTTGGACCTTTCATTCTAATCTAACCTTTTCTCTTTTGTTTACTTTCTCTCTCTAGAAAGGTTCCCATTCTACTTTCTCTCTCTAAAACCTCTAAACTATACGCCTCTTATTGTGATTGTGGATGTGTTTGTGAAATCCAATATGTTACAAATGGTATCAAGAGCCATGGTTTGATCATCTCTCTTACTTATCCTTGGATTTCTAGTGGTTTTATATGGTTTTTGAGATTGAAAAAATTTAGTGGTTTTTGCATCATTTGGATCAATTCGTGTGTTAAAGTTTGAATTTTGAGTGTACTTTTGTGTTTAGAATCATTGTAAGTGCTTGGGTTTGGATTTGGAAAGCTTGAATCACTGTGGTTGAGCTTGTTTTGGATTGAAATGTGTGTTTTTGAAGTTTTTCAAGGTAGCGACTTGAGTCTCGTTGTGAATTTCTTCGTAGCGACTTGCTTTAGTAATTTCTAGCGAGTTGTAGTGTTAGTCGTAGCGACTTGTCTATTGAGACAAGTCGACAAACAGTACAATTTAGTGGATTCTCCACTACGGCTAGCGACTTGGTGGGGTTAGCGACTTGCTTTCATTATTTCTAGCGACTTGTACTTATTGTTCTCAGCGACTTGATCTTAGCGACTTGGATACTTGGCGAGTTGCTCTTTAGCGACTTGTATGCTTAGCGATTTGGTTCGTTAGCGACTTGGTTCATAGTGACTTGTGTTTAGCGACTTGGTTACTTTAGCGACTTGTCTTGCTAGCGACTTGTTGTCTTTTCCCGACAAAACTTCAAACGGCCATAACTTTTGAACCGTAACTCCGTTTTCAGCGTTCTACCCATTAAAACGACCATGAGAACGAGGAGAATGGCACGCCAAAGTTCTTTTAGGCCAACCTTCGAGGCCTAAATCCGCTCCGAACAGAAGTTATTGAGGTTTTTATGCTTTTTGACCTAAATTTCTCCGTAAAAACGGGCATAGACCAATCCAAATCTCAACCAAACAACTTCTCTGCTAATCCTTCAAACAATCATATGTCCTAACACACAATTGTCTTTCATTGTGTCGATCCATCAGTCATCTTAACACATTCCATTGGTCATTGCTTAACGGTTTGGTCTTGATTTTAGTAAAATCCCGCGAAAGATTCTATTTCTCGGTTTAAATCATAGACTTGTAAAATCCCGTGCATACTACAACATCATGTCTTACACTATTGACCCAGTGATTTCGGAAGCACTTAAATTGTATGATGATGTGGACAACAATGATAATGTATGCTACACTGAACGGTTAAAGATGTTTGAATTAATCAATGAGGATGTGAGATCTTCATGTTCTGAGTACAATGAGAATGAATTGCACCTGCTAATGCTACAGAATGCCATGCAAAAGGAATGCTGCATTATAACCTATCAACAACTTCACTCTCACCTCATGTTACTTCTACCCACAACAACGGAACGAACATGTATTGCCCTTTTCTGTCAAGATTTATCCACATTAACGGGTACATTACTGTTGAACTTAGAACAATTGGAACAACAACTTGATAAAGAAAAGGTTCAAAAGGATAGTTCCAGTGCTGCACTTCAAGTGATCCACAACCAATTTCAGTCATTCATCAGTGGGGAATTTACATCAGATTATGATCAAGACATGACTGAAATGTCTTTCAAGAGACACACTGGAATGGAAATTAGCATGTTCATAGAGACACTTATCCATCTCATGGATAATGTAGATAAGTATATTGAGGAAGTTACTCAGAAAGATGAAATAATAGATGAGAGTCTGGTGCTGTTGACAGAATGTTGTGATGAGTTGGGTAATGTATAAGTTGAAGAATCGGGTGTTGCTGAATGCAGAATAACAGAGACAACAAAGAATGATGCAACAAATTGTTCAGTAACTCATGTTACACATGATGTGGATGCAGATATCAGACAGATAAATGAACAGGTGTCATGTGATGAGGTACCCTTAACTATTCAACATAGTGCATCTGCTAATGTACCTAAACATACTGATCTTAATGCTGAACATGATTCTGATAAATGTTCCTTGGTTGATGCTGAGTCTAATAATTTCAAAAAACATTATATGGTTGATAAAAAGGCTTTTGATGAACTTTCAAACAAATTCTCAAAACTTGAAAAACATTGCATTTCACTTGAAATTGCGATACAGAGTAAAGAAGAAAGTTTTCAACTTAACAAACCATGTAAAAATCCGGAACTTCCTGAATTCCGTGAACTTTTTGAAATTAACACTTTGAAAGCTCAGCTTCAAGACAAAGAGTCAACTATCAAAAATTTGAAGAAACATATTTCTAATATGCATGTGAAAAGTAATTTGGTTACAAGTAATTCTGATGTTAATGCTATTGATGATATTCAAATGCGAAATGATGAATTAGCGGTTTGTGTGGCCAAATTACTAAAGGAAAATGAGTCATTGAGTATGCATCACATAGAACTAAGTGACTCTGTCAAAGAAGCTAGAATTAAGTCATTGGAACAAACAAACTCTTTGATTGCCAATATTGATGAACTCAAAGCTCAACTTCAGGATAAGAGTTTTACAATAGTTGCCTTAAAGAATGAGCTTAGAAAAACAACAGGGAATAGTGTGAATACTAAGTTTGCAAAACCATCAATCTTGGGGAAACCTGTTATTAGACAACCGAATGCGTTTAGATCCGAACGACCAAAATTTTCAAAAACGCGGTTTGCCTTTAAAGTTGATGCGAAACAAGTTTTTCCAAAACCAATCACTTCACTTAACTTGCCTAGTAAAAATGCTATGAATGACTTGTATAAGAACTCTTATCTAGACATGGCTAGAAAGAAGGCACATACTCGAAAAGACGGAATTTTAGGTGCAAGACCTAGGGTGATGAATTCTTCGATATTTCAAGGCACTGCTAGTAGTTCTAAACCATTCCTAGGAACAATAAACTAAAGACTAGGGATTGGCTTGTATCTAAGAGTAGTTGTGTTTCGAATAAATCTATTCCCATAGTAGATCACTCTAAGAACTCTAGATCTTTTTCTAAATCCAAACAAGTTGTTTGCTCAAATTGTCTGAAATGCATCTTTGGCAAATCATGATAATTGTTTTTCGAAATCCTTAAAGAAGGTAAATGCTCATACAAAGGTTCAACCTGTTAAGTCTAGGAATAAGGATAAGTCTTTCACTATGCATAAGAAGCCTAACAATCCTAGACCTTGCCATAAGTGGATACCGTCTGGTAGAATGTTTAAGGATGCTGGACTTAGGTGGATACCTACTGGAAAGCTGTTTACCGATGACAAAATCAAGGTTGACTGTGAAACCCCAAAGGGTTTGGATACGAATGTCACTAACCAAAATATATGCAATCAAGTTTGTAATATTAGTGCAGGTAGTCCTTACTCAGTTACAGATACTTCGATCCTTCACTACATGGACTGGCTTAAAGTATGGATTACAAATGGATTGATATCTCATAACTCACGGGTTCAAGTAACTCAATCTTGATATTCATTCGGCTATGACGTCTGTTCACATCAGTTCAGGCCTCGTACTTCAACATAGTGGCGTCTGTAGATAACACTTCAGGCCCCGTTCCTCAAAGAAAAGAAAGGTGTACGCTTCAGTGCGCTTTATCTTCAAAAGAAGAGAAATCTTCATGTTTATGACCATTCTCATCGACATTCTTCATCAACAAGCTTCATGTTTTTCCCACGCTCTTTCAACTCTCAAGTGGATCTACATTCATTGGTGTATATTCTTATTCACTTATTCAAATAAAAAATGGCAACTTCGGATGCAATTTTTGAGGGGGAGAAGAGTGCATATACTACATGTTGATGGATGCTTGAACTATGGTCATATGATTCTCCATCAACGCCTAATGCTTTACTTACTAAGGATAACTGGGATTCATTTTTTGGGATTCATGTTTCAAGATATGTTTGATGAGTACTTCCAACCTCCAACGAATGTTGATCATCTAGATTCTGAAGCTCATGCTCCGGTTCCTACTGACTTAACTGTGGCACCATCTAAGAAGTACTTCTCGGAATTCTCAAGAAACCTTATCTCCAGTTATTTCACAAGGCGTTGATAATGTCTATCATGATATTGTAGTTGCACTATTGAATAATGATCCGCTCTTTGGTATTTCTTTGCCAAATCTTCACGGATTATTGTTCCTCTAATTGTGCACACTATAAATCAACCACATGAACATTAAGGAATCATTCAGTCTCTACATGTATCTTCCATATCAGTCTCTACATGTATACCTTTAGGAAGAATGCATTGATGTTGAGGAATCATTTTTTCTGGTTCATTCAGTGGGTCAATGTACATCCGGTTGTATGTTTATTCACGTAGTGGGCATTTGACACAAGTTGATTACTTCAGAGTTAATCATTTATCACTTATTTGAGATTGAAGTTGACTTTCACAAAGGCGTGTTCTTATTAGATAACTTGCTCGAGCTTAACAATTTGAGTTGAAGACTTGGCTTATCTAGTTACCAGCAGTAGGTTTGGATGGTTGAAGACCTGGTTAACTATCACTTTAAGGAGTTACGTTGTTTTACTCAGTGACACACGATAATGTCGTTGTGGATAATCGCAAGAGGTGTTAATGTCTCATACTTTGGTTGAGTATTGAGCACTTAGAGATTTGCTTGGTGCATAAATTCTCAACACCGTTCTTCCATCATTAAGTGCAAGCTTAAGATACAAATGTGGGGAATTCGACTTCAGTTTCAAGTTTGGTATATCGGTTTTTCTTCTTTAGTAGTCACTCCAAGTTGTCTACGTATGGGTTGATAAAGATAGACAAGAAGAGTTTCTGTAACAGTTGATTCTCACAGGATTTATTTGAGCTAATTCTTGTTCTTCTCTATTTCAAGATTATTCGGTATGTATAATGTGTTGCTGATTCTGAGGTATCAAAACCAGCAAGGGGGAAGGAGACATACATCTAAATACACAACAAGTACACATGATGAACCTAATACTTCTTCTCGATTGAAGTAATCCCGGGAAAGATAAATGTCATAACCGTAGAGATACTCAGTGTTTACTCATAGCTTCTGGTGTATTATTCCAACTATTTGGGGGAAGGATATATTATTCCAACCATTTGGGGGAAGTGGTCTCTGGATACTTTTGGTATGTGTTATCTCAACTTTCAGTAGGAAGAAATATGAGAAGAATATGTGGAGCGTGAGATGATATTGCTTATCGACATCTTCTATATGATTTATGATAATGTGCTTCCGGTTAGTGCTTCATGTACACAATGTAATGATGATTCCGATGAGATCGCAACCATCAAGGGAGAATAATTTTTTTCTATTTTTTATTTCGTAGATCTGGGTCACACAACATATTCACATGATCGAGCTTATGTTACAGTTATTCCGGAGTTGACATCCACAAAGAAGATCAGTGATTCAACCAATTATTGTGATGTCGTTGTCTCTTCTCTTGTTGGGTACATGTGTACGTTATGGGCTGATTGGTTATATGTTAGATAACTGGAATGCATTTGGTGAAATGAAGGTGTTGATAAACTGTTCTCCTGAATTGACAACTGCTCAAACTCGAAGAGTTATGTGTACATCGGGGACGCACAACAAGTTCATGTGATCGGGCTTAATCATTTATTTTGGGTTTAATAACCGCAGAAATGATCCGTGTTAACTTGTTACTTCGGTGTTATCGTCTTCTTCGGGTCCTTGAGCTTCATATAATTAGACTGTTTGCTTCACTTCTTCTTCTTGGGTGAAATGGTTGATGAGTGTGCAAATACTCATCATTTTTGTACCGTTTAGAATGCCAAAAACATCTGAAAACACTCAGAAATGCATCAAAATGATGAAAATATCACAAATAAGTGTTTTATGTGTTTTAAATGCAAAAATACCAAAATCAGGTGAAAAACGTATCAAGTTTGCATAATTGGCAGTTTTAGTCCCCCAAGTTACAAAAGTTGTCAAATATAGTCCCTAGTCATTCCAAAACTTATAAAAAGTCATAAAAGGTCCTTGGGATTCACAAGTTGTAAGAAATTGTCCTTTGAAGTTTAAAAATTGCAAAATTACAACTTTGGTCCTTCAAGTTTGAAAAGTGTCAAAATAGTCCTTGGATATTTAAAAAGTGAAAATTATCAAATATTATCCTTGTACTATTAAAGTTTGTCAAATTGGGTCCTTTTGATAAGTTTGGAAAAAATACAGTTTTGGTCCTTAAAAAATCCAGAAATTACAACTTTGGTCCTTGTATTAATAACAAACCAAACTTGACCCTTTGTGTATTTTGATCCCCAGCCAAACCCAAAAGACCCCCTGTCATTATCCTGTGACCCCCCCCCATTTTGAACCCCCACTTATTAATATCATTCGGTCAAAAAGTCAAACGCGCGCCCAAACCACGTTTCCTGTTCATCTTCCTCACCACGACTGTAAAACCAAAACCAGTGTGGTTTTTCCACCTTTTCAACTTTCCACCTCATCTCTACACCTGTTACCAACTCCTTAACACCTCCACTAAGTCCAAAATTTCTTAATTGAAGAAACCTGCTCAAGATGAATTTGGCGCCAAAATTCCACATGGACGAATATGATGAAATATGAAGATCCAATGGCTCAAGTGAGGTGGGAAAGTCTCAGAGATGTCGACTAAGCTCAATGAGATCTTTATAAACAAGTTTGGTGCAAGGAAGAAGAATATCTAGTATAATTTTATTTTATGTATGTCGAATTAATTAAGTTTCAATTTTCAGTATATTTTAAAGCTTTCAAGAACTTTGTTAAGTTATCTCAGTGTATTGTAAACCTTTCTCAGTTATTAATTTCAAGTTTTATGTACGAATTCAGTTCATGCCATTTTTAAGCTCAAATTCTCAAAATATTTAAAAGATGTTTGTAGTTGATAATATGAACTCATAAGCTCATATAAGTTCTTTATATAGCTTCTGAGAGCTATTATAACTCTTGAAATCAGTTATAGTTATAAAACTTAAAAATTCATAAAAATCAAGAAAAATAGTGAGAAATTCAAAAATCAATGGAGAAGATGAAACAGGCATTGAAGCAAGGAGTATTATGGATTTTCCTGGTTTAGATGCTTCTTGGGAAGCTATAGGAAGTGGTTTCAGTCCTTAGTTCTCAGTTTTGAGCAATAAAGCAATTTGTAAGCTCAATCCTTAAATTTGGTATTTCACTGTAGAACTACTTATTTCTGCTTATCTCTTTGTCTTTTATGCTTATTTGGTGTTATTAAGTCAAGTTATCACTTAAAATAGGCTGCTTATTCATTAGCTTTTTCAGTCACTTAGTTTTCATTTTTTTTAATAATATTGCATAATAGTGATTAGTAGGTCTTAGTTGTTATTATCAGTGTTTATGAGCTTAAATTGGTCCTTTTAGGTATTATGAGGAACGAAGTTACGGACAAAGTAGAAGAGGTAACTAAAAACTTAAAGAGTGATAAAAAGAACTAAAAATACTTAAAAATTCAAAATATTGATATTGACTAAAGTTCTCAATATTATCGAGAGTCTTCGATATATTTCTTGAATATACTCGAATACTCAAGTATAATAGTTGATGTTTGTAGAAAATTTATAAAACTCTTAAACTCGAATTTTTACCGTACTTGACTTAAGCATGTATTTTGAACTTTAATTATTGACTCTTTCCAAATGTTATGTGACTCTATTGAATTGTTTCAAGAACTT
>BPTQ01000001.1:238135447-238147128 GCA_019973895.1 Chrysanthemum seticuspe | reverse complement strand
CCTTCTACTTCATCTCCCGTGAGTACATCTAGCACTGATGCTAAGATTGACAAACTCACATATATTGTTCAGGCTTTGGTTCTTGCTAACCAAAAGAAAGTCACTTTCACACAGACACCATCACATGGTGAAGTGAAGAAAGTCGAGGTCTGTGTTACTTTTGGTGGCCCTCATGCATACTACAACTGTACTGCCACCGATGGTCGTCCGTTTGAAGCCAATGCTATAGCCGGTACTTCACATCAGGGAGGTAATCAATACCGTCCTCAAAATGAACCAAACTACCGTGCTAACACTTATCAAGGACCACCCGGTTTTAACCAGAATCCTAATATACAAAACCGGAATCAGAACCAACCTAGAATGAACCAAGGTTATCAAAACCAAGGTAATTTCTATCCCGGACCAAATCAAGGTTTTCAACATCAAGGAAACCTTAATCAAAACAATTTCAATCGAGGGAATCAATTTCAGGGAAATGTGAATCCTAACCAAGGGAATTTTCAACAACAAGGTCATAATCAAAACATACGACCTCAAAATTTCCCTCCACATCCTCAAGTACCATCATCTGATGAGTTATTGAAGCAATTCATGAAATCCCAAGATGAAATGAACAGGTTGTTGGTCAGTCAGATCGCTGATCTAAAGAAGTCTTTAAATGATCAACCCTCGGGCTCAGGAAAACTTCCAAGCAACACGATCGCTAACCCGAGGGGCGATGCAAAGGCGATCACAACCAGAAGTGGTGTTTCATACAATGGACCCGCTATTCCTACTACCTCTTCTTCTTCTCTCCCGAAGGTAGTGGAAAGTGAACCTGAGGCAACAAAGGACAAGGAACTTCCTACTAATAACGGAGGTACCAACAATGTCCATCCTCAAGTTGTCCCCAAACCCAAATCCAATCCAGGAGTTGTTTTTGAACCTCCAGTAGCTCCCATTGAAAACCCCAAATCCAAATCTTCTATTCCTTACCCATCACGTTTGAATGAGCAAAAGCTCCGCGAAAAAGCCAGTCATCAAATGGACAAATTTTTTCAAATTTTCCAAGAGCTACATTTTGACATAAGCTTTGCGGATGTTATCATGCTGATGCCCAAGTTTGCATCAACTCTCAAACACATGTTAAGCAACAAGGAAAAACTGTTTGAAATGGCAAAAACTCCTCTGAACGAGAACTGCTCAGCAGTTATCTTGAAGAAGCTTCCAGAGAAGCTTGGAGATCCTGGAAAATTTCTCTTACCTTGTGTATTTCCAGGAATGGTTGAATGCTTTGCCTTAGACGATCTTGGTGCAAGCATCAATCTGATGCCTTATTCAGTATGGAAGAAACTTTCTCTTCCGGAACTTACTCCTACATGCATGACTCTCGAGCTTGCAGATCATACAATATCCCGTCCACTTGGCATTGCCGAGGACGTATTTGTGAAAGTAGGAAAGTTCCATTTTCCAGCTGACTTTGTGGTTGTTGATTTCGATGCCGATCATCGGGTTCCTCTCATTGTTGGACGAGGATTCCTGAGAACGGGCCGTGCTCTCATTGATGTATTTGATCAAGAAATCACATTACGTGTTGGTAATGAAGTTGTCACCTTTAACCTTGATCAAACTTTGAGGTACTCCGCAAACTATGATTCTGAGTCGGTTAACCGAATAGATATCATTGATGTTGCTTCTGAAGAGTACTCTCAAGAAGTTCTTGGTTATGATCATAATTCTTCGAGTGATAATCTCACTCATTCATCTCAACCCATCATTGCCAATTCTACTCCTTCTCTCACTCCATTTGAGGAAAGTGACTTCATCTTGGAAGAGATTGAAGCATACTTGTCTAGTGATTCTGTTCCATGGGAAATTGATCACGCTCCCATCGACATCGAGGGGGATATTCTTCTCATTGAGAAGTTGCTTAATGATGATCCTTCATCACTCCCTCCCATCGAGCTTCATAACAAGGAAGTCAAGTCAGTTGAGAAAACTGAAGAATTTCCTGAGGTAGAACTTAAGGACTTACCACCTCATCTCGAGTATGCATTTCTTGAGGGTGATGATAAATTACCTGTCATTATTTCTCGAGATTTGAGTAAAGATGAAAAGATTGCTCTCATAAAGGTCTTGAAGTCACACAAGCAAGCAATTGCTTGGAAACTCTCCGACATTAAGGGTATCAACCCTGAGTTTTGTACTCACAAAATCTTGATGGAGGATGACTTCAAACCAGCAGTCCAACATCAGAGAAGAGTAAATCCAAAAATCCATGATGTTATCAAACAGGAGGTTATCAAACTTCTTGATGCATGATTAATTTACCTGATCTCAGATAGTCCTTGGGTTAGCCCAATTCATTGTGTTCCTAAAAAAGGTGGCATAACTGTTGTCACAAATGAAGATAACGAGTTAATTCCAACTCGATTGGTTACGGGATGGCGTGTTTGCATTGACTATCGTAAGTTGAATGACGCCACCCGTAAAGACCATTTTCCTCTACCCTTCATGGACCAAATGCTTGAGAGATTAGCAGGGAACGAGTACTATTGTTTCCTGGATGGTTTCTCGGGTTATTTTCAGATCCCCATTGATCCACAGGATCAAGAAAAGACCACATTCACCTGCCCATACGGAACTTTTGCCTACAGACGTATGCCTTTTGGCCTATGTAATGCTCCTGGCACGTTCCAACGATGTATGATGGCCATTTTCCACGACATGATCGGGGAAACAATGGAGGTGTTTATGGATGACTTCTCGGTCATTGGGGACTCGTTTCAAACATGTCTCTCCCATCTAGATAAAATGCTCAAACGGTGTGAAGACACCAATATTTGTCTAAATTGGGAGAAGAGCCACTTTATGGTCAAAGAAGGCATAGTCCTTGGCCATAAGATTTCGAAAAACGGGATTGAGGTTGATAGAGCGAAAGTCGATGTTATTGCTAAATTGCCTCATCCTACTACCGTCAAAGGTATTAGGAGTTTTTTAGGTCATGCCGGTTTTTATCGCAGATTCATACAAGATTTTTCTAAAATCGCCCGGCCTATGACCCATCTTCTTGAAAAGAATGCTCCTTTTATCTTCTCGCCTGAGTGCATCGAAGCTTTTGAAACATTAAAGAAAAAGCTTACTGAAGCACCCATTCTCGTTGCTCCCGACTGGGACTTGCCTTTTGAACTCATGTGCGATGCAAGTGATTTTGCTATAGGTGCAGTCTTAGGGCAACGCAGAAACAAGCATTTTCAGCCTATCCACTACGCAAGTAAGACTATGACTGAAGCTCAAACCCATTACACCACCACAGAAAAAGAGCTATTAGCCGTGGTGTATGCGTTTGAGAAGTTTCGGCCATACTTAATCTTGACCAAATGCGTGGTGTATACGGATCATTCGGCTCTCAAATATCTCTTTGCAAAACAAGATGCAAAGCCGAGATTGCTCCGTTGGGTTCTCCTCCTCCAGGAATTTGATATCATTATAAGTGATAAAAAAGGAGCTGAGAACCTGGCTGCTGATCATCTGTCCCATCTAGAAAACCCTCACCAAGATGTTTTCGAGAAAAAGGAAATAAATGAAACATTTCCTCTCGAGACACTCAATGCGGTTTCTTTTCGTGGAAACTCTACTACCCCATGGTTTGCTGACTTTGCAAATTACCATGCGGGTAACTTCATAGTGAAAGGAATGTCGACCCAACAGAAGAACAAATTCTTCAAGGATGTTAAACATTACTTCTGGGACGACCCCTACTTATTCAAAATCTGTGCCGATCAAGTCATCCGACGGTGTGTTTATGGACAGGAAGCTATGGACATTCTCAAAGCTTGCCATGCTGGACCCACCGGGGGCCATCATAGTCCAAACTACACCGCCAAAAAGGTGTTTGATTCCGGGTTTTATTGGCCCACAATTTACAAGGATGCCCACGAATTTGTTAAAACCTGTGACGCTTGTCAACGTCACGGAAATATCTCACAAAGAAATGAAATGCCGCAAAACGCCATTCAAGTATGTGAGATTTTTGACATCTGGGGCATTGACTTTATGGGGCCATTTCCATCATCTCGAGGAAACAAATACATACTTGTGGCTGTTGACTATTTGTCAAAATGGGTTGAAGCAAAAGCTTTACCTACAAATGATGCCCGAGTAGTTGTGAAATTCTTAAAATCTCTTTTTGCTAGGTTTGGAACTCCGCGAGCTATAATTAGTGATCGTGGTACGCATTTTTGCAATGACCAATTTGATCGAGTCATGCAAAAGTATGGTGTAACCCACCGTCTCTCTACTGCATACCACCCCCAAACAAGTGGGCAAGTGGAAGTTTCCAACCGTGGTACTAAAAGAATTTTGGAAAGGACAGTAGGCGAAAACCGTGCTTCCTGGTCGGATAAACTGGATGACGCACTCTGGGCCTTCCGTACAGCTTATAAAACACCAATCGGGTGTACTCCATACAAGCTAGTATACGGAAAGACATGTCATCTTCCGATTGAGCTTGAGCACAAAGCATACTGGGCCTTAAAACATGCAAACTTCGATATTCAGACAGCTGGTGATCACAGAAAAGTTCAAATGAATGAATTAAATGAACTCCGTGATCAAGCATACGAGAACTCTTTGATCTACAAACAAAAGACAAAGAAGATTCATGACTCTAAAATCAAGAACCGCGTTTTCAACGTCGGTGATCGAGTCCTTCTTTTCAATTCAAGATTGAAGATATTCTCGGGAAAGCTCAAGTCCCGTTGGTCTGGTCCATTTACTATTGCTAAGGTTTATCCTTATGGTACCATTGAGTTATCTCAGCCTGATGGTCCAAATTTTAAAGTGAATGGTCATCGATTAAAACACTATTTTGGAGAGGACATTCCACCCATGATTGTCCCGGATCTACAAACTTTCCCCATGAACCAATGAATGCGGGGATCGAGTCAAGCTAATGACTCGGTAATCAAAAAACAGTAGCACACACCATATGGGTTTTCACCCATATTTCTGACTTCTTTCTACTTTCTACCACCCTAGTGTGGGGGAGTTGCCCCCCGCTGTTGTATATAAGTACTCTCTATAAATAAAAAAAAAAAAAAAAAAAAAAAAAAAAGGTGTATATATCAAAAATAAAATAATGGCCGTAGTATTTCCCTTTTACGTTCTATGTTTCGGCAACACAGCCGGTAATTTGAATATTGAGGGCAATATTCATTTCTAGTGTGGGGGGGAATTCTCACGAATTTTATCATGTAATTATACCACCCAATTACCCCATTTTTGGCCAAAAATTTTTTTTTTGGAGTAAGTGTTTTTCACTTACTCAGCAAATGGTAATCAGTCCGCCATGTCTAACCCACATAAGGATTGGCTAATCCAGGAGCAAACGACTCTTGGTAAAGATATATCAAATCCGTTTATGGCTTGCAATTTGCCCAAAATTGTATGGTGTTCAACTCACCATATCTTTAATTAGTGAAAAGTTGGCTAGCCCACAAGTTTATGGCTTGTGGTAAAGGCAGTTGGAAAGCCATAATTGGTAATCGACTCACCAAAGATAATATTGATAATTTATCTAAGAGTTGGCTAGTCCAGAAGCAAACGGCTTCTGGTAAAGACAAATCAAAACCGTTGAAAGCTGGTGATTTGCTCAAAATCATTTGGTTATCATTGTACCAAAGTTCTTACTTGAACTAAAACAATTGGCTACTCCAGAAGTAATGGCTTTTGGTAAAGAGATGAAATCCATTAAGTTTTCTAAAAAGATTGCTAGGGACTAGCAATATCTTAGTGTGGGGGATTGATGAGTGTGCAAATACTCATCATTTTTGTACCGTTTAGAATGCCAAAAACATCTGAAAACACTCAGAAATGCATCAAAATGATGAAAATATCACAAATAAGTGTTTTATGTGTTTTAAATGCAAAAATACCAAAATCAGGTGAAAAACGTATCAAGTTTGCATAATTGGCAGTTTTAGTCTCCCAAGTTACAAAAGTTGTCAAATATAGTCCCTAGTCATTCCAAAACTTATAAAAAGTCATAAAAGGTCCTTGAGATTCACAAGTTGTAAGAAATTGTCCTTTGAAGTTTAAAAATTGCAAAATTACAACTTTGGTCCTTCAAGTTTGAAAAGTGTCAAAATAGTCCTTGGATATTTAAAAAGTGAAAATTATCAAATATTATCCTTGTACTATTAAAGTTTGTCAAGTTTGGTCCTTTTGATAAGTTTGGAAAAAATACAGTTTTGGTCCTTAAAAAATCCAGAAATTACAACTTTGGTCCTTGTATTAATAACAAACCAAACTTGACCCTTTGTGTATTTTGATCCCCAGCCAAACCCAAAAGACCCCCTGTCATTATCATGTGACCCCCCCCCATTTTGAACCCCCACTTATTAATATCATTCGGTCAAAAAGTCAAACGCGCGCCCAAACCACGTTTCCTGTTCATCTTCCTCACCACGACTGTAAAACCAAAACCAGTGTGGTTTTTCCACCTTTTCAACTTTCCACCTCATCTCTACACCTGTTACCAACTCCTTAACACATCCACTAAGTCCAAAATTTCTTAATTGAAGAAACCTGCTCAAGAGGAATTTGGCGCCAAAATTCCACATGGACGAATATGATGAAATATGAAGATCCAATGGCTCAAGTGAGGTGGGAAAGTCTCAGAGATGTCGACTAAGCTCAATGAGATCTTTATAAACAAGTTTGGTGCAAGGAAGAAGAATATCTAGTATAATTTTATTTTATGTATGTCGAATTAATTAAGTTTCAATTTCCAGTATATTTTAAAGCTTTCAAGAACTTTGTTAAGTTATCTCAGTGTATTGTAAACCTTTCTCAGTTATTAATTTCAAGTTTTATGTACGAATTCAGTTCATGCCATTTTTAAGCTCAAATTCTCAAAATATTTAAAAGATGTTTGTAGTTGATAATATGAACTCATAAGCTCATATAAGTTCTTTATATAGCTTCTGAGAGCTATTATAACTCTTGAAATCAGTTATAGTTATAAAACTTAAAAATTCATAAAAATCAAGAAAAATAATGAGAAATTCAAAAATCAATGGCGAAGATGAAACAGGCATTGAAGCAAGGAGTATTATGGATTTTCCTGGTTTAGATGCTTCTTGGGAAGCTATAGGAAGTGGTTTCAGTCCTTAGTTCTCAGTTTTGAGCAATAAAGCAATTTGTAAGCTCAATCCTTAAATTTGGTATTTCACTGTAGAACTACTTATTTCTGCTTATCTCTTTGTCTTTTATGCTTATTTGGTGTTATTAAGTCAAGTTATCACTTAAAATAGGCTGCTTATTCATTAGCTTTTTCAGTCACTTAGTTTTCATTTTTTTTAATAATATTGCATAATAGTGATTAGTAGGTCTTAGTTGTTATTATCAGTGTTTATGAGCTTAAATAAGTCCTTTATAACATTAAATGTGTGTATGAATCAGTATCTTTGCTTAAATCAGTGTTAAGCTTTAATAAGCTTCAAAATAGTTTTATAAAGAGGTGTTTGGATTTACTTAGTTATCTGAGTTAGAAGGTATTTGAGTTGTTACTTGCTATTGTTCTGTGTTACATTAGTTCACAATAACTCAGTGAGACCATATAAACTAGTGCTTACTTCATTAAAAGTCAAAATATCTTTTGATCATACCTTGTTTATTATCTGTTTGATTTTCAAGTTACACAATCATCATTTTAGCTTTAAAAGTTGTTAAGATTAGTTAAATCAGTCTTATTATAGTCTAATATAACATATTCAGTCCATAGAATCAATCCTAAGTTCATATAAGTCAACATAGTTCATTTTATTAAAAAGTCAAAATATCACTTAGACAGTTTTTGAATAAAATGGATAATTTTATATATGATTCAATATTAAGTTTCATACTTTGTGCTTTTGGGATATTAAAGTTTAGCTGCTCATCTTAATTAGAAAAATATTAGTTTATATATACTTACCTTATAAACTGCTTATTTCCTTATTTCTTTTAAGTGCTTTTCCAAAAATATGCTCTGTGCACAGTTTAGCCATCCAGTTTTACAAGCTCATTCAGAGCTCATTATAGAGGTCTAGCTTGTGCATTTTAGCTTTTTGAGAAGCTTACCTAGCTGTCTCAAGGTTCCAGTTCTCATTTTTCCATTTTTAGCTTATTTAATAAGCTTACACTGCTTGTGAAGATGGCTGCAGGCCTGTTTGGTTGAGAGGTTTAGCATAAGTGCTTATTAGCTTATTTTAAGCTTTTCAGTGTGATTATTTGTGCTTTTTAGCTTCATATAAGTTTCTTTAGCTTATTTGTGTCTTATTTCATCTTTGGTTACATCTGTAAAGCTTGTTTGAGCTTATAAACATCAAAATAAGCTCATAAGCTCACTGTTAAGTTTTTTAAGTTTCAAACTGCTTATTTTTAAGTTGTAAAATTTTTGTCTTTATTAAAGTTTCTTATTTTCAGTAGTTAAATAGTTTTCAAAAAGAAAAATCACAAAAACATCATTTTTAAAATAGTGATAGCGTTTATTTAATAGAAATTAGCTTTTTAATTTTTCTTTTCAGCTTATTATTAAGCACTTCTTGTTTTTATAATTTTCTTAGTTTTCTGTCACCATAGGATATTTTTAGAAAAAGTTTCATAATTTTCTTAGCTTGTTTAGTATTTATTAAAATTAAAAATAGTTAAAAAGTATTAAATAATTAATAATAAATAAATAAAAAAGCATAAAAATATCTTTTCATTTTTAAAATTAGTTTTATAATATTTTAGATTTTTCTAAGTTAAAATTTCAATTTTCCAGGTTATTTTTTTATTTTCTTGTATTTAAGTGTATTTTAAACACTTAATAAATAGTAATTAATTAATAATAAATAGATAAAAAGTGTAAAAAAATATATTTTCAGTTTTAAAATAAGTTTTATAATATTTTAGATTTTTCTAAGTCATAATTTCATTTTTCTAGCTTTATTTCATATTTTCTTATATTATAGAGTATTGTTAAATAGTTTAAAATAGTTTTTAATTAATAATAATTAAATAAATAGTCATAAAAATAATTTTAATTTTCCAATAATTTTCTTTTATTTTTAGGATTCCAAAAATATCATTTTCATATTTGTAAGCCTTTTATTTCTTAGAACTCACGTTTTATTTTGTACGTTTACGTAGTTTATTAAACGTACGTATTTAAGTTTGTTAAATCTGATTGTTGTACTTTACAATTCTGTATCCAAAATCAATTCAAATCAATCAGTAGTGTAGTTATCAATCAAAATCCTTACTGATCACTATCCTTAGTGATTATTCGACATCTGAAAGTGTTGAGCACCATTAATCCTCCGTGGGACTTAACGACCTGAGGTAACACTATACTCCTCTAGATCTTCATTGCATTGGTTTTAGATTGTTTTAATTTTATTACGGTTGACCATTCACAAGTGGTTGACTTGTGTGATAAACTTGACGGTTTGCCACCAATCAAATTTTGGCGCCGCTGCCGGGGAGGCTGTAAGCGTGTTTTAAACATTTCCAGATCCATTCTTGCACATATACCACCTTTTGTAAACAATTTTTTGTAAAGTTAAAAAAAAAATCAAAAAGTTCATTAACACTTTTCCTAAAGTGTTAACAACACCAAAAAAAAATATATAAAACAACAAAACAATCGTAACGTTTTCTAGCTTGTATTGTCTTTATGGTGATTCTTAAAGCAGTACGATTTGGTTAAACGAGACGATACCAAAAATATTATCCCAAAGTATTTAAACCCTTAGCACAAATCCATACCTACGTCTTTTCAGTGGTACTTAATAAATACATAAAAATCAACCACCGCAAATCAAGGCAGTACACCTACCAACTGGGGGTGTGAACATTAATAAGTTCCCGAACAAAAGATTTAAAACTTGCCTTTGTGTCCTTGTGATTTGGTGTACCTTTTTCAAAGAAGCCATTTCATTTGTGATTATTGGTTTAAGTTCACTTGTCGTTTTGCCTCGCATTTGTTTTTGAAAATTGATTTTTATACTTAGTGCATGCGCACTCGTTCTTCCAGTTCTACAAGTCCACTTTCTGAGCTTGCAAGTATTCCTCGTAGACGTAGAGGACGTTCTGCTCCTTCAGCCGTGAATGAGGAACGTCTAGCACAACCACCCCCTGTCGTAATGGCAGAAGACAAACCGATGAATGAGCTTCTCCAAGCACCCATCGAGGGTTACGGAGATGCCATTATTGTCCCAGCCATCGTGGCTGATACCTTTGAGCTTAAAACCGGGTTGCTTAATCTTGTAACCCAAAGCCAATTTTATGGTTTTGAGCGGGATGATCCTCATGCACATATTCGATGGTTTAACAAGATTGCATCTACCATCAAATACAAGAATGTCCCACATGAAGCAATTAAGCTTCTTCTGTTCCCATTCTCTCTAGAGGGACAAGCCCGGAATTGGCTTGAGAAACAACCCCCTCGTTCTATTGAGACATGAGAGGATTTAGTCACTAAGTTTGTTAACGAATTCTATCCTCCATCCCGAACTACAAGTCTTAAGAATGAGATAATGAAATTCTCTCAAAGATTTGATGAATCATTCGGTGAGGCATGGGATCGTTACAAAGAGTTGCTCCGCAAGTGTCCGCATCATGGTTTTACCGAATTAATGCAAATGGATACTTTCTACAACGGTCTGAGACAAGCTGACCAAGACTCTTTAAATGCCTCCGCGGGAGGTAATTTCCTGAGCAAGACCACAAAAGAAGCTTTGCAAATCATTGAAAACAAGTCCCAGGTCCGCCCTTTCCGAACAAATACATATCAGTCTCAGTCTAATGCAGGACCTTCTACTTCATCTCCCGTGAGTACATCTAGCACTGATGCTAAGATTGACAAACTCACATATATTGTTCAGGCTTTGGTTCTTGCTAACCAAAAGAAAGTCACTTTCACACAGACACCATCACATGGTGAAGTGAAGAAAGTCGAGGTCTGTGTTACTTTTGGTGGCCCTCATGCATACTACAACTGTACTGCCACCGATGGTCGTCCGTTTGAAGCCAATGCTATAGCCGGTACTTCACATCAGGGAGGTAATCAATACCGTCCTCAAAATGAACCAAACTACCGTGCTAACACTTATCAAGGACCACCCGGTTTTAACCAGAATCCTAATATACAAAACCGGAATCAGAACCAACCTAGAATGAACCAAGGTTATCAAAACCAAGGTAATTTCTATCCCGGACCAAATCAAGGTTTTCAACATCAAGGAAACCTTAATCAAAACAATTTCAATCGAGGGAATCAATTTCAGGGAAATGTGAATCCTAACCAAGGGAATTTTCAACAACAAGGTCATAATCAAAACATACGACCTCACCGTCATGTCAACATCATACGTACTCCCGGTGGTTTTCATTGTGTCTGGAGCTGAAAGAAGTGAAGTGGTACACTACCACAGACACACTTTCACTGAAAGAAAACCAATCGTTCTTGGTTTCGGACTTGTTATATACACTCAAACAGTTAGAATCGTAGTCACGATCTACATGAGTGCCCTCTACTTCATCTTCCAGGACGTAATCTGACTCTGACTATACATAAACAAGCCTTTCCCGCCTGGACCCTGAACAAAAGTTACTAAACGTTTCGAAGAAAACACCAGAACGAGTCCTTTAATGGAGGGCGCCTCCGTAAA
>BPTQ01000001.1:238100721-238130888 GCA_019973895.1 Chrysanthemum seticuspe | reverse complement strand
TACAAATATTCGAGTTTGTTCGAAATGTCTACATTGGTTTCTACTTTATTCTGTGTTTATTCGATTTCTTTGAATATACTTCGATTTTTCGTGTTTATTAGTGTGACTTTTCGAATTTTATTCGATTATTCGTGAATACGATTTGGAGAGTTGGTTTGTCCGGACGTCGGTAGAAGTGTTCGTCAAATTCGAATAATTTATTCGATTTTTACCTTTTTACTCTTGACCTTGGAACTCTGTCGATCCATTCGAAGAGTTTTTCGATTTTACGTGTTCGATCTGGAGATATTACTCGAGACTTACTCGAACACTTTGACCTACCGATTTGACACGTGTCTCGTATAAAAACCTTTTGGTGAATTTTCTTTATTCCTTTATTCGTCAAATATTCGATTCATATATATTTGATTATAAAAAGATTAATTCTACTCGTCGATTTGAAATTATAGGGTTTTCTTGTTTCATACTTTGAATTATAACTTAGTATATATTTTAATAGGTAAAATAAGTTTTTGACAGATTCACTATAAAACTGAAAAATTATTTTACTTGATACAACTGAATATACTTGAATCCTAACTAAGATACCTGACTTATACAATATAATCTGATATTATTCTGACTAAATTGATTAGAATTGTTGAAAATTTCGATTTTACTACTAACACATTGAACTTTATCATCATTTTAGCTTTAAAAGTTGTTAAGATTAGTTAAATCAGTCTTATTATAGTCTAATATAACATATTCAGTCCATAGAATCAATCCTAAGTTCATATAAGTCAACATAGTTCATTTTATTAAAAAGTCAAAATATCACTTAGACAGTTTTTGAATAAAATGGATAATTTTATATATGATTCAATATTAAGTTTCATACTTTGTTCTTTTGGGATATTAAAGTTTAGCTGCTCATCTTAATTAGAAAAATATTAGTTTATATATACTTAGCTTATAAACTGCTTATTTCCTTATTTCTTTTAAGTGGTTTTCCAAAAATATGCTCTGTGCACAGTTTAGCCATCCAGTTTCACAAGCTCATTCAGAGCTCATTATAGAGGTCTAGCTTGTGCATTTTAGCTTTTTGAGAAGCTTACCTAGCTGTCTCAAGGTTCCAGTTCTCATTTTTCCATTTTTAGCTTATTTAATAAGCTTAAACTGCTTGTGAAGATGGCTGCAGGCCTGTTTGGTTGAGAGGTTTAGCATAAGTGCTTATTAGCTTATTTTAAGCTTTTCAGTGTGATTATTTGTGCTTTTTAGCTTCATATAAGTTTCTTTAGCTTATTTGTGTCTTATTTCATCTTTGGTTACATCTGTAAAGCTTGTTTGAGCTTATAAACATCAAAATAAGCTCATAAGCTCACTGTTAAGTTTTTTAAGTTTCAAACTGCTTATTTTTAAGTTGTAAAATTTTTGTCTTTATTAAAGTTTCTTATTTTCAGTAGTTAAATAGTTTTCAAAAAGAAAAATCATAAACACATCAATTTTAAAATAGTGATAGCGTTTATTTAATAGAAATTAGCTTTTTAATTTTTCTTTTCAGCTTATTATTAAGCACTTTTGTTTTTATAATTTTCTTAGTTTTCTGTCACCATAGGATATTTTTAGGAAAAGTTTCATAATTTTCTTAGCTTGTTTAGTATTTATTAAAATTAAAAATAGTTAAAAAGTATTAAATAATTAATAATAAATAAATAAAAAAGCATAAAAAATATCTTTTCATTTTTAAAATTAGTTTTATAATATTTTAGATTTTTCTAAGTTAAAATTTCAATTTTCCAGGTTATTTTTATATTTTCTTGTATTTAAGTGTATTTTAAACACTTAATAAATAGTAATTAATTAATAATAAATAGATAAAAAGTGTAAAAAAATATATTTTCAGTTTTAAAATAAGTTTTATAATATTTTAGATTTTTCTAAGTCATAATTTCATTTTCTAGCTTTATTTGATATTTTCTTATATTATAGAGTATTATTAAATAGTTTAAAATAGTTTTTAATTAATAATAATTAAATAAATAGTCATAAAAATAATTTTAATTTTCCAATAATTTTCTTTTATTTTTAGGATTCCAAAAATATCATTTTCATATTTGTAAGCCTTTTATTTTTTAGAACTCACGTTTTATTTTGTACGTTTACGTAGTTTATTAAACGTACGTATTTAAGTTTGTTAAATCTGATTGTTGTACATTACAATTCTGTATCCAAAATCAATTCAAATCAATCAGTAGTGTAGTTATCAATCAAAATCCTTACTGATCACTATCCTTAGTGATTATTCGACATCTGAAAGTGTTGAGCACCATTAATCCTCCGTGGGACTTAACGACCTGAGGTAACACTATACTCCTCTAGATCTTCATTGCATTGGTTTTAGACTGTTTTAATTTTATTACGGTTTACCATTCACAAGTGGTTGACTTGTGTGATAAACTTGACGGTTTGCCACCAATCAATGGTCTTTTTACGTGGATTGTCGGTTTGGGGGGAAGCTACCAAAGATTCATTTTTTGAAGGCTCAAGTTCTTGTGACGATTTAAGAGCCTCGAATGCTTTGGTGGTGAAAGTTTAAGAGATGATGACTTCTATCTTCTACAAAGTGCTGAACGATTTCCTTATCTCGGTACTCGTATCATCATCTTCTTAAACTATTTCTCTATCGTTGTAAATATTTTTCAAAAAGCAAAATACAAAAATATAAAACCAACAAAAACAAAATAGAAAAATATAAAATCATCAAAAGGCCATAAAACTCAGAAAATTGAAAAATTCCAAAAATATGTTTTCTCAAGACATGTCTTCTGGTATCGATAACATCTACGGTCTTAGAAATGTCATTCAATAATGGCACGGGACTTTAGATGAAGTTCGAGCAGGAGGTGTAAATATTTCTTTCTAAACATGTCTCAAAATATGACTTGCAGTTACTTCAGACTGTAACCCGTGCTTAAACCATGGTTTGCTATTATTTCAGATAGCAACCAGCTCTTCAAGGAAGGAAAGTGCTGCGCTAAACAAATTTTCAAAAATATCGTGCACTTATCCTAAATCAAAATGAGTAAAGTATGTCGAAGGACTGCTGTTCCCACACAAATGTTTTTCCGTCTAAAATTCTTTAGAAAAATATTTGTTGTATTCTAAAATTGGTGATAAATGAGTTGCTTGAAAATCAATCAGATTCAGAGTTTTCGTATAATTTGAAAACTCAATCAATGACTTCAGCGCTTTTAAACTTTTCAAAAAATGAGTCATTGATTGAGGGGGAGAATGTTTTCAAATCTATATAATCTAACGGGCTTTCTTAATTATCCTAAATGCTTAACTGAAAAATGATGTTAACCTATGTTGAAGGACTAGGTGCCTAGGATATGATTGTTAGGACTAGATGATTAGAGTTTGATGAACACATTTTTCCCATTCCATATATGAATTGATTGATATGTTGAATTGACTTTTATTAGTTGATTGCTGTTTGGGTGTTGTCGACCACCATATATCTGTATGTGTGTTCACTAACGTATGCAGGTATATTGGTTTAAAGGAATGTTCCCGATCCAGATCCCACAATAGAAGATGATTGGATGCCGAAAGGAAAGGGTAACTATATCTTGGGTTGACAAATGAAGAAACGAAGTTTAATTAGACTTTTATGTAGAGTTGGCATGAAATGCAACGTAAGAGGTCTCACTGCATCAGCAGACGGTTTTCTTCCAGCCCTACAGCAACAACAGAAGCTTCTCAACCACCTAACGTATCTTTGTGCAGGATAATTGTGATGATACCATTTTTAAACAATTTTTAAATAATATTGTTTTGAAAAATGAAAAAAAATATTGGTTTTGAAAATAAACTGAACTCAAATTTTGGAAATCAACCGGACTTCATTTTATCAAAACTTAAGTCACTTAATCAACGACTACGGTCATGGATTTAGGGGGAGAGTGATTTTAAATAAAATATTTTCAAACAATATTTCATCAATCAAGTCCGTTTGTACAAAATAAGTGGTGATCTAAAGATTTAATGTTATGTCATGGTATGATTTTCTTTAAAACCCAAAGATCTTTCAAAAAGAAATATTTTTTCTGTTCTTGTTTGATTGTGAAATTGTTTTATTTTACTTAAAGATCTCTTAAAAACTATCATACCTGACACTAACAATCTTTAATGTCGAAAAACTGTTCCTTATCCATCATTTTTCAAAATTAAATCAAGCCATGTCTTTCCCCAAATTTTTCTAAAAGATTTAAATCAATTGGGATCACAAATCTCAAATGTTTTGATATTTTTGATCGGGGGAGAGAACGTGATTTAAATCTCAAATCTGTTTTAGTCCTTAAAGGCACTCCTACCTCCATGAGCCAAACGATTTCAATATATGATGCACATGATTGAGGAGTAGCAGTTATCCAAAAACAAGATGAGTATTTAAACCATACCACATTTTCTCCCATGTTTTCTAAACCTGATTAAATCACTTGAGATCCAAAAATCTCAAAGGGTTTGATATTTTTGATCGGGGGAGAATTTGTGATTTAATAATGAAACTTGATATAAGATGATCGTTTTGATTCAAAGTGCAAGCTCTATCTAATATGTGCCAAACTCTTTCATATATCGATGCACATATTGAGGGGGAGCGAATGGTTTCTATTGGCAATCGTGAAAAGTACTTCAAAGAACTCTTTCCTCTATGTGATAAAATGATTTCAAATATCCTATGCACATATCGAGGGGGAGAATTTACCAAAGAAAATCAAATGGTTTTTTCCATGGAAATTGTGATCAAGAATTTATTTCAAAAGAACTCTTGCCTCCATGTGCTAAACAATTTATAAATCCATATGCACATGTTGAGGGGGAGCATTTCTGAATGATCAAAACTATTAAGGTACAAAATGCTTTGATCTCGTATCACAAGTACCTTGATTGTTTTTCCAAATAATTTGTCAATTGGTTTCAAGAAGGAAAGAACAATACCAAAAGACCAACCAATTTAATTTATGCATGGTGATATAAGATGGTTAGGTTAGGTATTCGTTCCCGCGATCCCGCCAGAGCCGGAGGGATCTACCCAGGGACAATCCACAAGATAGTGTAGAAGTCCTTAGGTATGATGAAAACAGGAGAAAAGTGAGATATGGGAAGAGTGCGGACTGAGACTGAGCTAGTACTGGAATAAACCCAACAAGGTTCTAGTTATGAAGTCTCGGTAAACAATGAAAGGGTTGAAGAATGAAAAAGAAATGAATATGAAAAGGGTGAAAATAAATAGCCCTCCAATAATTCAACCTTAGGGCAGAAACCGGGTTCAATACATATGCTACTGGTGTTTACTAAGGTAACACTGGTATTGAAGACAAGACGTCATGGACCCAGTGACGCACTGCACTAAAATTCCCAAGCTACTCAAGTTTCTCTTAAAAGGACTTGTTTCATTCTCACGGGGAACCGACATTATCTATCGACTTTCTCTTAGAGATTGTTGATATTGAAGAAGGAGACCCTCTCCCTAGTCTCCGGCATAGGAACCAAATGTGCACAATTGAGTCTAGAGCCAAGAGATCATCCACAATATCTCATTAGGACACAAAATTCATGAAGACTTGCTGTTTCACACAATGTAGAAAGTAAGAATATATTAAGAGTCCTACGCTTTATCCTTGTGGTATTGCCAGAACATCCGAGTGATATGAAAATATTCACGATGAAGATGGAAATCCTTCTAGAGCCAACATCAAACAAGATCTTGGTGGGTGACATGTGAGATCTTTTCTAAAGATCAAGCTTGTGACAACTGGATAGAAACAATGGGGCGATTCACTCTTGAATCAACCTTGGTCCAGGAATGGAATTGACGAATACTTTTGGAAAAACCATTCGATGTGCAAACCTTCTTTGCTCTAGCACGTCGAATGTGTATTCATATTTCACACTCAAAAAGTATATCTGATTGAAAAAATACTTTTGGAAAAACCGTTCGATGTGCGAATCTCTTCTTTTATCTAGCACATCGAATGTGTACTCTTTTCAAATACAAAAAGTATGTTTGATTGAAAATTGATCTTTCTTATAAAACCTTCGTTGTATTGCAAAACTCTTTCTCTTAAGAAATACGCGATTGTTTTCAAATCATTTTCTATCAATCAGTAAATCTCAATTTGCTGGTTCACTCACTCCGTGTTGTCTTCTTTGAGACGTTCCGGTTTGAGAACAACTAGAACAGCTGCGAAACCCTGTCAAGGAGATTCTTAGGAATCCTACTTGATCACAGGCAGTACTTGTACTGATCAACGGGGAACCGTGGGCCGTGTACCTCAATTCAACGAAAGTGATCAAAGACACTTTCGTGTGTTTTATTGCTAACTGTTGTTTGCAGGTACATTTGGACGGTTGCAGCTGATCAGAATTGAGGAGTCAATCCAAAGCCGCATGCTCACATCATCCACACTTAATTGAAGAAATCATGACTGGTGCATATCTACATAACCTGGTTATGATATTTTTATACTATGCTTCTGCTACGCTGCTGCAAATATCATGAACCAGTAAAGCTTCTGCTTCTCTGATGGAAAGATGTCATGATTCAAAAGTGTGAGCATGTCGGCCCAAAAGTCACAACATCACATGATGGCAACACAATAAAGGGTGATCCAGAGATTTACTGTGGCTGATGATCTCAAAGAAAGCTCGAAGATCATCAAAGATGTGGATCAGTTAAAAGACCTCCACTGAAAGTACAAAATATGCTGACTATGAAGTGTCACTGCTAAAGCACAAAGATTGCGGAAGTGAAGAATTAATGTCTACGATACCAAGACTGATGATAAAATAGAATGCTAGGATTCAAAATGTAAATCATGGGGTGACCTCCCTTAGGGGGAGATTGTTAGGAATTAGAAATTCCATGGTGAAGTGTCGGTCACCCCAATTATAGTCTAGCACAAGTTAGCTCGTAGACATATCATTATTACATTATTTGTTAGTTAGTTATTAGCGTAGTTGTTGGGATACAGAAGATTAAAGTACTGAAGATTAACAAAGTACTGCAGATAGACAAAGTACTGCAAGAAGTCAAAGTACTACAAGAAGTCAAAGTACTGCTTATTCATCAAAGTACTGCAAAGTTTAAAGTCGGTTGTATTAGATTAAAGATAGAAAGTAATGTTTATCTAGAACTTTCTAAGTATTGTTTACTTGACGTACAATGATAAGAATTGTAAATCGTTTAGGGTTATCCTTGAGCCTATACAAGGACCCCTAGATTGATATTAGATGTACGCGACATTATTAGAGTTTTAGAGAAGTTCGATATTATTAGAGTTGTTAAAGAGTCTGCATAATAAGCAGAGTTAGAGTTATTAATAAAATCGTTCAAAGTTAAAGTTATTCTTCTTAGCTTTGTTAAGTAAATTCCGCATACTTAATAGAGTTTGCTCAGTGTTTTCATTGTTAATAACTTAGGATTTATCCGAGGTTATTAAACCTTAACAAGCTATTTAAGTTAGTTTGGTTAGAGTACATCGATCCAAAAAGTGGTATCAGAGCTTGTGTGGAAACTTTGACTAGGAAGAAACCCTAAAACCCTACTACAACAAAACCTAAAAGATGTTGACTGATTCTGTTCCACCACCTTCCATCACCTCAATGAGGATTCCTGTCATCAAAAAGGGCGAATACGATCTATGGAGCATGAAGATGAGGCAGTATATTGCAATCACAGACCAACCACTGTGGAATATAATTGTCAATGGTAATGAAGAAGTTCCAGAAACTATTGATGTTCTTGGACAACCCAAAGCACCTAAGGCAGTCTTACCAGCAGCAACATTAAGGAATCAAGAGAAGGCACTCAACATTCTCTTGTCTGCCATTCCAGATGGTCATCTTCTCAAGTTCCATGATGCTAAAGATGCTAAGCAACTCTGGGATGCTCTCAAAACAAGGTTTGGAGGTAATGATGCTGCCAAGAAGATGCACAGAAATATGTTGAAGTAGCAGTTTGAAACATTCACTGTTGGAGAAAGAGAAAACCTTGATGCTGCTTATGACAGATTTCAGAACCTTCTCAGCATGTTGGAGCTATACAAGGCACAAGTTTCAGTTGAAGATGCTAATCTCAAGTTCTTAAGGAGTCTGCCATCAACATGGCATGTGATAGCTACAATGATCAGAGGACAACCTGGTTTGGATGTCATGGACTTTGATGATCTCTACAACCATCTGAAGGTGTATGAGCATGAGATGAATGGTCAAACAAGTTCTAAGTCTCACAGTATTGCTTTTCTGTCATCTGAAAAGAGGGGCAGTACTTCCACCAAAAGTACTGCTTCTCCTACTCAAAGTACTGTAGCTCAAAGTACGGTTTCGTACACTTCCTCCACCTATGCTCAGCAAGTCCCACCAACTACTACCATGAACTCAGATGAAGTTGTATGCTCTTTCTTTGCACAACAAGCTTCTCTACCTGTAATTTATGAAGAAGATCTCTCCCAGATTGAATAGGATGCTTTAGAAGAAATTGATATCAGGTGGCAAGTTGCATTGATCACTACAAGGATCAAGAAGTACATGAAGAAAACAGGAAAGAACATTGACTTCAAACCAAAACAGGGAATCACTTTTGACAAATCCAAAATTGAATGCTTCAATTGTCAAAAGACTTGACACTTTGCAAGGGAGTGCAGGTTTGCTAAGTATCAAGCAAACAGGATGGCTGAGAAACCAAAGCTGGAGCTAAAAGAAATCCCTATTACTGAAACAAAGGCTTTGGTTGCTCAAGAGAATTTATCAGAGGTTGACTGGAGTGAAGAGTTTGATGATGAACCGGTGACCTACTGTATGGTAGCAGTGGAAGAAGCATTTGAAGATTCAGTAGAAGAATTGGACTGGAGCACTTCTTTTGATGAGGAATCTGATCATGCTGCTTTGGAATCCGGAGATGGTTTTGGAGGATTTGATTGGAGCTTGGAGAGTGAAGATGATCATGTTCTACTTGCAATGGTGGCTACTTCACCAAGTTTACCCCCTATCTCTGAGGTATGCTCAAATTGTCATGATTTTTATCAAAAATTACTTGGCAGTTATGTGATTGAAAGAGATAATTGTGTTAGGGCTAGGTCTGAGGTAGCTGGTTATCAAATAACCTTAGAGTCAATGGAAGCCAAAATATTAACACATGAAAATAATGAAATGGCTTGGGCTGAAAAGTATGAACAACAGGATTACCAGTTAAAACTAAGTGAATGGAAACTAAATTGTAAAATTGCTGAAATTGAGAAATTGACTAAGGAAAGAGATGATTTGTTAGCAAAGTTTGATGCTTGGAAAGAATCTGGTCTGTCACATGTTACTTATGTTCAAAAACAGAGAAGAGCTTACATTAGAACTGGCTTAGGTTTTGTTATGGACTTTGATAACATAGAACAGAATCAATCTGGTGATGACCTAGAGGATATAAACACTAGTGATGATGAACTCATTAATTATGTAGACACATCTAGTAATGAGGATTCAATTTGTGAACCACCTCCAGAATATAAGAAAGACAAGGGTTATCATGCTGTCCCACATCCCACTGGTAGTCATCAACCCATAAGACCTGATGTTTCTCGTTTTGGAGTAGACATCTTAGAGTTTAGGAAGAAACTTAAAGGTCAATCTAGAACTGAAATCCCAAAAGAAACTGTTGTAAACAACGATCAAAGTCAAACAGTACCTATAACTCAAAGTACTGCTCCACAAGCAGTACCTTCAGGAAAACCTTTTCAAAACAGTACTGCTAAACCTTTTTGGGATAACTTTGGTCAAAACAGATTTAATCATTCACCTAGATGGCAAAATAGTTTTGGTCATAGACATAGAAGAAGTCACTTTGGGAGTATGGGTCAAAAACTGTGTTTTGTGTGCTTTAGTCCTACACATTTAATCAAGGATTGTGAACATCACTCAGAATACCTTAGAAATTTTCCAAAGCATAGGTCTGCCAATCAGAAACCTAGAGAGCACAAACCAGTCTGGAATAATTCAAATAAGGTTAATCACAACAATTTCTCACCAGACCATAGGTACCCTCACCAGAGAAGACCTTTTTCTAAACCACCAGTACCTTCACAAGCAGTACCTTCCCAAAGTATTGCTCCATCAAAACAAGGTACTGCTAACACTTCTTGGAACAGGTATCCTAGGAGATCTCATTACTATCAACCTAGAAGGTATTACAATTCACATAGGGGATCTAGATAACAGGAACCAAGTGTTAAAACCGAATGGGTTAAGAGAGAAAGTACTGCTGAGGGACAAACAATACTTTCAACAAAACGTGAATCAGATGTTTTTGTGATACAAGAAAAAGAAAATGAACTTGTAAAAGAGAGTTTTGAAAATCCACATGCTAAAAATCAAAAGATAATTCTGGATCATGTTTTAAAAAATAGTGGGAATTACATACTCAAAGAATTTGAGTTTGTAACCCCACAAGGGGAACACAAGTCAGTAATGGCTTGGGTTCCTAAAAGAAACTAACTCTCTAAATCTTTGTTCAGGGCAACCCAGAAGAGGAGCTTAAAGATCATTTGATTGTAGATAGTGGTTGCTCTGGAAGTATGACAGGAGACAAGGAGATTCTGTCTGATTTTAGATCTATTAGTGGAGGACGAGTTGCATTTGGGAATGATCCCAATGGAGGAAGAATTACTGGAAAAGGAACCATCAAAGCTGGGTGTATAGATTTTGAGAATGTTAGATATGTGAAGGAGCTTAAGTTCAACCTATTGTCAGTCTCTCAAATCTGTGATAAAAAGCATCCTGTGTTATTCACTGACACAGAATGTCTCATCCTTTCTTATGAATTCAAGCCTGTTGATGATAACTTGGTAGTCCTTAGAGTACCAAGAACCAATGATGTGTATAGTCTGGACATGAAGAGTCTTCATTCTTATGGGAGAGCCACATGTTTGGTGGCAAAAGCAACATCTGAAGAAGCACATCAGTGGCATAGAAGATTGGGCCATGTCAATTTCAAGAATATCAACAAACTGGTCAAAGGGAATTTAGTTAGAGGTTTACCTTCAAAGACTTACAAGAATGATCACTCCTGTTTGGCATGTAAGAAGGGTAAACAACATAAAGCTTCTTACAAGAAGCTTGAGGAAAGGACTGTTAAAGAACCATTGGAACTGTTACACATGGATTTGTTTGGACCTGTCTCTGTGGCAAGTTTAAACAAGAAAAAGTACTGCTTGGTTATTACAGATGATTGCAGTAGATTCAGTTGGGTATTTTTCTTGGGTTTTAAAGATGATACTTTTGATGCTATTCAGACTCTCATAATAGCACTTGAAAACCAATTGAGACTCAAGGTTAGAGGTATTAGATGTGACAATGGAAATGAATTCAAGAACAAGCTTATGGATGAATTTTGTGCAAACAAAGGAATCAAGAGGGAGTTCAGTATTGCAAGAACACCACAACAGAATGGTGTTGCAGAAAGGAAGAATAGGACTTTGATTGAAGCAGCCAAAACTATGCTTGCAGATTCACAATTACCTATTCAATTATGGGCTGAAACTGTAAGTACTGCTTGCTATGTACTTAACAGAGTATCAGTTACTAAGCCACAGATGAAGACACCTTATGAATTGCTGATGGGAAACAAACCCAACATTCGATTTATGAAGCCTTTTGGATGCCCTCTTACTATTTTGAATACAATTGATAATCTGGGTAAGTTTGATGGCAAGGCAGAAGAAGGTTATTTATTGGGTTATTGTACCAACAGCAAGGGATTCAGAGTATACAACAGAGTCACTAAAAAGGTTCAAGATTGTCTTCATGTTGAGTTTTTAGAAGATCAAGACAATCAGAAGGGTAAAGGTCCTGATTGGATGTTTGATCTTGAAGTTTTAACTCCTTCTATGAACTATGTACCTGTTAGAGAAGAAAATCAACATGTGCACAATGGAGAAGATTTACAATATGTTGTTCATGGATTCCATATTAGACCAGATGATGTTAATGATGAAGAACCTAAACCTGCTGAACCAGAGAAAAGTACTGATGCACCAAAATCCTCATTGTCTGCTGAGGATCAATCCATTTAAGAAGAACTTAATCAGATGCTTCTTCAAGATGTTTTAGCACATTCTTATTCTGATGATCAAAGAAGAGCTTATGAAGAGGCAAAGAAAAAGAACAAGTCTGCAGAGTACTCTCACAGTACTTTGGACAGTACTTTTGATCAACGTACTGTTGCACCAGTTACCAATACTTTGGATGATTTGGATGATCCTACCATACCTGGATTAGAAGATACTGATGATGAGCGTGAAGATGAAAGTATTTTCTCAGATTACAATGAAGATGCTGATTTTACTAATTTGGAAGATACTTATGGAGTTCCACAGTCTCCAAACTTAAGAATTCATTAGAATCATCCTACTGATCAAATCATTGGTCCTTCTACTTCTGGAGTGATGACTAGACACAAAGCTAAGAGTTTTACTAAACCTCATAATGCTTTACTTAGCTTTTTCTATAAACAAAACAGACTGAATCATAAGGACCATCAAACATGCCTGTTTACATGCTTTATCTCTCAAGAGGAACCCAAGAATATTGCTCAAGCATTGACTAAAGAAAGTTGGGTTGAAGCTATGCAAGAGGAACTGCTACAATTCAGACTTCAAGAAGTTTGGGTATTATGTGATCTTCCTGATGGTAAGAAGGTCATAGGTACAAGATGGGTGTTCAGAGTCAAGAGAGATGAAAGAGGGAATGTCATCAAGAACAAGGCAAGGTTAGTTGCCCAAGGCTACAGACAAGAAGAAGGAGTTGACTATGATGAAGTGTTTACTCCTGTAGCAAGGATAGAAGCAATTCGAATCTTTCTTGCTTTTGCTTCTTATATGGGATTTCAGGTTTATCAAATGGATGTTAAAAGTGCCTTTTTATATGGCAAGATTACAGAGGAAGTATATGTCAAACAACCTCCTGGTTTTGAGGATCCTAAACATCCAAACAAAGTATACAAAGTTGTCAAAGCTCTTTATGCCATACATCAAGCACCTAGAGCCTGGTATGAAAGGCTCTCTACCTTTTTATTACAACATGGTTATATGAGAGGAGCTATAGATAAGACTTTGTTTATCAAGAGAGATAAGAAGGATATCATGCTAGTTCAAGTGTATGTAGATGATATCATCTTTGGAGCTACCAAACAGTCCATGGTCAAGGAGTTTGAGAAGCTGATGCAGAATGAATTTCAAATGAGTTCAATGGGTGAATTAACTTTCTTTTTGGGACTTCAAGTTAAGCAGTCAAAGGAAGGAATTTTCATAAGTCAAGACAAGTATGTAACTGACATACTTAAGAAGTTCAATTTTGGTTACATGAAGCCTGTTACTACACCTACTAAATCTATCAACTCATTGGGCAAGGATGAAGATGGACAACCAGTAGAAGTCAAGTTATACAGATCCATGATTGGCTGTCTTATGTAAGTTATAGGCGATGCGTGTTCCTCAAGTGATGGTAGGGCTTGTGGGCTTGGAGTTTCCATCTTATTTTCCATTATATCTAGATCTCCTAAATGTTCATGTGTTTTAGTATGATCTAACCCAAATACGCTCCTAAGCATCTCAAATCCTTCTTTGGCCATTTCAAATTCTTGGACCGATTCATAAGAATTGTTCTCAAAAACTTGACCACTATGTTCTATTTGCCTAAAGGATTCCTCACGTGTGTCATATGTTTTGAAATCTATCCCACACATGCAACTAGGTATTTTAGCTTCAACCATCTCGCAATCTTGTTCGGGTTTAGGTTCCATGTTCTTAAAAATTAGGTCTTTTTGATCATGATGCCTAAGGTTAGATAAATCCTCCTTATCTATTTCCTCAAGTTGTAACAACTGACGGTTTATACTTAGGACGCTTTTCTTAAAATTTTTCAAGAGGGTCTCACTAGAAGGAGTTGATTCTAACAATGATCGTTTAATAGAAGCCACACAAGCACAAAATTTATCAAACCCATCCAACCTTACACCCTTCTCCTTTTGGATATCTCTAAGTTCACTCAAAAATTCATTAGAACAATAAAAACCAATCCAATCTGCGAAATTCAATTGTTCCTCATTTGTTAATGATTCAAATGCAATTTCACTTGCCATAGCGACAAATGAAAAGGGTTTTACGAACACAAACACGAAGAAGGGGGATAGACTACAAGGAAGCTAATAAAAAGAAAAAATCTCACTTGATAGGAATCTTGTGAGTAGACCTAAACGAGGTGGACTACTAACTAGCTATTCTATTCCCCGGCAGCGGCGCCAAAAACTTGATAACGCTACACGCGTCGTTCGGGGTCAAAGGAACTTCCTTTTCTTCGAGCAAGTTTTATAACACCCTAGGCAGTGTACCTAATCGTTGTAGTGTAGTATTAGGGTAAGCCACGGGTATTGATATCGTTCTCTAGGGGAATAGGAATGCTAGTGAGAAGTTACTACGCTAAGGTTGGGGTTGAGGAAGATTATTTTTTATCTTTTTTATGTTTTTTTAGGAAATGGAAAGGTACGAATCTCGGGGTTTGGATTTGGGGGTTGGTATTGCTACCGATTACTCTACTTATCTAATTATCTAATCTAAGGTGTATGTAGTCTATGTCTAATTATTGTGTGCTCGTATGATAGTTTAAAGATGTGTTCACTTAGGTTTTACTACTCCTTAATTATCTCCTATTGATGGTTGAATTGTCACGTCCTTATTCTTAATTGCGTTGTGTGTCTAAAGTCGTAGGGTATGCGTTTATCCCTAACTCTTTGAAGTTACCAAAGGGTCTCATCTACAAAAAACCACTAGGGATCACAAAGATTAATCAAGCATTAAGTACACAACGAATGACCTATCGCATTACTAGATCATCAACAATTAAGATAAGAGACAACCAATCAATATTCAATAATTAAGTTTCATATTCCCTAAGCAAACACACAAATAAATTAGCCGGACATGGAGAACATGCAAGCATACACACAAATAATCAAAGACATAATTGAATTAATGAAGTAAAACACTTATCTTGATGTAAGATAGGGTTTGGAACCCTAAAATACTGTACAAGACAGCGTTGGTTCGGTTTAGGTTTTTTACTCCAAAAGACTACCCACCAATACTAAAAAATTCGGATTCTATATATAAGATTACATATGCGACGGCGTCACCTTATGTTTTGTGACGCCGTCGGATCGCCGTCATTAGGGTTTCGTCTTGGCCACGTTAGTCTTGCGACGGCGTCACCTTGTGCTTGTGACGCCATCCTCTTCAGCTTCTGACGCCGTCTGGATCGAATCTAGGCCGTCTGAGTTGCGACGGCCTACTCTTTTAAAGCCTGACACCGTCACTTGAAAATAAGAGATTTGGCTTCTGTCCCGTCACAAAATCCTCTGACGGCGTCGCAGTTAAGCAGTGACGCCGTCACCTTGTATTTCAGCAGCTTGAGTGTCTCGATTATTGACTTTGGCCATTTTCTTCGTATATCCGCGCCTTTTCGTCCAAATAAGTGCCATTACAGCAATTTGCCTTCAAGAGACCTAAAAAGTGAAAAGGAACGATATTAAGTAATAACGGATACAAAAGTGATCAAATAAGGGCTTAAATGACCCCTCAAAAAGGTACATTTTAAAAACTTATCAAATATCCCTACACCTGGTATTTGCTTGTCCTCAAGCAAATGTGCTTTTAGCCAATTAATTTATAAGTTAGGGGTCATGAAGCATTGGTTTAAAACAGTCCACAACAGATATAAGCCGCGCAAAAGTCATAACAAGCACGGAAATTACATACTAGCACCTCACATGGGGTGTTTGGATACTCACATCTCTCTCGGGTGTATATGAAATATAATATTGGAAATGGAAGATAAACACTCATTAACCGGTCCTAGTACATAGATTACCATAGGCTTGAGAATAGATCAAACCTCCATCGCTTTGGCGTAAGCACCTAGGAAAGACTATCAAAGAGGTCTTTAAAGGGTTGTAATGTTAGGATTACGGTAGGGAAACAAAGGGTTTGGTGGGATAGGCTATTTAGTGGTGGCAAGTCAAAAATCTTTTTGTTACAAGCATACGAAGAATGGCGTTGCTAAGCCAAGACTCGACACTCAAAACTCTAGCTAACTAAAACAAACAAACATAAATTTAAAGGATAGATGTAGGATGGTAGCCCGTATGTTTTTTTTTTTTTTTTTTTTTTTTTTTTTTTTTTTTTTTTTTTTTCATACACTTTTACTCTACCATCCTCTACGGTAACATCAAAATGATAGGGATTTATAGGCACATCCCTAAACTTGAGTTTTTATTACTCTAACACTAATTTGACCCGAATTGAAAAGATCAAAACACTTGGGGTACGTTATTACGCAAATAAGGGAATTTGACGTTCCCTTCCAATCATTTTATAAACTTTAACTTTTCCCATGAGTCCCAATCGTCCCAAAACTGTGTACAAAGGATATGACTCGACTTAGCAACTCATGCAAGTAACTAGATAATTGAACTAAGGGTTTAGGGCGATAACAATAATGCACTAAAAGTGAGTGCATACAGGGTAGGCTAAGGCGATTTGGGTGTATATTTGGGGGTGGGGTGTAAACAATGCTCTTCATTGATATTCTGGAAAAACCGAAACATCACGAGAACCGCGAAAAGGATAGGCTCTGAGGGGTTAACTAGGTGTATCGTGTACTAAAGATGAGTACAACGCAAAGGGTGTGGGGGAATTACTCAACCGATGTGGAAGAAGTAATTATATTACGGGTATCAAACAAGGGTTATCCTAATGCCTCTTATCATTTAGTTATTCCTAACTACACAAGTGTAGTCTTACTAGCGATCTCGGGATGCATCACAAAACAAGTTCTAGAATCTAATATACTACCGGTTCACACACTAAGCATTAAAGATGAATGCTTTAATTCCTACTAATCTAAGGGCAATCCTCACATTTTGGGTGGAATTTAGGTGGTAAAGGGTTTTTGTGCTAGTCATGCAACTTCCTATCCGTGAGACGCTTTTGTTAAGACTAATGGCCCACTCTTATATGTCATAGAAAATTTCAAATTTGGTGCCAAAATTACCCTAACCGTCATTTTCTCATGGTTTATTACACAAATACAATTGGACAAAACAAATAATCAAGGATAAGTATAGTTTCAAAGTTCCCGTTTTATTTTCCCTCCCTACACTTAAACTGAACATTGTCCCCAATGTTGCCCGAAAGTATCAAAGTTATGACAATGGAAGGTAATTAAAGACGAAAGAAACTAGTACTCCCCTGATTAGCTCGGTAGGATCCGTGTAAAGTAGTGGTTAAATCCTTTCCAAGAAGAATGTGTGCGTGAAAAGCTCCTTCCAATCTTTTGTTTCTTCTTCTTGATAAATAAAACCTGCACATTCGTAGAAAACAAACGAAACCTTCGCGTAAAATCGGCGGTAATAATATATATAAGACTCGATGAAACTAGGATATAATGCTTGTGGAATGGATGTTTACAGAATTTCTAGAAAATTAAGACCTGGAAAATTCCAAAAATTCATAAGTAGCTCAGAAAACGAGAAAAAAGTAATCTGTTGTTTTTAATCCTTCCTGACGCCGTCAGGTTGTAATCCTGACGCCGTCAGGTTATCCTGACAAAAACTGGTCTGCGATTTTCTGGAAAATATTCTGGAAAATTTACATCTTTAGAATCTGGAAAAATTTCTGCAAAACATCCATTATGACTCGATACAAGTATTTGACTCGAACAAACACACATATAAATCTTTAATTAATTGTTATTCTCATGTTTACGTTTGTTTTGAAAACGTGTGTAATCCTCCCCACACTTATCCTTTATGTAAAATACCTTTATATGCAATTAAGACGAGGTTAAAAACAAAATAAAGCATTTTTACAAATTCAAACATGAGAATAAACAATCAATAAAAGATATACGACACACAAATAAAAATGAAAAACAAATACACATGGGTTGCCTCCCAAGAAGCGGTTGTTTTTTTTCGAGTCACGAGCCTGACTCTACCCTTATTTAACGAATAAAGGGGAGGTTTTCCCTACACTTAGGTTTAAGTGCGGGTGATAGTAGCGATACACACCCTTAGGGTGGAAATTTGCTACGTGAGGAGAGGGTGATGGGTGATTTATATGCTCAAAGGAGTGTGCTCCATTCATTATAACCTTACCTAAGTCTATTGGTGTAGCGGGTGAATCAAATCTCTCTCCTAAAAATGGATCATCTTCTATCAACTTCAAAAGATTCTTAGTTAAGGATCCATCTTGACCTAATAAACCCGGTTTAAACCCAGAGTGTTTCTTGTTATCAACCATGAATGGGTGATATAAGTGTGTAAGGTCATGGGTTACTCCTATATTAGCTTCCACTCTACATGGCTTAGAGTCTACAACCTTTATCAAGCAACTACCCGGATCATTTATTTTGATGGGTGGATTGGGGCCTAATTCAATTCCAAGATTCACATCTAAAGACGGAAAATTGGGTAAGGTTTTTAGTTGAGGCTCAGGTTCATCAAAATTAGGAACTTCCCTAGGACTAAGAGAGAGGTCATAACGACAAGCATCTAAACCTACATTCTCTAGTGGCGTTTGGTCCAAAGGTTCTACAATTAGGGTTCCTATAGCTACTTCTTCCGAGTAAGTTATAGGCGATGCGTGTTCCTCAAGTGATGGTAGGGCTTGTGGGCTTGGAGTTTCCATCTTATTTTCCATTATATCTAGATCTCCTAAATGTTCATGTGTTTTAGTATGATCTAACCCAAATACGCTCCTAAGCATCTCAAATCCTTCTTTGGCCATTTCAAATTCTTGGACCGATTCATAAGAATTGTTCTCAAAAACTTGACCACTATGTTCTATTTGCCTAAACGATTCCTCACGTGTGTCATATGTTTTGAAATCTATCCCACACATGCAACTAGGTATTTTAGCTTCAACCATCTCGCAATCTTGTTCGGGTTTAGGTTTCATGTTCTTAAAAATTAGGTCTTTTTGATCATGATGCCTAAGGTTAGATAAATCCTCCTTATCTATTTCCTCAAGTTGTAACAACTGACGGTTTATACTTAGGACGCTTTTCTTAAATTTTTTCTAGAGGGTCTCACTAGAAGGATTTGATTCTAACAATGATCGTTTAATAGAAGCCACACAAGCACAAAATTTATCAAACCCATCCAACCTTACACCCTTCTCCTTTTGGATATCTCTAAGTTCACTCAAAAATTCATTAGAACAATAAAAACCAATCCAATCTGCGAAATTCAATTGTTCCTCATTTGTTAATGATTCAAATGCAATTTCACTTGCCATAGCGACAAATGAAAAGGGTTTTACGAACACAAACATGAAGAAGGGGGATAGACTACAAGGAAGCTAATAAAAAGAAAAAATCTCACTTGATAGGAATCTTGTGAGTAGACCTAAATGAGGTGGACTACTAACTAGCTATTCTATTCCCCGGCAGCGGTGCCAAAAACTTGATAACGCTACACGCGTCGTTCGGGGTCAAAGGAACTTCCTTTTCTTCGAGCAAGTTTTATAACACCCTAGGCAGTGAACCTAATCGTTGTAGTGTAGTATTAGGGTAAGCCACGGGTATTGATATCGTTCTCTAGGGGAATAGGAATGCTAGTGAGAAGTTACTACGCTAAGGTTGGGGTTGAGGAAGATTATTTTTTATCTTTTTTATGTTTTTTTAGGAAATGGAAAGGTACGAATCTCGGGGTTTGGATTTGGGGGTTGGTATTGCTACCGATTACTCTACTTATCTAATTATCTAATCTAAGGTGTATGTAGTCTATGTCTAATTATTGTGTGCTCGTATGATAGTTTAAAGATGTGTTCACTTAGGTTTTACTACTCCTTAATTATCTCCTATTGATGGTTGAATTGTCACGTCCTTATTCTTAATTGCGTTGTGTGTCTAAAGTCGTAGGGTATGCGTTTATCCCTAACTCTTTGAAGTTACCAAAGGGTCTCATCTACAAAAAACCACTAGGGATCACAAAGATTAATCAAGCATTAAGTACACAACGAATGACCTATCGCATTACTAGATCATTAACAATTAAGATAAGAGACAACCAATCAATATTCAATAATTAAGTTTCATATTCCCTAAGCAAACACACAAATAAATTAGCCGGACATGGAGAACATGCAAGCATACACACAAATAATCAAAGACATAATTGAATTAATGAAGTAAAACACTTATCTTGATGTAAGATAGGGTTTGGAACCCTAAAATACTGTACAAGACAGCCTTGGTTCGGTTAAGGTTTTTTACTCCAAAAGACTACCCACCAATACTAAAAAATTCGGATTCTATATATAAGATTACATATGCGACGACATCACCTTATGTTTTGTGACACCGTCGGATCGCCATCATTAGGGTTTCGTCTTGGCCACGTTAGTCTTGCGACGGCGTCACCTTGTGCTTGTGAAGCCGTCCTCTTCAGCTTCTGACGCCGTCTGGATCAAATCTAGGCCGTCTGAGTTGCGACGGCCTACTCTTTTAAAGCCTGACACCATCACTTGAAAATAAGAGATTTGGCTTCTGTCCCGTCACAAAATCCTCTGACGGCGTCGCAGTTAAGCAGTGACGCCGTCACCTTGTATTTCAGCAGCTTGAGTGTCTCGATTCTTGACTTTGGCCATTTTCTTCGTATATCCGCGCCTTTTCGTCCAAATAAGTGCCATTACAACAATTTTCCTTCAAGAGACCTAAAAAGTGAAAAGGAACGATATTAAGTAATAACGGATACAAAAGTAATCAAATAAGGGCTTAAATGACCCCTCAAAAAGGTACATTTTAAAACCTTATCAATTATGCAGGTGATAATTATGACAGAAGATCAACCACAGGTGGATGCCAATATCTTGGAAGAAGATTAGTTTCATGGCAGTGTAAAAAGAAAACAATTGCAGCAACATCATCAACTGAAGCAGAATATGTGGCTGTTGCAAGCTGTTGTGGGCAAGTGTTGTGGATGCAGAATCAACTCTTGGATTATGGGTTCAATTTTAAGAATACTCATATAAATATTGATAATGAGAGTCCTATTTGCATTGTGAAGAATCCAGTTTATCATTCCAAGACCAAGCATATTCAGATTAGGCACCATTTCATCAGAGATTGTTATAAGCACAGGCTTGTTAATGTGGTCAAGGTTCACACGGATGATAATGTAGCTGACTTACTCACCAAAGGCTTTGATGTTTCAAGATTCAATCACTTTGTGGTAAGCATTGGCATGATTAACTACTGACCTATATTTAAGGGGAGGACTATTTAGTGTAAGTATAGTCCTATGCATTGCTTGAGGGGAGGATATTCATGTTTATTTGTTATTGTAAGGAAGAGAATGGAAAAGTACTGCTTTTTGCTTTTATGAAAGTACTGCTGGGAAAGTACTGCTTGGAAAGTACTGTACACGTGGAAAGTGCTATTGTCTTATTAAAGTACTGTTCTAACGGTAATACTGGGGGGTAACTACTACCAACGGTAACTTTGTTATTAATGGTTGTGATTTTTTAAATCTCACCTATAAATAACTACTCTCTGAATTTCCCTCTCATATTGATATCTCCTAATCTTTTCCATAAGTTCTCTCACTTTCACCTATATTCTTTGTTATATTTCTTACTGTGATCATATAATCATCAATGGCGAGTCGTAATATTGTTTCCAAACACAACATGGTGGCGAATTTAGACAAGACTGAAGCAAATGAAATCTTTCATGATATTATCAATTTTCTTACTGGATCGCCAATTAGTTATGCGCTGTTAGTAGAACCAGATGTTATTGAGCCCTGGATTCAACAATTTTGGGACACTGCTAGGGTTCATATGGAGAATGATGAAGAATATATTCATGCTATGGTTGCTGGGAAAAATGTCAAGATTACTGAAGCCTCTATTCGAGAAGACTTATTGTTTGATGATGCTGATGGGGCTGTTCGTTTTGATAAGCAACTGATTTGGGATACTTTTGGGCATATTGGTTATGAAGGGTCCTTAACTGAACAGACATTCAGGAAACCCTTATTTTGTCCTCACTGGAAGTTTTTAGTGCATGTGTTGCTTCATTGTATTAGTGCTAAAGGTACATCATGGGAGCAATTTGGATCTAACATAGCATCTGTTATAGTAGGATTGGCTACTGATCGTGTTTTCAAATTTTCAAGGCTAATTCTTGATGGAATGCTTTCACACATCACTCATGGTTCAAAATGGTTGATGTATCCAAGATTTGTTCAAGTATTTCTCAATAAACAACTTTCAGGTGTACCTAAACCTACAAGTCTTTTACCTGTTGTGGTACAACTAGCCAAGATTTTTAGTTTTATGACTAGGAAGAGTGATTTATTCACTGGAAGGGTCACTCCCTTAACTACTTCTATGATGGAAGTTGTTCAAGCTGTCAGAGCTGATGAAGATGAAGATCGAGAAGGTACTGCTTCTGAAGGTACTGCTACATCTCAAGGTACTGCTTCTGAAGGTACTGCTTCTCAGAGTGCTGCATCTCAAGAAGGTACTGCATCACAAGGTACTGCTTCGCCAAGTACTGAAGTTCAAGCTGATGTTGTCATTTCACCTTCTCTATCTCCTCAACAATCTGTTCCTGATTCTCAACCAGAGGAACATTCACCAGTTCACGGAGATGATTCACGTACTATACCCCCTGAAGGTTTGACATTGGATAATTATGTTCTGACAAGGGAGTTAGTAAAATTGAAGAAAACAACTGAGGCTCAAGCTCAACAGATTAAGAAGTTGAAGCTCAAGTTTAGAAGACTCAAGAATTTTGTCTGGCCTTTGGTTCAACATCATCATCTATGGGTCAAATCTAAAAAGAATGAGCATAGGCAGTTTAAGAAGACTGAACGTCAAAAGGTTAAAAAACAATCTTCATTCCAAATGAGGAGGAATTTAGAAGAAAAGAATTTGAAAGAAGATGTTGTTAAGGAGAATGAACCTGAAGGTACTGAAGAACATGAAAGGACTGAAGTTCAAGAAACTGAAGAACAGGTTATTCAAAGTACTAAGGAGCAAGTTATTCAAGTTCAAATTACTGATGATCAAGGTACTGCTGATCAAAGTACTATTTTTACTGGAACTTACATACAGGAATTGATTACTCCAAGGGTATTAGATTTTGAAGAGGAAGCTGGTCCTTCAACTGTGTTACATGAAGAAGAAGCTGGTCCTTCAACTGTCATACCAGAAAAGGAAGCTGATACACCAAAGCCTATACATACAGCAAGTGATGATGAAACCATTGCTGAAATTTTGCATGATCTATCAAAGCCAAGGGGTGTTAGTATTCCAAGAGTGGAAGAAGAGGAACAACCAAGAGTTTCTCAACCTGTTATTGATTCAAAAGATAAAGGTAAGGGCAAGTTGGTAGAGACAAATAAGAAAAAGAAACCTACTTTAGCACATATTAGAGCTTCTCAAATTGCTATGAATGAGGAAGCAGCTAGAAAGTTTCAAGAGGAATTAAATGCTAAAGATGGAGAAGCTAAGGAAATTGAAGAAGCTCAGAATAGAGAAGCAGCTAAGAAATTGCAAGAGGAATTGAATGCTGAAGCTGATGAACCATTAGAGTCGCCTATTCCTGTTTCTTTTATGCCAAGAAGACCAAATCGAGCTAAAGACAGAAATGCAATGATGGCTTATTTAAAAAGTCAAGGGTATAAAGGATTGCAGAGGTTTAATTATTTTGAGATGAAAGAATTGTATGATGCTGTTAGGGAAGCTTATAAGAAAAGTGTTGAAGGCATCAAATATTATAAAGATGATGCTGCTTGGAAAGAAAAAGATAGAAAAAGGAGCTTAAAAAGAAAAAGAAAAACTGAAGTTGAAGAAATACAGTCATCAAAGAAAGAGAAAGTTGAGTTACGATCTGATACTAATGATGAACTAAAGAATTACTTAAGAATAGTGGATTTTGAGTATTCTACAGATGATGCTGAGATGAAAATGAACAAATCTCAAATTATTGCTTTTGAAGTTGTAGAATCCAAAGATGGAAGTTATCTGATGTTTCATAGAGATGATGAAAGCTTCAGAGTGTTCAACAGGCTATGGGATTTATTGCACATCATAGATAGAGTGGATTTATTTTATTTATATCATGTGGTGCGAGATTAATTTGAACAAAATCCATCAGAAGGAGTTGGTTTAGTATTGCTTGGAGATCTTACAACTGTATGGGAAACTGAAGAACAAAGCACTGCTGAAATTTGGAAGAATCAAGAGAATTGGGAGATTGTTAGTTGGAGATTCTTTGAAGAATCTGGAGTACATGTTCTAGAGCTAGAAGATGGAATTATGATTCACATGTTAGCTGATAGAAGATATCCTCTTACACCAGAACTTATGAGGAGGATGTTGGAGCATGGAATGGAAGTAGAAGAAGATAATGAAATAGCATGTCTGGTCATCAAGCTGTTTATCAGATGGAATACAATTGTTGATGATGATGAATAACTGGTATGAATCTTAATTTATTAAATTTTTGATATATCAGTACTTTATTCAAAGTACTGCTGATCAAACAGTACTTTCATCAAAGTACTGCTTGCAGTTTTTAAACCAGTGACTGAATTTGAAAAAACTTTTGTTAAGTAATAAATGTTTTGAAGCAAAGGTTCTAAGAAATAAATGGTTTTTGAGATGGTAATACCAATAGGTTATCAATCCACCATGGTTACAAAAGGATTGGCTAATCCATGAGCAAACGGCTCGGGTAAAGATATTTCAAATGCGTTTTTAGTTAACAACTTGCTAATAAGTTGTATGGTTATCAACTCACCATATCAGTAATGTGAAGAGTTGGCTAGCCCACAAGAAAATGGCTTGTGGTAAAGGCTGTGGAAAAACCATTATATGGTAATTAGTTCACCATGATGAAAGAACTAACTAGTCCAAAAAGGGTACAACTTTTGGTAAAGACAAATCAAATCTGTTGATAGCTGATGATTTGCTAAAAAACATATGGTTATCAGTGTACCATGATCTTACACATCAAAACATTTGGCTACTCCAGAGTTAATGGCTTTGGTAAAGAGAACTCAAATCCATTAAATTTTCAATGATTCACCTCTCACAGGAGTTTAAACACCTGGAAGTGATGAGAATAGACTGAAATTTAACTGAATTAAAAGTACAAATTGTCTTATGTTGCTGAAAAGATGGAGCTTGCTGAATGTTGCAGAAAAGAAATAAGATTGCTGTTTGATGCTGAAAAGAATTATATAAATAAAGACTACTTTGATGATGATATAAGCAGAGAAACTACAAAGATAAAATCTGAAGATAAAGTTACAAATCCTCTTTGAAGATAATGATGTTAAAGCTAAAATCTACAAAGGAACTTGAAATCAAACAAGTAGAATTCAAGTTAGGAGAGGATTGTTGGGATACAGAAGATTAAAGTACTGAAGATTAACAAAGTATTGCAGATAGACAAAGTACTGCAAGAAGTCAAAGTACTGCAAGAAGTCAAAGTACTGCTTATTCATCAAAGTACTGCAAAGTTTAAAGTCGGTTGTATTAGATTAAAGATAGAAAGTAATGTTTATCTAGAACTTTCTAAGTATTGTTTACTTGACGTACAAGGATAAGAATTGTAAATCGTTTAGGGTTATCCTTGAGCCTATAAAAGGACCCCTAGATTGATATTAGATGTACGCGAAATTATTAGAGTTTTAGAGAAGTTCGATATTATTAGAGTTGTTAAAGAGTCTGCATAATAAGCAGAGTTAGAGTTATTAATAAAATCGTTTAAAGTTAAAGTTATTCTTCTTAGCTTTGTTAAGTAAATTCCGCATACTTAATAGAGTTTGCTCAGTGTTTTCATTGTTAATAACTTAGGATTTATCCGAGGTTATTAAACCTTAACAAGCTATTTAAGTTAGTTTGGTTAGAGTACATCGATCCAACAGTAGTTTAGTCTAGTGCAACACCATGGAGGAAGGACGGGTCTTTACCCACTGTATGCCTGATCCACAGTCCGTACGAGGACGTTTTGTATGTTACTATAAATACCCTCTACCTCCCAAGGTAGAGGGTTGGACCTTTCATTCTAATCTAACCTTTTCTCTTTTGTTTACTTTCTCTCTCTAGAAAGGTTCCCATTCTACTTTATCTCTCTAAAACCTCTAAACTATACACCTCTTATTGTGATTGTGGATGTGTTTGTGAAATCCAATATGTTACAGAATTGCAGCAATCGCTAGTAAAATTGAAAATCTTAGTCGAGATATGCTGAAGGTCAGAGAAACCATTTATGCCATCCAAGTAGGTTGTGAAAGCTGCGGAGGAGGACATCTTACGAAAAATTGTCCTCATATGGACGAAGAGAATATTGAAGAAGCCAAGTATGGAGAAAATCGACCATTTTATGGAAATAATCAAAATAGTAATGGTTATCGTGGAAATTACAACCGTGGGCCTTATGGAGAAAGAAAGCCCAGTCTTGAAGAAACAATTAATAAGTTCCTGGAAAGTTCAGCCCAAAGACAAAAGGAGCAAGATGAGTGGTTGAAAGAATTCCAGGAAAATACTGACAGGAACCTTTCCCAGCACGACACAACTCTGAAAAACCTAGAATCCATGGTGGAGAAGCTCAGCAAAAAAGTAAGGAGGAATAACGATAAACCTGAAGGATCTAAACCAGCTATGGAATGTAAAGTGATTTTTGCTAATGATAACTCGAAGGTTCAGGCCTTTGAAATGGATTCAAGGGATGATTTTGTCGACAGATCTGAGTTACGCCGTAACTCGCCTTATGAGTTACGACGTAACTATGTCTTTGACAACAATAACGGGGTTATGAAGAACACAGAGGATAACGACTCTAGCGAATTACGCCGTAACCAAGAAACTCAGTTACGGCGTAACTGGGATACGTGGGCAGAAAAATTCCTTGAAGTAGAAGAATCAGAAGAATCAGGAAAGGACTGGTCCCATGACATCAACTTGTGCCCTCTGCCCAAATCTAAGAAGAAATATCACTGGTGCAAAATGATACCAGTTGCTAAGGGAGATTGGTACGATCTTTGGGCTTCTTGTGACCCGAGAAATGAGGTTTGTAATGGCGGAAGCAATAAGGATAGGATCAACCATAACAAATTTATGTGGCCAGCATATACTGATGATGAAAGACTCGAGAAACTTTCCCTTGAAGATGAAGAAGAGCCACTTATCACTCACTGGTGTACTCCTATAATCATAACTGACGAGGAGTCCACACGAGCATGGCCTACATGCAACCCCTTTCATGAGTATTGCAATGGCGGGGATAGTGAAAGAGAGGAAGAGTGGACATGCCCTCATGAGCGTGAAAGACATTGTATAAAGTTCGATGACTTGGCTTTTGGTGACTGGTACGTAATACAATTCGGGGATGCCAAGATTAACCCAAATCTCCTTAAGAAGCTAAAAATTGATTACGAGGAGCACATTCAGGAAAAGAAAGAGGCTAATAATGACATATACTGCACGAATGAGCATTTAAGTGAAACTGAAAACAAGGAATTACGCAGTCACTGCAGGAATGAGCATTTAATGAGCATTTTGGAAACATTATTTCCACTCTTTCATAACTGCTGATAGCCGGATCCCTAGGATTAGCCTAGACGGATCCCTCTGAGAAAGGAACCATGGGATCCGGATGACAGTATAGGTCAAATCTTGCTAAAACAATCATTTCAACTTATCTTCCTAACTCAAACACTCCATCTCATCTTAAATGTGTTCCTAGATCAGTCCAACCTCTGAAGTTTACTCTTGTGCATGTCAATCATCACATTCCAATGAATCCTAGTGGCTTAAAGCTTAAATGCACTTGCCAAATATCTTAGTTTATAAACCACCTTGTTAGGACCTCTATAGTCATCACTCTCACTCTAACTTTCAGCTCTTGAAATCATTTCATCATGAGGAAAACCCCAAGTAGTAACTTATCCACCAAAGAACCACCCATGAAAAAGGCTCGTGTTATACACGAAATCTTCTCAACTGAATCATCTCCCGTCAAACCAACAAATGAGAGAATCCTTCATCATCCAATCAAACCAATTCCTAAAAGGATAGTACCCACAAAACTACCTATGCCTAACACCACCATACCTCCTAGGCCAAACAATATCATCTCCACTAAACCATCACCATTGGTTCCTAGAAATATTTCATTTACTTCACCACTATCATCACCACACCTCTACAATTTAGAGGACTTGCCTCCTAGGCCGTCTCATCCGCTTCCGCCGACAACATTCTCCTGATTAGGAGGAATAATGTTTCAAAATCAAGGTGTTGAGTCAACACTTGCTCCGGCTTCCTTTTCGCCGTCTCCATCATATAATCCTATTTGGATTATGAGAAATCATCAAAGTCAACCACCCGACCATATGGAAGTTGACACTTCTTTACCACCACCATCATTCTTGGTCGAGGCATTCTCAAATGCACCTCCACCTATCCCTTCATCGTTTGAAGCTCCACTAGCCGATTCACTTGATCCTTCGCATCAAGCCTTTTCATCTCATCCACCACCACTACCTAGCCATGACAAAGATTGATATCATTGTCAACATGTTGAAAGTTTGATACATGAAGTACGAGAAGACCAACGTTTCATGTTCTATCATCTCCTCGAACGTTTCGACGAGAACAAACCTAAACAAAACTTGAGCTAGAAGAATTTTAGTGGTGTCCTAGCATCAAGCGTTAGTTGGTCTAGAAATTCCTTGTCATGCACTGTCTATTTTCTTATTTTTAGAGTCATGTATATCATAACTCTTGTTTTATTAAATGGAATTACATGCTACTTGTTATTTTTCTGAGCATATGTATTCATATCTCATTTATGTGATAACATTACTTGTTATATCACCTTTGCTGATTTTAGTCATCAGCCAGACGGATCCCTTAGAATTTCCTAGACGGATCCCTACTAGGAGGGAACCGTGGGATCCGTGAAGACAGAAAGTTTTTTTTTACTAACTTAAATCACATTTGCAGGAAATTGTGAATTATACTTGTTTTCTAACCCTTGTTTTGCAGTTATTCAATTAACACATAAAGAATTTGACATCCTAAAGCTAGGGGGAGCTTGGTGTCAAAACAATACGTTTCAAAATTACTTGCAACCTTTGATTTATATTTCATGACTTCCCGTTGCAAAAATTGCAATCATCTAGGGGAGCACACCCGTCACATAGACGTAATCTTTTGCAAAAGTTAGTTGCAAATGAACTAGATTAGAATTAGTTTCTTGACGCCCTTACTTAGGGATGGACTCGTCAAGGGGGAGTAACGACGAGATCCTTTCCCGTTACTTGCTCTCTATATTTTTTCTTTTCACATGTTTTTCTTAAAAACGATGTGTTGTTTCTTTCAAACACTTTTTGTTTCGACAAAAAGGGGGAGAAGAAAGTAAAAACTACTAATTTAAACTTTTACGAATTTTAGCTTTTCCTTAAAATAATTTTATGTTTTGTCATCAACAAAAAGGGGGAGATTGTTAATACAAATAAGCCGTAAAAACGTTTATTTATATTTTACGATCTTCTAATGTTTTGTCGATAACAAACGTAAAATCATATTAACGAAACAAATAAAATACGTAAATGGTTTGAACTAATAGTTTCTAACATATTCACATTTTCACATAAAACACTAAAACAAGTATAAGTGATTTTATGATTTAATTAATACATATGTACAACAACTACTGTTTACATATTTGGATAAAATATACACATAACTAGTATGTAGTATATTGGGTAATATAAATGGGTAGAAACTTAAGTATCACAACCCATTGGGCAAATACATTGAATGTAGTTGGGTACAACCCAAAGCCATAAAATAAACAAAGCAATTATACTAAAATGCAAACAATAGCTGTTTTGTAATCTTCTAGCATTTTATATTTATTTGCAAAAATGCCGAATAAACATAATTGTTAGAGGGGGAAAAACAACTACTGTTTTGTATTTTAATAAAATTCCTTTTCGATTTTAAGCATTTTCAAATTTAATCATCAAAAATGAAAGAAGAGGGGGAAAA
>BPTQ01000001.1:238016721-238100402 GCA_019973895.1 Chrysanthemum seticuspe | reverse complement strand
AACTGATCTAGATGTTCTGTGGAAAGTGATTACATTAGTGAAAGGTGCTTCGAAGTAAAGACACAAGACATTAGTGAAATGTGTCTTGTAGATCTAGTCAAAGGCATTAGTGAAAGGTGCCTTAGATGTACATTCGATATGGTGTGTTTCGATGTACTAGATAGACTAGCATTAGATCCAAGGATATTGATGTCCTTGATGATGTTGTAAAGGAGTAGATCTCCTTTGGGATTAGTCGTTGGTGTAGTGTGGTAGTAGTTCCTCCATTGCAATGGAACTAGGTGCTTAGCCTAGTACCTAATAAAGGGTAGGCGACGTTGTGAAGGTGTAGTTCACCTAAGGTGTGAAAGAACTCGGTGGTTAGCCTAGCACCGTATAAAGGGTAGGCGACGTTGTGTAGGTGTGGTTCGCCTTGGTGTGAAAGAACTCGGTATTTAGCTTTGTACCGGAAAAAGGTTAAGCGACGTTGTGAAGGCTTCTCCGCCATAAGGAGATTGGTGTAGTGTTTACGAACTCTCGAGTAGGTGACTCGGGGAGTGGAGTAGGGCAAGGAAGGTGTCCTTGTAGCCGAACCACTATAAATACTCGCGTTGTGGTTTTGTGCTTCTTACTCTTTATCTTTTCATTACATATCTTAATATGCTTGTTTATCAACATCCAACACACACAACCAAATAGATTGACATAAGTCGATCTAAATAGTTTAAAAGGAAGTTTTAATTGGTAAAACTATTCAACCCCCCCTTCTAGTTTTCCACAGAACAGTTTACGTCTATACCTAGACCAAGAGGGATGATTCAGACATCTTCGAGTAAGATAGCTGAAGATGATGTTGAAGGTACCGATGATATACTTGGGCCATATGTTCCTAGGAAAAGCACTAGGACAAGAAAAGCTAAGTCTTTTGGGTCTGACTTTCAACTTTATTTAGTTGAAGGAACAAGAGATACGACTTTATCTCAACGTGAATATTGCCTCATTATTGAGGAGGATCCAAGGACTTTGAGTGAAGCAATGGCTTCTAGGGATGTTGCTTTCTGGAAAGAAGCAATTCAAAGTAAGATTGATTCTATAATGCAGAATGATACTTGGGAAGTCACTGATTTGCCTCCTGGATGCAAAGCATTAGGAAGTAAATAGATCCTTAAAAGGAAGATGAAAGTGGATGGAAGCATAGATAAGTATAAAGCCAGATTGTTTATCCAAGGCTTTAGACAAAAGGAGGGAATTGACTTCTTTGATACTTATGCTCCTGTTGCTAGAATTTTCACTATTAGATTGTTGTTAGCTCTTGCAGCTATACATGATCTAGTTATTCACCAAATGGATGTAAAAACTGCATTCTTAAATGGTGATTTGGATGAGGAAATTTACATGAAACAACCTGAAGGGTTTGTGATGCCTGGACATGAAAACAAGGTATGTAAATTTGATGCCTGGACCTGAAGGGTTTGTATGGTCTGAAACAAGCACCAAAACAATGGCATCAAAAGTTTGACCATGTGGTCTTGTCTAATGGTTTTTCTTTAAACCAAGCTGACAAGTGTGTGTGTAGCAAATTTGATGCTTCTGGTAAAGGAGTCATAATTTGCTTATATGTGGATGACATGTTGATCTTTGGTACTTACGATGATCAAGTTGATAAAACAAAGGAATTATTGTCATCTAATTTTGATATGAAAGATCTGGGGGAGGCTGAGGTGATTCTTGGTATTAGAATCAAAAGAGGAAACAAGGGTATCTCTATTTCTCAATCACACTATATTGAGAAGATACTGACAAAGTTTAACTTTGCTAATTGTTCTCCTGTTTATACTCCTGTAGATCCTACTGTGAAGTTTCGACCTAATAAAGGAAATCCAGTGTCTCAGCTGGAATACTCTAGAGTTATTGGATGTCTTATGTATGCCATGATTAGCACTAGACCAGATATAGATTTTGCTGTGGGAAAGCTTAGTAGGTACACTAGCAATCCTAGTGCTCTACATTGGCAAGCTCTGGGTCGAGTATTTCAGTATTTGAAAGGAACCATGGATTATGGTTTGACTTATAGTGGTTATCCTTCTGTTTTAGAAGGTTATTCTGATGCCAATTGGATTAATAACATGGAGGATCATTCTTCTACGAGTGGTTGGGTATTCCCTTTTGGAGGAGGTGCTATTTCTTGGGCTTCAAAGAAACAGACTTGTATTACAAACTCTACTATGGAGTCTGAATTTGTTGCTGTAGCTGCAGCTGGTAATGAAGCTGAGTGGCTGAGGAATTTGGTTTATGAAATTCCTTTGTGGCCTAAACCGATATCTACCATTTCTATCAGATGTGAAAGTGCTGCTACCTTGGCTAGGGCTTATAGTCAAGTGTACAATGGCAAGTCTAGACACTTAGGTGTTAGACATAGCATGATTCGTGAGCTTATCATGAATGGTGTGATATCTGTGGAGTTTGTAAGAACTCAACTGAATCTAGCCGACCATTTAACCAAAGGGTTAGCAAGAGATCTCGTACGCAAGGCGGCTATTGGGATGGGTTTAAAGTCAACCAAATTAAATACGTGTATCAAGATACCCAATTCCCATCTAACGTAATGTTAAATGCTGAATTCAATGAGGAAAGCTTGATATCTTTGGATTGGAACACATAATTACATCATCCCACGGTATGTGTTCAGAACTGCAAGATAAAGGAGGTTGAAATTATATTTCTTAATGGTTTTTTGACAAATTGCATGTGCAGGTGCAAGAGTAAAGAACCACCTATATAAGCATGAAGTTTAGCTGCTTCAAGAAGCTTAGGACTTGGCTTTGATATGCTTATTGAAGGATAGGAAACAAGCTAGTAAAACATAGTGTCAAGTGGAACATGTGAATGTGTAAACTGTTGTGTATATTATCTTCATGTATTCACTATGAATAGAAGGAGTTCAATCCTTAGTGACACTCTTATATTCGAATATTTGAAATGCTAATGTACTAATGTGAAATTCAATCGTCTCGACATTTCATTTATGCATCAGTTTGTTGTTTGTTATGAGTTTGTTTTAAGTTAATCAAGATTACACTTAAATGGGGGAGGATTGTTGGTGATTTTACATCACCGATATTATTTAAGTGTAATGGATTGACTTAGTTGACCAATATGTAATTGTGATAAATGTTCAACAAGTCGGGGTTGTGCGGAGTGCACACTTGCATGACGTTATTATGATTGCTATTCGGGGGCGAAGCCCCGAATGGCGGGGGTTCGGGGGCAGCGCCCCTGGCTTGGGTCGAAAATAAAATTTCCGGTATTTTGTCCCATATTTTAACTGCTTCGGTTACTAAGTAACTGCTATAGCAGTTACAACCGCTATGCAGTTTTTGGTCATATATTGCTTTCTGGTTCGGTTTTCATAATACACACAAAAACATATTCTCAAGTTCAAATATGAGTTTTATCCGATTAGAGATTTCGGTAGAACCACCGAAATACTTCAATCTGATAGTATTTACACGACTCTCAGATTACTGTGATCAAATTTTCTAACAGTTAACTGCTCGTCGCGATAGTGTAATTTTTTTCGCTTACCGATTAACGGTTTAAAAATTATTAAGAGTAATTTTTAGAAAGAAAAAAGTGCGAAAGTAAGTTTGTTATTTAATATAAAAAATGACTAACTATAACTGATACATTGCTATGCACAAATCTGTTGGTACGTAAATTATCTTTTTTCTCATTTTAAATGCCAACCATTAACACCAAGTTCTTTTGAACAAATAGTAAGTCACACTGCTTTTTTGCTCGTCTTTTTTTTTTTTAATCTCAGGTTTAGTATTCCATAGTTTTGTAAGAAGCATTTCTTGATCACTAAAGAAAATAAAGGGAGATAACCAATCCAACGAAATTCTATTAACTTGCAACTTTCTTAGTTTATGCAAATGAATCTAATACAATGAAATGCAAACACTAAACCAACCGTTTGATCAAGCTAGGTTGCTTTCGTGTTAACGCGAAGCTAACACTCCTTTGCAAACCACAGACCAGAAACTTTATTCCACACTACAACTGACATCAAGCATCTTTTCACACCTGATACTATGTAACGATGAATTTAAATAGAACTAAATAACAACGTTCATTAGAGGTCGATATGCCAACGGACATTGGCCTGAAGCACCTCCTCAACAATGATGTATAGTTTTGTACTTAAACACTCTTTCGAGTGCTTATTGACTGCTACAAAATTCAAGAAATCCCATGAATTCATGATTTTGGATCATCTTGATGCTTCTCTCGATACCAACAACCCCTGTTCATATTAGTACACAACTCTGTAAGAACAATTTACAACATCAAATAAAAGGATGTGTTATTTGCATATACTAATAATGTGATAATTTACAAGCTAAGTATTTATAACCGTTCTTTTAAGGGTTTAAGTATCTTTTAATAACTTACGTACAAATGAAAATGTTTGTTTTTTTATTGATAACAAGAAAAAGTAGAGGCTAAACGGATTAAGAAAGTTACCCATTGTAACAGCACTGGCAAAGATGACAGCAGATAGAATGAAGACAATTAGTGATGCCCTCTTTAGAAATGCAACAAGTTTTCTTACAAAGAATTGACCCCAAAAACCGGCTAAAATTGATACCGACATTAGGTATAATGCTGCAAAAACATAATAAGATTAACATCAATCATATTCATGTGTTACGTTTCTAACACAAATTGATTGTTGTGAAATGGTAACTAAAGGGAGTATACCATAAGGGATAGGGAACCTCTTCAGTAAATAGAACTCTACCACAGATAAAGATGATGAAAACATCATCACGAACGTTGCTGTCGCACTCGCTACCTAAGAAAAAACAACAAGCAAAACAAAAAGGAATAAAAGATCATTTTCTTGATTGAGACAAATTGAAACGTCTTTTCTGTGCACAAATTAGCACCATACTTTTTCATATGTTTTGTTTTAGTCATTCAATATGTTTGTACATCTGCGTATTTAAAAGATGGGTTATGTCCAGAAGTTTTTTTTTTAAGAATATGATAAGAAACCGGGTTACAAAATGACCCAAATGAGACATGAGCCCTCTTTTAACAAATCGGAGGTTCAGAAAATATGTTGGAAACTATGTTACTGTTTTATTTATCATACACAAAGTACACGTTAGACTTGTACCTGTGGTATGACACCAATCTCGAGTAAGAGAGGGCCAAGAATGAAGCCGCCACCAGACCCCAAAAGTCCTCCAACAGTGCCGCCCAAGACACCACAAAGTGCACAAAATATGAGGTTGGGCACGGTCCAATTGATTGTGGCCTCACATACTGATTCAGTGTTTCCTATGCTTCTCCTCTTTTTGCTTTCCCTGTATAATCTTACGCATTCGTACCCGAACACTGCTAGTGTTGCTGGGAACTGAAACGAACAAAAGATGTTTAGACTCCACATCCGTGCATGCATTGTTTGTTTATATAACACTGCAACGTACCTGTGCAACTGTGAGTACCCAATACCATGTACTGCAAACTACTAAATCGTTCTGCAGAAGATTCAAAGAGGCCAAATATTAGGATTTCGAGCATATAATACTAATACTTAATGTTAGAATCGTATAAGGTTTATTTTGCATAGAAAACGAAATCATTTATTCATTTGTCCATTTTATTGATTGCACTTGCCTTGATGATCTGAAGAACTAGAAAGGCAGCCCATACTCCAACCAAGAGCATAAGCTTCTTCCAGCGTAAATTAAACGTAAATATTTCCTGTAAATTTATAGGGGAAAATGTTTATATTAACATTGTCAGATAGGTATAGAAGATTTGAAGTGAAGAAGCTAAAGTAGCCAATGCTCACCATGGGAGTTTTCTCTTCTCTTGGAATCAAAGGTTCATAAGTGTCGAGTAGAACTGAAAAGAAAATTTGTGGAACAAGTTACTCACGTGTTTATTAGTAAACTTATATTATAGTGCCAAATGCGCTAAGATGTGTCAATGTAACTCACGTTCTCCTCGAGAATTAACAAATGTTTCTCGTGGTTTTGCCATCTCTTTCTGCATCACCCCAAAAGAGAAATGTTAAATAACGTGGATTCTTATACTAAAAACTAAAGAGAAATAGTAGATCACATAGACTGTCTTTGTGAGTCAAACGTGCGAGACCTTTCTAAGAAAAATACTTGTCAATGTGAATAGTAAAAGACACACACCTTTAGTATCGACTCTTCCTTCCACATTTCAATGCCCCTAAAGAAAGACCTCGAGGATGTTCCTGCATAGAAATTGGACGCAGTAAATATGAGTGTTTGATTATTAGTTAATTGTTTTGAAGTAACCCATGATAATCACAATGCAAGATAAATGAATCTTATGTTTTTATATTCATGAGATGCTTATCACTTTATATTTTAGGAATAATTATAAAAAGAAAAAATTGATATAATTGACTAGATATTATTTCATTTATTCTCGACAGCGAGAGCATATACTACAGTAACTCAGATCGATAAGCAACAATGATTAGTGTTTTAATCTATATAAAAATGCACATCAACTGAACTGAGAGTTACTTACATCAACTAAATACTTTAAAATGATATAGTAATCTTGGTTTCATATACCTTGTAAGCTACTACTTGACAATAAAATAGAGACAAAATAGTTGTATTTGGGAGTTTAAATTAAGCAATAATGCATCATTATACCAAATCTTAAGATAAGATCAACCTAATTTTACATCAACATTCTTTGTCTTTGTACGTACATACTTGAAGTTATGACCTGCATTATAAGATTATTTAACTAGTAGAATACGGTTGCGTTTAGTATCAAAGTTTGCAACACATGTTTTTGGCCGGTAATGAATAGTACTACTTGATTCTGGCTTTAAAAAATCATATGAAGCAATATGTTAAGGATATCCTCAAAGTTAGTAGGACATCATGGTTGGTCGAGTTTAAGATCTACTTACACATGTAAACATTAACACACATTAACTTAATCCAAGATTATAAATAGCATACATAAACAGATTGATTGTGATTAAAAATGAGAAATGAGGTGTTACCTAAGAAGAGAATGATGATGAGAACAGTAATGAGCCAATATGGAAAAACAACACTAAGAGCAACACCAAGTGTGATTCCAAGCATAAGCATAGGCTGAAACAATAGAGCTAAATCATAATCCAGAATTGGCACTTCTCTGCATGGATGTGGCACTCTTAGATTATACCAAAATGAAGATGCTGATGCTCCCATAATCATACCTAATCACAACATTACACTCATTATATACCAACATTCTTCAATCAATTCAAAACAAAATCAAATCGCAATAACAAGTACTTCCCATTTCTCAAAACACAGCTCTTGGCCTGGTTCTCTTCTGGCCGGCCGTGTCCAAAACCATTTTTTTAATTGAATAAAAACCAACTTTTCGTTTTGTCTCGCTTTAGTTACTCTATTTTTATACATCATTTATTAAAAGATGACTTTTTCTCTCTTTTATGTCATTTTGCAAAACAAAATAAGTTTCAAAAGTGAAACTCCAACTTTTATACAGAAGTACTAAATTATATACACTATAAAAACAAGTTTGTACAATTTATTTTCATCTCTAAACATATAAAAATGTAAAGATTACAGACAAAGCCAATTAATAAAACAGTAGGAAACAAAAAGTAAATCCATTTTCTTTTCAGTTTTATAAACAAATAAATCAGTGTTAAATAATTTCAAAAAACTCAGTAAGATAACATACATTTAGATAGAGCAGCAGCAGACTTCGTATCAAATCCAACAACCAAAGTAAGCATGGGAACAAATATCCCACCACCACCAACACCACCAACCGTCCCAAATGCCGACCCCAAGAACCCGATCACAGTCGCTAAAACAATCCTCCAACTAAACTTCAATTCCTATACCAAATGAAAAAAATGAAAAGTACCCATTATTCATAATCCAATATTTAACAAAACCCATGTTTTCGAATTTCAAAAAAAGAAGAAAAAAAGAAACTTACTGGCCATGTTTTCTCATCAGAATTTAGTGTGTTTGAAAGTTGAATATGGTATTTGTGCGTGTAACGATTGTGACCAGAAATTATGAACGTTGAGAAGATAGCAACGGTGAAAGCTGTTACTAGGTATAGCATGAAACCTTTGGTTGCCATTGATGATTTTGTGTGTGTTTTTAGTGTGTGTTTTTAGTATGTGTTTTCGGTATGTACAAAAACACGCAGGAGATGAACAAGAAGAAGACAAGTAAGCCAAGTTGGAGGCATGTTAGGCATCACATGGAACCTGAATATATAGATGAGAGGGGCGGTATTTTTTTATTTTTTATTTGATTGATTAGGTTTTTAGTGGAGTTTGGTTTGCATTTTAATGTGATTATTAACATGAAAATGATATGCTACAAATATATAAATTAATTATTTGCTAAATAAAAATGGAAATTTTGAATAAGTTAGTAGTTGTATGAAAGAAATTTATTACGAAAATATTTTACTTAGCGATTTTCTCATTCAGTTAAACTACTATATATTTTTTTTGTTGATTTGTGTCGACGTCATTGAATGCTATTCATATCAGTTGCAAGACAAGTTTCAATTTTAAGACAAGTTAATTGAGCTAACGGTTTTATTAAGTTAATGCGCATTTTGTTGCGATTATTGTTATAATAATGATATGTCATTAAAGAATATTCTTTTTTTTAATGGATCTTTTAATGATATTTTCAATGAGCTTTGAATAAAAGATTGAAACAATAGAGGTTTTTATTATGTGATAAAATAATAAAAATCAATATTTGCTTCTCTTGTTTGATACTAGACAAGGATTAAGCGTAATGTGACTTTAAATGAACAAGATATAGGTGATCTTTAAGTGATTATACAAAACTGATTATTTGATTCTAATATAACTGGATAATCAAATTCTGAATTACTAGAGAATCATTTATAAAAGACCATACAAAATGTCAAACACCACCTTGTTTAATTGTCTAATTTTCCTTTTTTGTTAAAAATAAGAATAAGATGATCTTAATCTTATAAATTAAAGCTGGGAGAATTTCATATATAAAGCTTGTCTATCTTTTTGCTATAAGACAATAGACAATATTAATCTTTTACTTGATTAAAGTTTCTATAAAGTATACAAGTAATCTAACTTTTTTTTTGCACATATGTACAGACAAAACAAGAACAAGTAAGAGCACGGAGCAGCAACACTACACATTCGCTCAATTTGTTGTCAAGTAGATGTGAAAAAGATGTGTGGTATCTTAGTAATAAACTAGCACGTATCCATGTGTTGCGATAATGGGTATGTTGTGACGATTAATCGAAGAAATGAATTTTGATAAGGCATGATTCATCAGTTTGTATCGGTTTTAACGGGGTCTTTTTTGGTTCATTTTTTGATTATTTTTATTGGCTAGCCGAATCGGTGGTGCCACCGGTGCTCGTTAGAACCTGTTGGTTTTCAAAATTATATGTACCATTAACTTGTTAGCTTGTATGAAGCTTTGTGTGTTTTATTAGTTTGTACAATGTGTATAATAATATGTACTTTTCATTTTAGGGTTGTTTTAAAAATAACATTAATTAGTGTATTTTATTGTTTTATATTTTTTAATTATGTTATAACTTGTTTAAATTGTACATTGTGAAAATTTTATTATACTTTTTAGTGTGTGTTTTAATTAGTTGTATTTAATTTGATAGATATACTTTTAATTGGTTATACAATGTGAATAAATTATTGTATTTTTAAGTAATTGGTGGTATAATAGCAGTAGTAATTATGTGTTCTTTTTTTAGAGAATTGCATATATATCTTTGCAAATGATCAAAATTGCATATATATATCTAACTTAAACTTATAATTGCATATATATATTTTCAAAAACTTAAAATTGCATATATATCCAACTTAACTTAATAATAGCATATATATATTTTCTAAACATTCGTAATTACATATATATCCATCTAAACCTCTAATATATCGTATATATATCAAAATAATTATTTAATATAACTTTAAATTCTAAATTATGGTAATTATAATTTTAAATTACAACAATCACATTTGTTTTAAAGGTAAGATGTCTCGAGGTTCAAATAAACTATAAGACCAAAAACAATTAATATATTCCGTATCAAGACAATGTTTAACGTTACGAAAAAAAATCACCCTATCTCATATATTATACTAACACATGAAATAACCTCACCAAATATATCATGATTGTTATATATTATACATCACAGATAATATAATTTCAGTGAGCTTTGAATAAAAGATTGAAATAGTACGGTGAGGTTTTTATTATGTGACTAGCCGGATACCCGCGCACAGCGGCGGCGATAAGTATAGTTATATGTGTTTGCTTACCCGTTTAGTGAATTCGTTTCACAACACTTCGAATGTATATGTGTTAGTTGTAAGTGTTTGTTTGGGTTACCCGTAGCTTTCCCGCGACATCATTATTCCCCCATATAGAAATACCCTCGCAATCTCTTACGCGTCAAACACTCCCCCAAAAGTATATGATTTTGACGAATCAAGATTATATTGATTGAAATAAATGAAATAAAGGTTAAAGTTGTAAAAATATGAATTAAAATAAAATAAACCCACTAAAAATATAAAAACTAAAACTCATAAAAATATATCAAAATGGATGTTGAATTAAAGAGCATAAAATTTTAGAAAATATGGTGAAATTAGATTATAAAAAAAATAAGTAGATAAAAAGATATTTTAATTTGAAAATAAAGATGAATTTTTAGTTGAGAAGTGACACATGTCATTTTATAATTGGAGCTCCTTATCTTAATTTTTAGTAATTAGGAGTTAGGCTTAGAGTTTGTTAAAAGTTAAGCTTGAAGTTTGTTAAGAAGTGACACATGTCATCTCATGATTGGAGCTCCTTATCTTAATTTTTGGTTAGGAGTTAGACTTGGAATGAGGTTTGGATTTCCATAATAGGCAAGTAAAAAAGTCTGAATTTTTAAGCCGTTCTAATTTTAGAAGGCCTAAATGCATTATAAAGTAGTATAGATAGTAAATAATAAAAATCAGTATTTGCTTCTCTTGTTTGATACTACATTAGATGGTTTGGTGTTTTGATGATCCCTACCTTATTGACCGCAACTTAGACAAGGATTAAGTGTAATGTGACTTCAAATGAACAAGATAGGTGATCTTTAATTGATTATACAAAACTGATTTTTTGATTCTAATATAACTAGATAATCCGATTCTGATTTACAATTCCCAATCAAGAAAAGCTTATCCATACGCTGAAAAAGTAATAACTAGAGAATCATTTATAAAAAGACTATACAAAATGTCAAACACCACCTTGTTTAATTGTCTAATTTTTCTTTTTTAGTACACGGTAAATGCTACTTGGATTATATTCGGGGACTTTAGTGTGGTGAGGTTTCAAGAGGAGAGTTTTGGCTGTCATTTTAATGCGGGAGAGGCAAACTTTTCAATGACTTCATCCCGTGGCCTCTTTGACTTTCTTCTTGGTGGTACGAAATTCACTAGATTTGTTCGCGATGGTTCTTAGGTTAGTAAACTTGATAGGTTTTTGGTTGATCACAACTTCTTTGACCTTTGGAAAGACGCCTCTGTTTTTGTCCTCCTTAGTCTCATTCGGATCACTGTCCGATTTTATTAAAGGTGGGTTCGCTAAACTTCGGGCCGAAGCCATTTAAGATCTTTGATAAATGGTTAAATGTTGATGATTTTCGCGACTTGGTTTCATCATCTTGGGCTGCTTCCCCTTCTGATATCCTTTTGAAAAATAAACTTAGAATGGTTCATTTATATATCAAGAAATGGGCTTCGGATCAATTGAGTTCTAAAAATAGGCGCAAGGATGAGATCGTCAAAAACCTGTTGGATTGGGATGAAAAAGAAGATGGGTGTATCAACCAACATGATATCTTAAAAATGGAGGAGTGGGTTATGGACTTGCTTCAACTTGATCGGCTTTGCAATAAGGATTCGAAACAAAAATCTAGGATAAGATGGGTGGTCGAAACGGAGGAGAACTCGCAATTTTTTCATTCCATTCTTATACATAGGTATACCAAAGGATCTATTAAGGGCATTCATATAAATGGGAGTTAGGTCGATTCTCCAAGCGACATTAAACAAGCGGCATTAGACCATTTTTCTTCCAGAGGAGACGTGTGCGAACTCTCCCCTCTTAGAGTCGAACCTATTTCGCAAACTTTCTGATGATGATGCCTCTTTTTCGGAATCTGGATTTTCTTTAGAGGAGGTTAGGACGGCTGTTTGGGATTGTGCGGGCTCAAAGGCCCCTCGGCTTGATGGGTTTAATTTCAATTTCATCAAATCCTTTTGGGGTTTGGTCAAATTCGACTTCTGGAACTCCATTACGCATTTTGAAGCAACTGGTTCTTTGAAAAAAGGATGCAACCCTTCATTCACTGTGTTGATCCCTAAAAAACTCGATCCGATTGGCTTCTAGTCTCTCAGACAATAGGCCCATTAGTCTCATTGGATGCGTGTATAAAGTGATCTCAAAGATACTTGCCTCTCGGCTTGCGAAAGTTATTGACTTCATAATTAGCCCGAACCAATCGGCGTTCATTAAAGGTAGAAAAATCCTCGATGGATTGCCTCATTTCTGATGAAATTGTTCGTATGGCGAAGTTAGAAGACCAACGACTGTTTCTTTTTAAAATGGATTTTGAGAAAGCTTTCGATAGTGTTAATTGGGACTTTCTTCCTGACGTTATGAGACAAATGGGATTCGGTCTCAAATGGAGGAAAGATTGCCTCGTGCCTTTCATCGAATTCTATCTTGGTTCTAATGAATGGCTCCCCGTACAAGGAATTTTTTATGGAACTCGGGCTTAGGCAAGGAGACCCTTTGTATCCTTTTCTTTTCCTCCTCATCGTCGAAGCTCTTCAAGTCACCATCCTCAATGCTTGTCATAGAGGCATATTTAAAGGTGTGTGCCTTGTGAATAGTGGGACCAATATCTCTCTTTTACAATTCGCGGATGACGCTCTTTTATTTGGTGAATGGAGTTGTCGAAACACTACTAACCTAATCAACATTCTTCATTGTTTCGAGCTTGGGTCGATACTTAAAGTTAATTTGGATAAAGTAGGTTGTTCGGGGCCGGGGTTCCTGTTAACATGGTGATTTATGTCTGATTCTACGCTTGGATGTGCGATGGTGCCCTTTCTTTCTCTTACCTCATTCTTCGCATTGGTGGAAAATGATTCTTTGTAATGGTTGGCAAGGGATCATAGATCGTTTCTAGGACCGCCTCTCATCTTGGAAAGCTAAATCCCTTTCCGTGGGGGGAGACTTACTTTGATTAAATATGTTCCCGGTAGCCTTCCTATCTACTTCCTATCCCTCTTTAAAGCCCCCATGAAATTTATTAAGGCTCTCGCGTCTATTAGATGCATAATTTTTGGGGCCTCAAAGAAAACGCGAGAGGTATTAATTGGGTGAAATGAAATTCTATTCTTCTTGACCCGAAGAATGGTGGTTTGGGTGTTGGATGTCTTCGATCGAAAACCTTAGTCTTCTTGGAAAATGAAAGTGGAAATTTCTTAATGAAGAGAACTTTCTCGGGCGTATTGTTTTTAAAGCGTTTTATGGGTTTGATGGTGGGTTTGGGCCGTCTAGCTGCTCGTACGGTAATAATGGCATTTGGATGAATATTGTTAAAGCTATTAAGATCATCGAATTTGTGGACTTGAACTTCAAAAACTCTTTTTTTACGTAAGAGAGCCTTGGTTTGGTGACCGGTCAGTTCTAAAAAAATCCAGACTTTACGGCCTTGAGATGGACAAAGATTGTAGAGTCAAGGATCATGGGCAAGTTGTCAATGAGATTTGGGTTGGTAACTGGTCTCGGCGCATTCCTCCTAGGGTTCATGAGTTGGATGACTTGGCTACTCCTTCCTCTCTACTGAACAACATTGTTTTTTCCTCCAATGGTTATGACAAATGGAGTTGGTATTACGACTTAGGATTCCATTATCAAGATTTTGGAAAACATTCTGATTGGTGGCCACAACTTAGGATTCCATTATAAGTGGAACAATTGGATTCCTAGGAAATTCAATGTAATGGTGTCGAAAGCCTCTCTTAATCGTCTTGCAACCCACCCTAATCTTATTGCTCGTAGTGTCGCCCTTTCTTCCTCAAGGTATCCTTTATGTGACTCAGAGATTAAAGATATTGAGCATATTTTGGTTATATGTCATAATGTGATTTTGGTTTGGAGAAAGATTTGGAGTTGGTGGAACCTTCCTCTCCTGATCGTTTTCCTCCATTTTCTATATCTGAGGTTGCTTTAGGAATCTATAATGTTCATGGTTGTCCTAGGATTGCCAAAATTATTAATGGTGTTTTTCAAATAACCTTATAGGCTGTTTGGAATTGGCGGATCCGTTTGATTCATACGATTGGAAATGAAATAATTAAAATCAAGAATGAAGAAATTTTCCCAATTATTCAGCACATGGCTAAGCTTTGGATGTCATGTCACATTAAATCAAATGTGAAGGTGGACTGGACATCTTGGGAGGCCAAGCCTTTCGATAATTTTTCCTAATTGTTTAGGTAATTTTGGTTTGATGTTGTTTTGAGGTTTTTGGCGCTTTGGCCTCCTGGTTTCTTTGTATAGTTTGTTTTTGAGTTCCCTTTTTTTTGCTTCTTTGTTTATAATATATAGCCTTTAAAAAAAAGACAATATTAATCTTTTACTTGATTAGAGTTTCTATAAAGTATACAAGTAATCTAAGGTGTTGTTTGTTTTTTTGATAAAAACTCTTAATGGGCTCTTAATGGACATAAAATCTAAATGAGCCATATGTTTGACCAAATAAGAGTGTTTTTTTATTATTATGTTAAGAGGTGTTAAGAGGTTTAAAAATCTGGACAAGAGTTGAGAGAGGTATTTGACTCCCTCTTAATACATATTATTTTTTTTTGCGTTACAACACAAACCATAACCACGATCTGCTCCTCCCTTTCCACCACCTTCGGGTACCACCACCAGTGATCAACCACCAGCCTACAGCCGCCAACTTCCACCTTCTTTAGGTAATTTTTTGAGTCTTCTTTTAAATAATTTTTGCTGTGCATTTGTTTAGTCTTTTAGTTATTGTATGGATAATAAGTTGAATTTGTGATGTGGAATGAAGATTAGTATCAATTTTATTTGTTCATTTGAAATATTAACTAGGTTAAAAGGCTTGTAACGCTTATAATCTAGATCACGTTTTAAATTTATTAAGTCTCGTTGACCTATGATCTACGTGAGCACTAACGGGCAGTGTACCCGGTCGCTAGTAGTTTAGAAATTGGTAAAATCGATGTCGTCCCAAGAGCTATGAGTGGAATATAACTTAAGTATTTTATGTCACTAAAAATGGTTTATAAGTTGAATTGTAAGTATAATAAAAATGAAATAGAATTAATCAGTGGGAGAAGAATGTGCTAGCCTAGTTACTACTATTATCATACCATGATCTAGTTCTCACGAAAGTGTCTACTCTCGCCTTATGTAGTGGTTCTATATCATTAGGCACAAATGGTAAATGCAACATAACCTATAATCCTAGACCCCAACCCCGATGATCACAACGGCCGAAAGTCTAGTCTTAGTCATTACGCACCAACTATCTTTTATTCCTATCTTAGTGATTCTAAAAACTTAACCCTGGCTTGGTCCACACAGGGTTCCCGCACTTCTTAAGCATTTCTACTAGTGTAGGTAGTTTCATTGTCAAGTTCTACGCAAGGGTGATGGTCACATCCCAAGAAACCCATAGACAAGCTTTCAAATGCTCGTATACTAACTATCATATGAGGTACTACCCTAACTTCAATGCTACCAAAACACGGGGATTAACGAAAGGCTAAAAAGATATCTACATAAAGCAATAAATAAATACATAGATCAAGGCATTGATAAATTCATAACTAGGCTAACACATAAAGTGTTTAGCCTCTCATATTAAATAATGCAGAAAATACAATGTTTATAATCAAATAAGAAATAAACATCAGATTCGATACAAATACTTGATTGGATGCTAAAACTATGAATGAAACGAAATGGTTTCTCCCTTGGAAAGTGATGTAGAACTACTGAATTTCGTCCTTCAGCCCTAATTCGTCCACTTGCTGATATTTTGAGTTAAAGATCATTAAAATGTAGAATTAGGGCTTGTATTTATAGTCTTGACTAAGTTACGGCGTAACCTTAAGTAAAGGGTTATGCCATAACCTTCATATAACTAGACAATCTCAAATCTTGATAATAGTTTAGGCATAACCTCATTGGTGGAGTTACGCTGCAAAACTCTCGTTAACATTTTCTTTAATATATATTGTTAATACAAACACTAAACAAGTAAAAGTGACTTCATGATTTAGTAATACATATGTACAACAACTAGTGTTTACATATTGGGCAAATATATACATAACTAGTATGTATTATAATGGGTAATATAAATGGGTATAAGTTTAAGTATTTAACCCATTGACCAAATACATTGAATGTAATTGGGTAAAACCCAAAGTCTATGACCAATACCCATGGAGCATAACCCATAACCCATTGTATGACATCATGCATAAGTCATATATGGATATTATCCATGACCCATGGTTTTAACGCATGACCCATGGACTCGATGCATTGCATCTTTTAGATATATTGTATCTACTTGGATACCCATGGTCCAATGTATAGGACCCATGACCCATAACCCATGACCCAAAACCCATGGGCAAAGAGGAGCGTCCCACGGATCCCCAGGTTTACACTGGACGGATCCCTCAAGAGAGGGATCCGTGGGATCCGTGGAACAGTAGCATTTTCTCCTCTATAAATAGTGAGCCATTTCTTCATTGTAACTCACCCCTTTCAAATATATTTTCTCTTTGAGTTGTAAAATCTCTAACCATAGATCCAAGTGATCTTTGTATGTAGTTTTGTTTTCGTGTGATTCTCTAGGTTCCTCTTAAAGGCGAGATCACCACTTCTTGAAGTCGAGCAAGCTCAAGTCCATGAGTTGCCATGCTTCTTCATCATCAAGACCACTGAGGTTCTCTTGTTGATAGTTTTCTTCTTTCTCATTAGAAGTGTAGTGTCTAAGACATAAGTGAAAGATGTCTAAAGGGTGAAGACGAAGATATTAGTGAAAGGTGTCGGAGTGTCAAAGTAAAGGCATTAGTGAAAGGTGCCGAGTGTCCGTATTGAAAGCATTAGTGAAGGGTTCTTAGATGTAAAGTCTAAAGGCATTAGTGAAAGATGTCTAGAAGTCAAGTCTCAAGGAATTAGTGAAGGGTGCCTAGAAGTCGAGTCAAAGGTGTGGAAAACTAGAAGGGGGGGGGGGGGTTGAATAGTTTTGCCGATTTTAAGTTAGTTTCTAAAAACTTTAGATTCGATGTTATGTGAAATCGTATGGATGAAGATAAAGTATAGATCTAAGAGTAATTCAAGTAAAGAAACTAAAGTAAGGGATAGAAATGACACAACCGATTTATAGTGGTTTGGCTAGAAGGACACCTTTCTTGCCCTACTCCACTCCCCGAGTCACCTAATCGAGAGTTCAATCACTATGTCAACAAACTCCTTCAACTTGGCGGAGAAGCCTTCACAACGTTGCTTACACCTTTTTTCGGTACAAAGCTAAATACCGAGTCCGTAACACGGAGGACCAAACCAACACGACTATTACACAACAAATATGTGAAATATCAAGTACAAGATCTTTGCCACAGAAATCTTGTGGAGGAACAAATCAATCAAGGACCCCTTGCTTGTATGACTTGTAGAAAGCTCGTGATCTCGCCTTAGAGAAGGACCTGTATGAGAATTACAATAGAAGAAAGAAGAACAATTCTCTAGATCAAGTGATATTTTGTTAGAAGAGTGTTAGAATATATGAGAGAGTTAGTAAGAAGAGGGGTGAAGAGAAGTGAAGAAATGGCTCTCTATTTATAGGCAAAAACTTGCCACTGTTGCACGGATCCCACGAATCCCTTACTCAAGGGATCCGTCTAGTGTAACATCAGGGATCCGTGGGATGCTCCTCTTTGCCCATGGATTTTTTGGTTATGGGTCATGGGTCATGGGTTATGAGTTGGTCCATGGGTATTTCATTAGATACAATGTATCTAATAGATGCAATGCATCTAGTCAAATGAATATGGGTCAATACCATGGGTTATGGATATGCTCTATGGGTTGTGGTTTTTACCCATCCTAATAAACTATTACAACAAATGATTTATTACAAGAATTTGTATTAAATGACTATATGTAAATGCTTTACAAAAATAACATGTATCCTTATAATTTTACTTATGATAACATTATATTTGTTATCAACAAAACACAAAGAGATCGCTAAATATTAATAAACTTTTTTACGGTTTATTTGTATTAACAATCTCCCCATTTTTGTTGATGACAAAACATAATGTTATGATGAGTAAAACTTAAGATTAGATGTATGTTTTGAAAGCCTAAGTTTTACTTCTTCTCCCCCTTTTTGTCGAAACAAAAATTTACCCCAACGAAGAAATAAAATGTGGAAAAATAGTCCACGTATCGCTAACTCCCCCTTGACGGTAGCTCCCCCTAGAATGGGGCGTCAAGTGAGAAAAATAAAAAGAAAATCTTACAAAGAAAGGGTTAGTAGTAACATGCATAAGTAATCTTGTGATTGAAGAGAATCAAGATTGGGAGCAAATGTATGTAAACAAGGCCTTGTAATAAAACAACAAAATGTAGTGGTATTTATTCCATATACAAGCATGTAAAAGTAAGAACAAGACATGTTCTTAAAAAAATGACTCAAAAGAAAAATACTAAAAATAAAGATGATTCCTTCCATGCTTGTATAAGGTTATGGATGGAAGTTTTGGTGAGTAATGATGTTGATGCGATCAAGGATGAGGTTAAGTATGACTCGCATTTCTTCCCTAATCTCTATTGCAATATCCCTAGTGGATTGGCAATGTTCACAATGTAAGTGATGAAGTGCGGAAGTTTTCCGGGTGACTTTGATTTGTGAAATGCGAAAGTTGTGGTGGAAAAGTTGGAAAATGCAGATCAAAGTCCGGAATGTTTGGAAGTGGTGGTGGAAAAGAACCTAGATGTTCTTGTAACACAATGGGAGCTAAAGGTGGTGAGGTTTCAAGGTCTTTGAAAATTGTGTTTGGAGAAGTGGGAGGTGTCAAAAAGACTAGTTCTTTCTGCTTTGTTTGTTGAGATCTTGTTGGAGTCTTAAAGAGTTCCAAAAGAGTGACCTTAGGTGGTGATGTGATGGGTGATGAAGTTGGTGTACTTGTTGGTGATGAAGGAGGTGCTATAATGGAAGCATCTTGTGGTGAATGAGTGGTTGGTGATGAACCATTTGATGATGGTTTTGCTAAGCAACAAGGCCGGATGCTAATCCGTGCGGATTTCCTAGATTTTGGTTGTGGTATTTTGGAAGGTGGGAGGACAAAATTTTGGATTTCTTGAAAATGATTGTTTGCACTAGGTGATTCATCTATGTTGGAAGATCTTTTGGATGACATGATGGTGTTTTTTTGTGAAGTTGAGATTGATGAATATGCAAACATTTTGGGAATCCTATTTATAAAAAAAATGCATTGTAATGAATGCTTGACCCAAAATGTAGATTAAAATCTAATGATTAGATATGAACTTAAGGCATGTGATCATGAGAACACAAGCATTAAATAGCATACTCTAAAAAGAATTAAAATAAATGATGAAAATATTGAAGTTTTCATCCAAAGTGAGAAAAATAGAAGATAAATTAGCTTCTGTCTCACGGATCCCACAGATCCTTCCCTTGAGGGATCCGTCCAGCATTAAGGCTGGGATCCGTGGTACTGGTGACTCAGGCAACCCAAAATTTTCCTTTTGGAAACATTTGTGCCTAGTGTGTGCCTATATGCAAACCATTTGGAGTTGCGGTTATCTCGACTCCTAAAAAGAAAAAAAATAAACTAGAAGAGAAAAAGCACACTAGTATGTGAGATAACCCGAGTGCTCCAAATTCATTGTTGCTTAAATGAATGTACCCGAAAACACATATTAGTTATGTGTCCTCTTTAGCATTCAGAAGACATGAGATGCAATGAAAACTGGTTTTTACTTTGTATTAATAATGAAAAGCGATTTGTCCTAGACGTGAGAAATGGCTTTTATGAAAGTGATACGGGAAGAGGTATCCTTTTAGAAAGTATTTTGAAAAGAGATTTCTATGTGTGAATAAACCGTTTATTAAAAAAAATTATGTGTTTGCAAAAGGTACTTATCTTGAAAAATAAGAGAAAACTATGAGTTATAAGTAAAAACTTATCTTGGGTTTTGAAAATTCCCGTATTGCTTGTGAGTTGTGCGTGAAATAGAGATCATAGACTCAGCAAGAAGAAGGCTAGTGTTTACATACCTTGTAGAGTTTAAAAGCTAATTACGACGATTGTTCCATGAGACCAAGACCAATACGAAGTAGGTTGAATTGTTCCCGCTTCAACGGTTTGGTGAGGACGTCGGCTATGTTATCTTCGGATGCTACCTTCTCAATAGAGATGTTCCCCTTTTGAACATTGTCTCTTAAGAAGTGATGACGAATCTCTATATGCTTGGTGCGAGAATGCAATACTGGATTCTTGCTTAAGTCGATGACACCTTTGTTGTCACATAGAATGGCTATGTCACTTAGATGAATGTCGTAGTCAACTAATGCTTGTTTCATCCATAGTGCTTGTTGGCATGCTTTGCCGGCGGAGACATATTCGGCTTCGGTTGTTGATATGGCCAATGCCGTTTGCTTCTTTGAGAACCAAGATGTTAAACAAGCTCCCATAAAAGTACATACCCCACTTGTAATTTTTCGGTCTACATAATCACCTGCATGGTCAGAATCTGTATATACTATTGTTTCTACCCCCGTACCCTTAGGATACCACAATCCTAATTGAGTTGTACCCTTAATGTATCTAAATATCTTTTTGACGGCTTCTATATGTGATGTTTTAGGATCTTCTTGAAACCTAGCACATAGACAAACACTAAACATGATATCCGGCCGACTAGCCGTGAGGTAGAGAAGACTACCAATCATGCCACGATATTTTGTGTTATCAACGGATTCACCGTCTTCATATTTTGTGAGTTTAGTGTCGGATGACATTGGTGTCCTAGTTGGTTTAGACTCTTTTAACTCGAATTTCTTTAACATCTCCTTAATGTATTTAGATTGATTAAAGAAGATACCATCTTCTACTTGTTTGATTTGTAAACCAAGAAAGAAACTAAGTTCTCCCATCATACTCATCTCGAACTCATCATGCATGATTTTAGAGAAATCATCACACATGTCTTGACAAGTAGATCCGAATATAATATCATCTACATATATTTGAACAATGATTATATGTGACTCTCTTTTCTTAGTAAAAAGTGTGCTATCAACTAACCCCATGGTGTAGTTGTGTTTAATTAAGAATGACTTGAGTCTATCTTACCAAGCTTTTGGGGCTAGTCAAAGACCGTAAAGGGCTTTCTTTAGCTTATACACATGTTTAGGTTTTTCAAAATCGATGAAGCCCGGAGGTTGAGCTACCTATACTTCTTCACTAATAAAACCATTTAGAAAATCACTTTTGACATCCATTTGATAAAGCTTAAGATCATTAGCACAAGCATAAGCAAGAAGTATTCTTATAGACTCTAATCTAGCCACGGGGGCATAGGTCTCCTCAAAGTCTATTCCTTCTTGTTGATTATACCCTTGGGCAACGAGTCTAGCTTTGTTTCTCGACACTATACCGTTTGCATCTAACTTGTTTTTATATACCCATTTGGTTCCTATTATGGTCTGATTACTAGGTGGGGGACGAGTGTCCAAACATCGTTAGAAACAAATTGATTTAACTCTTCTTGCATAGCCATTACCCAACTTTCATCTTTTATGGCTTCTTGTGTATTCTTAGGTTCTATGGTTGAGACAAAACAAAACAAGCTACTTTGGTTTTGAACTTGAGACCTTAAGGTTCTTTCGTTTAGCTTTCCTATGACCTTATCTAAGGGGTGATCTTTGGACTCTTTAATATTTATGATTTCATCATTTAAAGGTTCTTCTTCTTCGTTTATCTTTTTCTTTATTACAATAGCTTCACTTTCGACAATCTCGTCATCGACAAGAGGTGGAGTAGGTTTGGGTGGACTTTCATCAAATTTTACGTTTAATGACTCTTCAACCTTCATTGTTTCTTTATTTAATATGACGTAAGCTTTGCTATTAGGAGAGTAACCTAAAAAGATACCTTCGGTTGATTTAGGATCAAATTTTGTAAGGTAATCTTTAGTGTTAAGAAGAAAACATTTGCTACCAAAGACTCTAAAGTGATCTAACGTATGCTTTTTGCCTCGAAGTAACTCGTATGGCATTTTTCCTAAAAGTGGTCTAATTAAGACTCGATTAAGTATGTATGTTGAGGTATCAACGGCATTGCACCAAAACTTTTGAGGTATGGATTGCTCATTTAGCATGGTGCGACTCATTTCTTGTAGGGTTCTATTCTTTCTTTCAACTACCCCATTCGATTGTGGAGTGCGAGGAGCCGAGAAGTTGTGAGTAATACCATTAGCGTCACAAAAGGCTCCAAATTGCACTTCATTATTCGAATTCCCTACCATGATCCGTTCTAATAGACTCTATAGGACTTCCTAGTTATCTTTGGATTTTCTTACTTAATATTTCGAAGTAATTGAACGTTTCAACTTTGTTCTTTAAAAATTTAGTCCATGTGTACTGTGACAACTAGTAATTCCAGGTCATTTCTCAAATTTACTATTCATCTCGGGAATTTACTATTCATCGGTTACTAATCATCATTTTACTGTTCATCGTTTTTGAAGTCGATATGATATTCTGAGAGAGTATTTCAAAATTTTACTATTCATGAAACACTATTCATCCCCCCGGAGAAAAATCACTATTTATGATTCACTATTCATCATTTTTTGTAAACCTATCATTTTTCGTAAACTAGGTTTACGAGTATCAAATTCGCGTAACCGTAAGGGTTTAGCTGCGAATTCATGAAAAATCATTGAGAACATTTCATATAGACTAGATTTAGCCTACATATCATCAGTAACATCATCATCATATTAGTTCATGCATGGATTTGCATATTTCATTAACGTATATTTTCCTATTAAATAAACGCTATCGCATAATCATTTATTTTGAATATTTGATCCGACACTTCCAAAAATTATCCTGATATGTTTTCATACTCATTTTAAGACTATAAAAATTATATTATTAGTTTACCCGATGTTTTGAATTTATTTTGTATATAAATTGTTATATATATATTTACGACGGTTTTCGTAAATACTACTCGATAATTATTATTTCACTCAATTCTTTTAAGAAATATAATTTTATAATTTTTACGACTTCGATATATTTTATTTTGTTCCGTTAAAATCTATTTCTAGCTAACGTTCTACTAAATAATTACTTTTACTTACCAAATATACACTACACTTCACAAATAATACATTTAGTCATCCAAAATTTACCCCCTTATTCCCTAATTACCCTTGCCGACCACCCTTGTGCTTCACCAAGTTTTTACATAAAAATCTTTTAACTAGACCTACACATATATATTAGTAGCTTTGACACATATATTGTACAATATAATATACTAACTTAACACATACAAACACTTATACTAAGGTGAAAAAGAAAGATATCCTCTCCATTTTACTCTCTATATTCGGCCAAGAAGAAACCAAGGAAGAAAACACAAGTTTTTCAAGAACATGATGACACTGGGGAAGCCCAGTCAACCGATAGGGGGGAAAAATGCCATTCACTTGTTTAACTGCTAAGAATCATTTTATCTTTCGACTGTAATTTTACAAACACTAGCATACTTCTTTTAAGGTTTTACAATAAAAACCTAGGAGTATTTAGGAAACCTTGTTCCATAAACCTCATCATAATACTTGTAAGCTTCATATAATTTTTATTACTCTTTCATATTCATACTTGAGTTACTTTATCATTTTAGTAAGAAAACATGCAAGTTCCATGTGTATCTATACCACTTTTATTGTTTTTGGTACTTATTACTAGTATAAATCATCCTATAACTAATCCCTTGAAACATATCATTGTTGATGATGTTTAGGAATCCATGACACCCTAAGAAGGTGTATGGTAGGTTTAGAATAGATTTGGTGTTGATTTGAAGTGGTTAGAATAAGTATTATACTAGAAAAATCATTTTCGACAACTTTAAAATGAGGTCTGATTGTTTTTGTAAAATCTAGAAAATTCGACAGGTCATGAATTATTTTGGGCTATATATTCAGAAAATAGACTTTAAAATGAAACCGTGGTCGCTTGAACGGGTTAAAACGGATTTATAACGAAGAAGTTACGCTATTTTCAAGTTTAACGACGAAAACTATATTTTCAGAAAAACTGCATGCTGTCCAGAATTTTTCGTAGGTCAAAAATGAGTTTTAAGCGTTATCTAAATGAGTCGAATTATCAGAAATATATTAGTATACATTAAAACGAAACCAAAGATATATAAAACGTAGAAAACGGATTTATAACAGCTATGTTACACGCGTTTAAATAAGATTATCGTAACTATTTTATACAAGTATAAACACTTATATATATATTTCCTATTAGTCAAAAATTATTGTCGCGAGTGACCATGTTTGGAGTCGTTTTTCACATCGATAGAATACTTTTGAGAAAACGATGTCTTCTAGTAAAAGATAGTTCACCTAGCCTATTTTCCAAAATGTTCAACCGTTCGTCAAACGGAGTTGTAACGAATAAAATACGGTCACTCAAACTTTGTCGAAAACTAACCTTAAACAATATTTTTAGTCCGAGTACCATACTTCGCCTATATTTTCTCCTTGTCGAGACCTCTATGATCAATAGTTAAATGCTAAGACTCTTAGATAATGTGACAAGCTTTCCAAAACCATTGAGTTTGTTTCCTAACACTCGATATTCACTATTTTACGACTAGCTTTTCGAGGCCATTTAGTCACTTTCATGAATTGTCAAATTATATTGTTTTACGACGAAAAACTATAATTTCTTAATAAATCACTAAATGACTATCGTAGAATATCATTTCAACGTAGGTACTTGTAAAGTAATTTATAACTTGACAATACGTTATAAACTTGTTTTTTTGACGATAAACTTTATTTTCAAAAATGCACAAGTGGTATGGATATCATATGAGTTTGCATGCATAACATTACATCATGACTTATATTAGAATCATATCATTCATAATAGGTCGCAGTTAGAGTTTTGCGCTTCATTTCAGTGTACTCACTTTTGCCATCACATGATTGTACCAAGTGAGTTTTCATAGCCCCGTCTTTCAAGTTTATACTTTATTTCAAACCTACAGGGGAGAATACATTGCACATCATTTTATTACGATGCCAAGTATATCAAATTCATTACATTTCTTAAGTTACCTCATTGCCAATTAAATGTCCCCATATCATAATCATGAACCGTTAATTCCAAAAGAAGCGAGGGTGAGTGAATATATCTATTGAGGGTGACTCCTCCATCCGGGTTGGTGGTCCCAACTGGTCAAACGGATGCATTTCATTTAATATCATTATTTGAGTTGTTTGGCAAAACACTCTGTTCGGGCGAACATCATGATCAGTCTAGCTTCGGTGTCATGTGCTTATAGCAATTGTAACATTTTTATGTGACATATTTGTCATACATGACCTATACTTGTGGTAGTCGTATAAAACATTTTTCATAAACCTATGATTTCTCACCAACATTATTGTTGACCGTTTTAGCAATGTATTTTCAGGTATCTAAGGCATTTACATCATGACACGCGTAAGGACCCATCATAGAGTCGCGGTGACGACGTGTCTCACTTGTAAATTATGGCACTTTTAAAATATCGTTTGGCTTATAATAAACTTGTTTCCGCAAACGTTATCTACTTTTGGGACATATCTTTTGTAACTCTAAATGCTTTAAATAAATAACAAACGATGTGTTTTTAAACGACACTTTAGGTCGTTCAATATAACCGTAAATGTGATGCTATGACAGTCAACCCCCAGGAATTCCATTCCGCTGCAAACAAGTAATTTGGAGGTGTGACAGATTGGTATCAGAGCCAGGTTATAGAGAACTAGGTTGTATCATTGACCCTAGACTATAACTACATCATCATAGCATCTCATCATTTCATCATACGTGCATATTCACTTTACATGCGGATTCATACACACATTATTCGAGTTATTTACTTTCATTTCACATCGGTTGTCACAGAGATGTCTTCAAATACCCATCCCATCACTATTTCATCAGACTCTGACATGGAGGATGTCTCATCAGACTCTGACATGAAGAATGTCTTATCAGACTCTGACATGGATGTTGTCTTGACACTCACTACTATGGCCTTATCATCAGTTGGCTCTACACCAGACTTACCACTCATACTATCTGATACTGAGACTGAACCCTTTGAGGAGGGCGAAGTTGCACCTACACCATCACCACCACCAGCTAGTCCTACTCATTCACCATCACCACTTCCATCATCATCATCAGCCTCTATTTCACCACTAGGATCGCCATTATCATCATCTTCATCTTCATCCTCATCTTCATCCTCATCTTATTACCTTAGAGATCATATACCCATATATGACTTACCACTCAAGAAGCGGGCATGATTTGACACACCTATACCACCGACTACTGAGACTGCACCACCTGCTAGGTTTGAGATTGGTGAGAGTTCTAGGGCTGCTGCTGCTAGACAACCTACTATTGCCACACTAGGGACACGATTAGATCGTCAGCAGGTACATATTGACAGGGTTTTAGGACAGTTAGAGGAGGTTCCTTTGAGTCGAGTTGAGGCGATCGAGGAAGAGATAGAGGGTTTAGTGATAGGTAGGGTTTCCATTGATGTTTCTTATCAAGGGTTGGAGACTAGACAGCTAGAAAACCGTGAGCACATTACAGAGCTGAGGCAGGAGATGCCAGAGTTGTTTGATAGAGCTGAGATGTCACAGGATGAGCTACAACGACATGCTCATGATTTAGCATTGGCACAGGCGAGTATTGCTACTTTGGAGAGTAGGGATGTTGCTACTCAGCGTCAGATTAGTGATTTGATGGATATGGTTGTTAGTTTGATTGCACATGTCCGAGAGCTTCAGGATCGATCAGGCGGAGCACCAGGAGGTGCCTAGATTAGACTTATGTCATGTTAGCTTTTACTACTATTATCCTAGTCACGACGTGTGTGACATAGTTTAAAGAACTTGTAGTCTTTTGGTTGTTGTACAAAAAAATGTATCAAGTGTTGACTCTACTATGTAGGAATGGTTGTGCTATCTATGATATCGGTCCATGTAGGCCGAAATTTTCATGTATATTATTCACTTGTGTTGTGATTATATTTGTGATATTTCTTGGTTGTTCCGTTGTGATTTCATTTATATTATGCATGTTGTGGTTGTGGATATTTATGTGTAATGTTTGTTTCTACTTATGGATTCTCATCATTGTTTCATCTTATGGTTTTGAAGAGTTATGGCGCCAAAGAAAGCTGCACCCGAAATGACACAAGATGTTATCCAAATGTATGTAAAGGATAGTATAGCCGAGGCACTAAGGAAAGAGCGAGCAACAGTGGCTGCTGCGGCTGCGGCTACTGCCGAAGCTGCTAGACTTGCTACTGCTGCTGAGGCTGCAGCTACTGCCGAAGCTTCTAGACTTGCTACTGCTGCTGAGGCTACAACTACTGCTGAAGCTGCTAGACTTGCTACTGCTGCCGAGGCTGCGGCAACTGCTGAAGCTGCCAGACTTGCTACTGCTGCAGGGACTGCAGGAGGGTATGGAGTTCGGAATTGTTCATACAAGGATTTTAAGAGCGGTGATCCCACAAAATTCAAAGGCACAGAAGAAGCCACTGCTATGATCCGTTGGTTTGAGAAGATGGAGTCTGTGTTTCTTCTATGCAATTGCCCAGATGATTGCAAGGTTAAGTTCGCTACTAGTACACTTTTAGATGGGGCAATATCGTGGTGGAATTCTTATGCACAACCTATGGGAATGGAAAATGCTTACAAGCTCACCGGGGAGCAATTCAAGAGGTTGTTGACTAAGAAGTATTGTCCGCGTACTGAGGTGAAGAAGTTGGAAACAAAATTTTATGAGCTAGTGACTGTTGGGTACGACATCGAAACCTACATTCAAAGGTTTCAAGAGTTGGTTGCTTTATGTCCATCTATGGTTTCGGACAATGAGAAACTATTGGAAGGTTTCATCGGAGGACTCCCACAAATTATTCAAGGTGATGTGATTTCTTTTGATCCACAAACGATTGAAGAATCTATCCGAGTATCTCAAAAACTCATGGCACAAGTTGTGAAGAGGGGAAACATTATCAACACCAACCACAACAACAATACCAACAATCGCACCAACTACAATAACAACCGAAACAACTACACCAACTATAACAATAATAACAACAAGATAAAGTGGGACAACAACCGAGGTGGCAATGTTACTCAACAACCACCAAAGAGACAGGATGTTGCTAAGACCTATGCTGCAGGCCCAAGGGAAAGGAAAGGATACACGGGTATTTTGCCTAAGTGTGAAAAGTGTCAAAGTCATCATAATCCAGGTCATTGCCCTAATCCATGCGGGAATTGTAAGAAAGTGGGTAATCAAACCAAGGAATGCAAGCTTCCAGCTATGGTGGAAAATCAGAAACCGCAAGTGGCATGTTTTGGATGTGGAGAGAGGGGACACTACAAGGGGGACTGTCTGAAATGGAGGAATCAAGGGAACAGGAACCAAGGTGGAATGGCACAAGGAAGAGCTTATGTTATGGGAGGAGGAGAAGCCAAGGAGGACCCGAATGTTGTCACGGGTACGTTCCTTATCAATAATCGTTATGCATCAGTTTTATTTGATTCGGGAGCCGATAAAAGCTTTGTGTCCACTATATTTGCACCTTTACTCAATATCAAACCAACCACATTAGACACTTCATACAACATCGAATTAGCTAACGGTAACTTAATTAGTTCCAACACCATTGTCCGTGGTTGCACTCTCAATTTCGTAAATCATCCATTCAATATAGACCTTATGCCCGTAGAACTTGGTAGTTTCGACGTCATTATCGGCATGGATTGGTTATCCAAACATCGTGCAAGAATCATTTGTGATGAAAAAGTTGTTCATCTTCCTTACAACGGCGAAACCTTGATTATTCGTGGAGAACGAAGTGGAACTAGACTCAGTATTATATCATGCATCAAAACGGAGAAGTACATAAAGAATGGTTGTTATGCTTTCTTAGCACATATAACAGAAAAGAAGTCGGAAGAGAGACGACTTGAGGATGTTCCGATTGTTCGAGAATTTCCTGAAGTCTTTCTCGAAGACTTACCAGGACTTCTGCCGGCACGTCAAGTAGAATTTCAAATTGACCTAGTGCCAGGAGCTGCACCAGTTGCACGAGCACCTTACCGACTAGCAGCATCAGAGATGCAGGAGTTGTCTAACCAGTTGCAAAAACTTTTAGACAAAGGATTCATTAGACCTAGTTCCTCGCCATGGGGAGCACCGGTCTTGTTTGTGAAGAAGAAAGATGAATCTTTCAGAATGTGTATAGATTATAGAGAGCTGAACAAGTTAAATGTGAAGAACCGTTACCCACTTCCCAAGATTGACGATTTGTTCGATCAGTTGCAAGGCTCTAGTCTTTACTCAAATATTGACTTGAGGTCAGGTTACGGTCAACTTAGAGTTCGGGAGGAGGATATCCCGAAAACAACATTTAGAACTCGTTATGGTCATTATGAGTTTCAAGTAATGCCGTTCAGATTAACCAACGCACCTACAGTATTCATGGATCTCATGAATAGGGTATGTAAACCGTATTTGGATAAGTTTGTGATAGTATTTATCGATGACATATTGATTTAATCGAAGAGCAAAGAAGAGCATGAAGGACACCTAAGAACGATTTTAGGACTACTCAAGAAAGAGAGATTGTATGCCAAATTTTCGAAGTGTGATTTTTGGAATCGAAAAGTACAATTTCTTTGTCATGTCATCGATAGTCAAGGATTACAAGTTGACCCTGCAAAGATTGAGGCCGTAAGAGATTGGGCTACCCCAACAAATCCTACAGAGATCCGTCAATTTTTAGGACTTGCCGGATATTACAAAAGATTCATTGAAGGTTTTTCAAAGATAGCTAAAGCTTTGACCAAGTTGACACAGAAAAACCAGAAGTACGAATGGGGAAAGAAACAAGAAGCTGCCTTTCAGTTATTGAAGCAAAAGCTTTGCAGTGCGCCAATTTTGGCACTACCCGAAGGAATCGAAAACTTCGTTGTATACTGCGATGCTTCACATAAAGGGCTTGGAGCTGTGTTAATGCAGAACGAGAAAGTGATAGCTTATGCTTCTCGACAACTTAAGGTTCATGAGAAGAATTATACCACTCATGATCTTGAGTTGGGAGCCGTAGTTTTTGCACTCAAGATTTGGAGGCACTACCTCTACAGAACTAAGTGTACAATGTTTACGGACCACAAGAGTTTGCAATATGTTCTTGATCAGAAGGAACTTAACATTAGGCAACGTCGTTGGTTGGAATTACTTAGCGATTACGATTGTGAAATCAAGTATCACCCGGGAAAAGCCAATGTTGTGGCTGATGCTCTTAGCCGAAAAGAAAGACACAAGCCTTTAAGAGTCATAGCATTAGGAATGACGATTAGTTCACCTCTACCATCAAAAATCCTCGAGGCTCAGATCGAGGCACTCAAGGAGGAAAATCGACCAAGTGAAAAACTCTATGGTATGCCCGAGAATGCAAATGGCTTTGTAAAGAGATCTGATGGAGTATTATGCTTCAAGGATAGAATTTGGGTACCACTTTATGGCGGGATACGAGAGTTGATTATGCATGAGTCGCATAAGTCAAAGTATTCTATTCACCCAGGTTCTGATAAGATGTACCAGGATCTCAAGAAACTTTATTGGTGGCCGAACATGAAAACAGAAATTGCTACATATGTTAGCAAATGCCTTACTTGCTCTAAGGTGAAAGTTGAATACCAGAAACCTTCAGGATTACTTCAGCAACCAGAAATTCCCCAATGGAAATGGGAACGCATTACAATGGATTTCATCACTAAACTCCCTAAGACATCATGAGGTTACGACGCTATTTGGGTAATTGTTTATCGTCTTACCAAATCAGCCCATTTTATACCAATTAGAGAGACTTATTCCATGGAACAACTTACTAGACTTTATGTCAAGGAAATAGTCTCAAGGCATGGTGCACCAATTTCCATCATTTCCGACAGAGATAGTCGATTCACCTCAAATTTCTGGAAATCATTACAAGATTCATTTGGAACCAAATTAGAGATGAGCACTGCCTATCATCCTCAGACCGATGGTCAGAGCGAAAGAACGATACAGACATTAGAAGATATGCTGAGAGCATGTGTGATTGATTTTGGAAATGGTTGGGCTAACCATTTGCCATTGATCGAATTCTCTTACAACAATAGTTATCACACCAGCATAAAAGCAGCACCATTCGAGGCACTCTGTGGTCGAAAGTGCCGATCACCTGTCTGTTGGTAAGAGGTTGGTGACGCATAACTCACTGGTCCAGAAATGGTTCGTAAAACAACAGAAAAGATAGTTCATATCCGAGATAGACTCCGAACTGCCAGAAGCCGACAGAAAAGTTACGCTGACGTACGACGCAAACCATTAGAATTTCAAGTTGGCGACAAGGCTATGTTGAAAGTATCGCCTTGGAAAGGCGTGGTACGATTCGGAAAATGCGAGAAGTTGAACCCGAAGTACATTGGGCCATTCAAAATTTTGAGCAGAGTCAGCCCTGTAGCATATCGACTTGAGCTTCCGTCAGAACTCAGCCATGTACATAACACATTCCACATTTCAAACCTCAAGAAATGTCTTTCGGATGAATCACTCGTAATTCCATTGGAAGAAATTCAACTCGACGATAAACTCAATTTCGTGGAGGAAGCAGCAGAAATTATGAACCGAGAGGTCAAACAGTTGAAACAGAGTCGTATTCCTATCGTGAAAGTTCGCTGGAATTCTCGAAGAGATCCCGAGTTTACTTGGGAACGGGAAGACCAGATGCGGCTCAGATATCCTCACCTATTCACCAATAACACTGTAGAACCCAACATGGACTGAATTAGGGACTGAATTCCTTTTTGGGTGGGCGAATGTGACAACTCGTAATTCTAGGTCATTTCTCAAATTTACTATTCATCTCTGGAATTTACTATTCATCGGTTACTATTCATCATTTTACTATTCATCGTTTTTGAAGTCGATTTGATATTCTGAGAGCGTATTTCAAAATTTTACTATTCACGAAACACTATTCATTCCCGGAGAAAAATCACTATTCATGATTCACTATTTATCATTTTTCGTAAACTAGGTTTACGAGTATCAAATTCGCGTAACTGTAAGGGTTTAGCTGCGAATTCATGAAAAATCATTGAGGACATTTCATATATACTAGATTTAGCCTACATATCATCAGTAACATCATCATCATATTAGTTCATGCATGGATTTGCATATTTCATTAACGTATATTTTCCTATTAAATAAACGCTATCGCATAATCATTTATTTTGAATATTTGATCCGACACTTCCAAAAATTATCCTGATAAATTTTCATACTAATTTTAAGACTATAAAAATTATATTATTAGTTTACCCGATGTTTTAAATTAATTTTGTATATAAATTGTTATATATATATATTTACGACGGTTTTCGTAAATACTACTCAATAATTATTATTTCACTCAATTCTTGTAAGAAATGTATTTTTATAATTTTTACGACTTCGATATACTTTATTTTGTTCCGTTAAAATCTATTTCTAGCTAACGCTACACTAAATAATTACTTTTATTTACCAAATATACACTACACTTCACAAATAATACATTTAGTCATCCAAAATTTACCCCCCTTATTCCCTAATTACCCTTGCCGACCACCCTTGTGATTCACCAAGTTTTTACATAAAAATCTTTTAACTAGACCTACACATATAAATTAGTAGCTTTGACACATGTATTGTACAATATAATATACTAACTTAACGCATACAAACACTTATACAAAGGTGAAAAAGAAAGATATCCTCTCCATTTTACTCTCTATATTCGGCCAAGAAGAAACCAAGGAAGAAAACACATGTTTTTCAAGAACAAGTAATTTTACAAACACTAGCATACTTCTTTTAAGGTTTTGCAATAAAAACCTAGGAGTATTTAGGAAACCCAGTTCCATAAACCTCATCATAATACTTGTAAGCTTCATATAATTTTCATTACTCTTTCATATTCATACTTGAGTTACTTTATCATTCTAGTAAGAAAACATGCAAGTTTCATTTGTATCTATACCACTTTTATTGTTTTTGGTACTTATTACTAGTATAAATCATCCTATAATTAATCCCTTGAAACATATCATTGTTGATGATGTTTAAGAATCCATGACACCCTAAGAAGGTGTATCGTAGGTTTAGAATAGATTTGGTGTTGATTTGAAGTGGTTAGAATAAGTATTATACTAGAAAACTCATTTTCGACAACTTTAAAATGAGGTCTGATCGTTTTTGTAAAATCAGGAAAATTCGACAGGTCATGAATTATTTTGGGCTAGATATTCAGAAAATATACTTTAAAACGAAACCGTGGTCGCTTGAACGGGTTAAAACGGATTTATAACGAAGAAGTTACACTATTTTCAAGTTTAACGACGAAAACTATATCTTCAGAAAAACTGCATGCTGTCCAGAATTTTTCGTAGGTCAAAAATGAGTTTTAAGAGTTATCTAAATGAGTCGAATTATCAAAAATATACTAGTATACATTCAAACGAAACCAAGGATATATAAAACGTAGAAAACGGATTTATAACGACTATGTTACACGCGTTTAAATAAGGTTATCGTAACTATTTTATACAAGTATAAACACTTATATATATTTTCTATTAGTCAAAAATTATTATCGCGAGTGACCATGTTTGGAGTCGTTTTTCACATCGATAGAATACTTTTGAGAAAACGATGTATTCTAGTAAAAGTGAGTTCACCTAGCCTATTTTCCAAAATGTTCAACCGTTCGTCAAACGGAGTTGTAACGAATAAAATACGGTCACTCAAACTTTGTCGAAAACTAACCTTAAACAATATTTTTAGTCCGAGTACCCTACTTCGCCTATATTTTTCTCCTTGATCGAGACCTCTATGATCAAAAGTTAAATGCTAAGACTCTTAGATAATGTGACAAGCTTTCCAAAACCATTGAGTTTATTTCCTAACACTCGATATTCACTATTTTACGACTAGCTTTTCGAGGCCATTTAGTCACTTTCATGAATTGTCAAATTATATTGTTTTACGACGAAAAACTATAATTTCTTAATAAATCACTAAATGACTATCGTACGATATCATTTCAACGTAAGTACTTGTAAAGTAATTTATAACTTGACAATACGTTATAAACTTTTTTTTTGACGATAAATTTTATTTTCAAAAATGCACAAGTGATATGGATATCATATGAGTTTGCATGCATAACATTAGTTCGTGACTTATATTAGAATCATATCATTCATAATAGGTCGTAGTTAGAGATTTGCGTTTCATTTTAGTGTACTCACTTTTGCCATCACATCATTGTACCAAGTGAGTTTTCATAGCCCCGTCTTTCAAGTTTATACTTTATTTCAAACCTACGGCGGAGAATACATTGCACATCATTTTTATTACGATGCCAAGTATATCAAATTCATTACATTGCTTAAGTTACCTCATTGCCAATTGAATGTCCCCATATCATAATCATGAACCGTTAATTCCGGAAGAAGCGAGGGTGAGTGAATAGATCTATTGAGGGTGACTCCTCCATCCGGGTTGGTGGTCCCAACTGGTCAAACGGATGCATTTCATTTAATATCATTATTTGAGTTGTTTGGCAAAACACTCTGTTAGGGCGAACATCATGATCAGTCTAGCTTCGGTGTCATGTGCTTATAGCAATTGTAACATTTTTATGTGACATATTTGTCATACATGGCCTATACTTGTGGTAGTCGTATAAAACATTTTTCATAAACCTATGATTTCTCACCAACATTATTGTTGACCGTTTTAGCAATGTATTTTCAGGTATCTAAGGCATTTACATCATGTCATGCATAAGGACCCATCATAGAGTCGCGGTGACGACACGTCTCACTTGTAAATTATGGAACTTTTAAAACATCGTTTGGCTTGTAATAAACTTGTTTCCGCAAACGTTATCTACTTTTGGGACCTATCTTTTGTAACTCTGAATGCTTTAAATAAATAACAAACGATGTGTTTTTAAACGACACTTTAGGTCGTTCAATATAACCGTAACTGTGATGCTATGACAGTCAACCCCCAGGAATTCCATTCCGCTGCAAAACAGGTAATTTGGGAGTGTGACATGTACCTAGAGTAATCATCCACTATAACCAAAGTGTAGTAGTTGCCTCCATAACTTTGGATAACGGATGGACCAAATAAATCCATGTGTAGTAACTCTAGACACTTAGTTGTAGACACCATGTTTTTAGCTTTTTGACTAGAATGGACTTGTTTTCCTACGTTACAAGCATCACAAAAGTGATGTTCATATTTTAATTTTGGTAGATCTCTTACTAGATCTTTGGATGATAACGATTGAAGAAGTCGCATATTGGCATGACCCAATCTTCAATGCCATAAGGTCGAAGTATCATCCATAGAGGTAAGACAAAGTATGTATTTAGGTTCATTACCAATTTTAATGACATAGACTCCATGTTTCCTAATTCCTCTTCCTTTGGTGATGCCGTTTTTTAATATCTTACTACCGGTTTCGTTAAAAAGTACGTTGCACTTTTTATCACATATTTGTCCTATACCTAAGAGGTTAAAGTTTAGGTTTTCTACATGACACACATCGTTAATGGTTAGAGATTTGTTAAAAATCGTACCTTTACAGGTGATTTTGCTTTTGCTATTTCCAAATACCACATTTCCTCCACTAAAGGATTCATATGTAGAGAATAAATCTTTATTGCCGGTCATGTGCCTCGTGCACCCGCTATCCTTGATCCACTCATCCGGATCTAGGTCGACCTTTAAGCACACCTAAGAAAACAATTAACTCAAAAGTCTGGTCCCCATTTGTTCATGGGTCCATTAGTGTTAAACATTCCATTCATGTTAGACATGTATGGATAAGGTGAATATGCGTTCCATGGTACAAATTTTTGAAATGGAAAGCCATTTTGCATATTTGGATTCCATCCCATTTGATGGTTACTTCTCGGATAAACATTATTAGGTCTCCTAGATGTGTTTGGTTTTGAAAATGATGGACCTTTGTTTCTTATAAAGCTTTGATTATATCTTGGAGGTGGTTGTCTAATGGTAACATGAGTTGGTTTCTTCTTATTAACAATAACAAAATCAGTTCTAGAAGAGGAAGCTACATTATTACCACTATTTGCTTCAGCATACCCATGGATCCCTAGCTGTACACTAGCCAGTTCTCTATTTGTGGGATCCGTGACTACAGTGGTTTGTTTTTCTAGTGCCTTTACGAATTGTGTTTCTTTGTTTTCACTAGTTGACAAATTAAGTTCCTGAAAACCTAGACCTTTTTGGTTATTTCCTGTTTTAACACTATCCAATATCATATCTAAGGTTTTAGTGTTTATTCTAGCAATCTTAGAGTCTAGATGATCTACTAGTGTTTGAAGTTGAACGCAAAGTTCACATTTGCCACTTGCTATCTTCCCCTTTTCTAGACATTTTAATTTTGCCTTTAGATTTATGACTTCCTTTTCTAAACGTTGGTTTTGATTTTTCAAAAACTTGTTTTTGTTGATTAATTTTAAACTAATTTTGCAAAGTTTATCATATTCATTATGCAATGAGTCATCATCTAATGATGAGCTACTATAGTATTCGTGACATACCTCGTCATTTTCCATGAGACAAATTTCTTCATCCTCCTCCTCGCTCATTCCCCACGAACCGCTCACAAATGCCTTTTGATCATCACGTTTGGGACACTTACTAATAAAGTGGTTTGGGTCCCCACATTTAAAGCAAGCGCGATCATCTCTTGGCTTCTCGTCCTCTTTGATTTTCCGAAATCCTTTCTTGTCGTCATATGGTTGTTTGACGTATCTTCCCTTCCTTTTAAAGAACTTTTTGAAATCCCTTACCGCCATGGCATACTCCTCGTCATCACTATCCGAAGAGGAGTCCTCTTCATCGCTTGAGACCTTCTTGGCTTTAAGGGCAAGAAATTTGTGCTTCTCTTTCACTTTTGGGGCTTCAGAATCTTTAGCAAGGACAAGCTCATAGACCTTTAAGTTTCCTATGAGTTCATCAAGGGTGAGGATTGTCAAATCGTTTGATTCTTCGATTGCCGTCACCTTAGATCTCCACTTGGATGGAAGTGCCCTTAGATATTTCCTAACATGGTTACGGCTAGAGAAAGATTCGTCAAGTGCTTGTAAAGATGTAATTATAGTATTAAAGTTAGCAAAAGAATGATCTATAGTTTCCTCATCCGATATTGAAAATTGTTCATATTGTTGAACAAATAAATCTATTTTATTGTTTTTCACTTGTTGATTACCTTGATGAGTTACAACTAAAGAATTCCAAATTTCTTTAGAGGTTTTAAGCATGGAGATTCTTTCGAATTCCTTTTTGGGTAAAGCATTATATAAAACCATTTTAGCTTCACTATTTTTGGAAAGCTTTTTTTTAATTTCATCGGTGAGTTTATAATGAGGTATGTTAACTAAAATTCCATTTTCATCTTTTGCAGTGGCTTCAAAATCGCCTTCAACAATGATGTACCAACGATCAATATCTTTAGACTTCACATGCGTTTCGAATCTATTTTTCCAATATATAAAATCATTAGTTTCAAGTAGTGGAGGTCGTTGCATGGATTGCCCTTCCTTGTAATTTTCAGAACCCATAGTGATCGAAAAGTTTTTAAAATACGGTTTACTTTAAAACTTTTATAAACTTAGCTCTTGATACCAATTGTGGAAAACTAGAAGGGGGAGGGGGTTGAATAGTTTTGCCGATTTAAGTTAGTTTCTAAAAACTTTAGATTCGATATTATGTGAAATCGTATGGATGAAGCTAAAGTATAGATCTAAGAGTAATGCAAGTAAAGAAACTAAACTAAGGGATAGAAATGACACAACCGATTTATAGTGGTTCGGCTACAAGGACACCTTCCTTGCCCTACTCCACTCCCCGAGTCACCTACTCGAGAGTTCAAGCACTATGTCAACAAACTCCTTCAACTTGGCGGAGAAGCTTTCACAACGTTGCTTACACCTTTTTCTGGTACAAAGCTAAATACCGAGTCCGTAACACGGAGGACCAAACCAACACGACTATTACACAACAAATATGTGAAATATCAAGTACAAGATCTTTGCTACAGAAATCTTGTGGAGGAACAAATCAATCAAGGACCCCTTTCTTGGATGACTTGTAGAAAGCTCGTGATCTCGCCTTAGAGAAGGACCTATATGAGAATCACAATAGAAGAAAGAAGAACAACTCTCTAGATCAAGTGATCTTTTGTTAGAAGAGTGTTAGAATATATGAGAGAGTTATTAAGAAGAGGGGTGAAGAGAAATGAAGAAATGGCTCTCTATTTATAGGCAAAAACTTGCCACTGTTGTACGGATCCCACGAATCCCTTGCTCAAGGGATCTGTCTAGTGTAACATCAGGGATCCGTGGGACGCTCCTCTTTGCCCATGGGTTTTTTGGTTATGGGTCATGGGTCATGGGTTATGGGTTGGTCCATGGGTATTTCATTAGATACAATGTATCTAATAGATGCAATGCATATAGTCAAATGGATATGGGTCAATACCATGGGTTATGGATATGCTCCATGGGTTATGGTTTTTACCCATCCTAATAAACTATTACAACAAATGATTTATTACAACAATTTGTATTAAATGACTACATGTAAATGCTTTACAAAAATAACATGTATCCTTATAAATTTACTTATGATAACATTATATTTGTTATCAACAAAACATAAAGAGATCGCTAAATATTAATAAACATTTTTATGGTTTATTTGTATTAAAAAAATGCATTAGTGAAAGGTGCCTAAGGTGTACTATCGATATGGTGTGTTCGATGTACAAGATAGATTTGTATTGGGTCAAAGGATATTGATATCCTTGTTGATGTTGTCATAAGGAGTGGATCTCCTTAGGGATAGGATTTGTGTAGTGTTGGGTAGTAGTTCCTCCATTGTATTGGAACTCGGTATCTAGCCTAGTACCGGATAAAGGGTAGGCGACGTTGTGATAGGTTTGGTTCTACCTCGTGGAAGAACCCGATATCTAGCCTTGTACCGGATAAAGAGTAGGCAACGTTGTGAAGGCTTTTCCGCCACAAGGAGTTGGTGTTGTGTAGTGATTACAAACTCTCGAGTAGGTGACTCGGGGAGTGGAGTAGGGCAAGGAAGGTGTCCTTGTAGCCGAACCACTATAAATACTCGCGTTGTGGTTTTATGCTTCTTACTCTTTATCTTTTCATTACATATTTATATATCTATATGCTTGTCTATCAACATCCAACACTCATGTTTAAATAGATTGACATAAGTCGATCTAAATAGTTTAAAACCAACTTTTAATTGGTAAAGCTATTCAACCCCCCTTCTAGTTTTCCATAATTGGCATCAGAGCTTCATTACCAAGTTTCTTAGAGTATGTTGTACTTTAAAAACTTGATACGATCCATGTTTAATTAAAAACTACAAAGAAGGTCTTTTACAAAAATAAACACCATGTCTTAAAAATACTTTTGTAGGATGTTGATTAGATGACAACAATTTTTTTTTATTTAATGGCACTAACCTTCCTTGTCATTTTTGCTTAGTTAAAACTCATATTTATCAAGCCATAGGAATTGCTTGGTAACAAGATTACCTTCCCTAAGAAGGTATCTTAATCACGAAGGAACCAGAGTTGTCTACTGACATTTGTTTTGTCATTAGTAAAGACACTCTTAAGTGCATTAGAGGTATGTTTTCCTACTTATCTCTAAATAAAATTAGCTTAAATAATAAGCATGCTTACATAGGAATTTATATGATTATCTAAAGCTTAGGTTTATAAAATTTGTGACTTATTTCACTTAATCCAAAAATTATATCTTTCTAATAATAAAACAAAACAAAAATCTCAAAAATTCCTCCTTCCCCATAAATATCCCCTCCGATCGTTCACTCCACCAAACCCTCATTTTTCAAATCTTCCACTTTCAAAAATTACCTCTCATTCAAAACTTCATCTTCCTTATCATCTCATCTCAAACCGAAACCAAGATAAATCTTCATCATCATGGTTTACATCGCCTTCGTACTCATCGGCTTGACACTCATCGCTCTCGTGTTCCCCATGATTAAGTTTTCTTATGGAGACATGTACTTTGTGTTGTTAATCTACATTGGTATTATATACCCAATCATTTGTATCGTTCTTAGCATTGAAATGAAATATTACTAATGTTCTAGTTTATCTGCTTTATTTTTCATAATATGTTTGTCATTTCTTTTACTTTATATCTTTCGTATTTTTGGTCTTGAGATACGTTAGAAACCGATAATGCATGCTAAAAGTAAATGTTGGCTAAAATACATATCTTGGTATAAAACTATAAGATGCAAAAATCTATATTTTTGTCAAAAACCCTTTTTCTGTCACTACAAATCCACGGATCCCTGTAGTTTAACCAACCGGATCCCTCTTGGAAGGGAACCGTGAGAACCGTCCTTCTGGAAAACAGTTTCTCATGCAATATAAAAACCGTTTTCTTCCTAAAAGAAATATTCCACTAGAATGTTAAACACTAAGTGAGTTAATTATCATTGTTAATAGATATCTAGTAAAAACGTTAGGTGATCATTTTTTTGTTTTAATACGACTCATCTTACTCATTTTACTTCCATAGGTCACGTCATGTCTCATGAGTATGAGTTCGACTTTTCACTCACTTATGTCTACATCCCTAACATCTCTCTTGAGCCCACCACACCTGGCAATCATGTCCGTGGATTCAATAATCTCGAAACTCGTCACTTCAATGAAGGATTTATTGTCGACATTCCTCTACAATACGAAGAAGGTATCAATACCTCTTTCCGAACCATAGGACTGGAATGCCTTCTCGGAATCAACAAGAAAATATGTCCAAGATTTGTATTGGAATTCTTCCGTCAAGTTAAACTCTTTCGTAACGAGGATCGATCTCTATCTCTTTGGTTTTGGATCAAAAACCAAAAGTTTGTTTTAACCCTTGAGCAATTCGATCACATTCTCCGAATTCCAAGTCATGGACAATGTGCCTTCACTTAAGATTGGTCTCTTGATTCTCTCTTCAACTATCGTGAAGAAAATAGTCCATATTGTTCACACATACCTTCCCCTCAAGACTTGACTCGCATGTTATGCAAACCTCGACCCTATTACTCTGATCCAAACATTATCTATACACGGGACATCTGAGAGGAGTACAAGCCTCTCGCACTCATCCTACATGAAAATGTTTGGAGTCTTAGGGGAAATCGAGAAATCCTTCCCGCTTGTTGTGCTCACATAATGTATTGTTTGCTAACACAACAACCATACAATCTCGCATATTTCTTCGCAACGCGAATTGTAAACCTTCAAGGCTCCAAGAACAAACTAATCCCTTATGTAATGTTCTTGACACGCCTTTATTATCACATCATGTACTTCCACCCTTAATTTCAAAGTCCGTTGTACATACTTGTGAATAAGATGATGGAACCTCTAAACACATCCCTCATGAAGACTTTCTTCATCCCTGAATGGGCAAATACTCATCAACCATTTGATGATCCATCTAGCAAAAATGCTCAAGAAACTTAGTTTCTTTTCAAAATAGGGTCAAACCTTAGTACTCATACTTTATCATTGTAATGTAATTTCTCTCATGAAATAAAACATTTAACATTTGATGTCTCGACTATACTATCATTCAAACTTCTTAAACACTAGCTTTAAAATATGATGCATTGTGCAACCCTTTCATACCTTTTGTAAATGTACTGTTTTGCAGGTGACTGATCCCTCCGTTTGTGCTAGACGGATCCCTCCACTTAGGGAACCGTGGGATCCGGGCAAACAGAAATGCAGTTGCAGTCCTTATACTTTAAACCATGTCCTTAGATCACTTCACACTAGCTAAACATAGTTCCTTAGGATCAATTAAGTCCCTCTCAAGCTTAGTAAAGCTTCATACTCACTCATAACTCACTTAAGATCACACTCAAGGCATTTTTCGATCTATCATTTCACCAAAACTCATTAGTCTTCCGCTATTATACTCACACATCATCTCTCACATATCAATACATCTATTTTTATAAATCCATCAATTTTAGAAAATTGATTTTAGTCATCCTTACCTCAAAATGGGTCAAATTCTAGTTTTTTCATTTCCTATAACTTTTAAGATATTTTCCAAAATTATCTTAAGTTACTATCTGGTCTTTAGGATCATTTAGCTCCATTTGACACTTCAAAATTTTCTAGTGTCATCCTTGGTCATTCATTGGTACTCATAAAAGTTCCATTTTTCTTCCATAAAAGGCAATCATTAGCTATATCACTCATTGCCCTTGATCATTTAAGTATTATTTCATTTAAGACACTTAGAAAGACTGAAACACTCAAGGAGGTATAGGTATTAGACTTCACAAACATAATTTTTTTCTCTTTTCTCAGCTACTGAGAGCCGGATCCCTAGGATTAGCCTAGACGGATCCCTCATTGGAGGGAACCGTGGGATCCGGGTGACAGATTCATGCTAACTCTAGCTAAAACAATCATTTCAAGCTCATCTTGCTAACTTGAACACTCCATCTCATCTTAATTAAGTCCCTAGATCAGTACAACTATGAAGTTGACTCTTGTGCATGCTAATCATCACATTTCAAAGGATCTTCGTGGCTTAAGTCTTGAATGCACTTGCCAAATCCTTTTCTTTATAAACCACCTTGTTAAGACTCCTAAAGTCATCATCTACATCCTCATTCCCAGCACTTAGAAACTTTTACAAACCTCTTTTAATCATCTCATCTTAACGAAAGCTCCTAGTGGTAACTCATCCACCAAAGAACCACCCAAGAAAATTGCTTGTGTTGTACATGAAATTTCCTCAATCGAATCATCTCCCGTTAAATCCACAAATGGTAGGATCTCCCCTCCACCTATCAAACCAATACCCAAAAGGATTGTTCCCACAAAACTACCAATGCCAAACACCACCATACCTCCTAAATCAAACAACCCCATTTCCACTAAACCATCACCCTTGGTACCTAGAGCCCTATCATTCACCATCCCACTCTCATCACTACACCTCTACAATCTAGAGGATTTACCTCCTAGGCCATCCCATCCTCCACCACCGCCAACATTCTTCTCTTTAGGAGGAATAGTGGAACAAAATCAAGGTGTTGAGTCAACACTAGCTCCGGCCTCTTTTTCTCCGTCACCCTCAAATAATCCCTTTTGGATTTTGAGAAATCATCAAAATCAACCACCCGAACACATGGAAATTGACACCTCTCTAATGCCACCATCATTCTTAGTTGAGCCATCTTCAAATGCGCCTCCGCCAATTCCTCTTTCTTTTGAGGCCCCTCAACCCTCTTCACTTGATCCTTCACATCAAGATATTTCCTTTCTTCCATCACCAATACCGAGCCATGACAAAGATTGTTATCATTGTCAACATGTTAAAAGTTTGATAGATGAAGTACGTGAAGATCAACGTTTCATGTTTTATCACCTCCTCGAACGTTTTGATGAGATCAAACCTAAACAAAATTGAGCTAGAGGATTCAAGTGGTATCCTAGTATCAAGCACGACTTAGATAGTCTAGTAATTCAAAGTCATGTATTGTTCATTTTCTTAGTTTTTAGAGTCATGTACATCATATCTCTAGTTTTATTGAAGGAAATTACATGATATTTGCTATATTGTTCTGAGTATATGCTTATTGATCTAATACATATCTCACTTTGATGCTAACATAATTTGTTACATCACCTTTGCTGTATTTTGTTTACAGAAAGACGGATCCCTACGTTTTGCCTAGACGGATCCCTCCATGGAGGGAACCGTGGGATCCGTGTAACAGAAGACTAGTTTTCTACTAACTTGAGTCTTATTTGCAGGAAATTATGCATTAGATACTTGTTTTCTAACCTTTGTTTTGTAGATTTTAAATATACACATGAAGACATTGACACCCTAAGCTAGGGGGAGTTTTATGTCAAAGCGATACATTGCAAAATCATTTGCAATATACTTTAGGATCACGTTACATAACGTCCCTTTGCAAAGTTGCAATCATCAAGGGGGAGCATTACCGTCACTAAGACGAAACCATTTGCAAAAATTGCTGCAATGCACTAGCTTACTAGTTTTTCTTACTTGACGTCCTCACAAAGGGATGGACACGTCAAGGGGGGATTAAGACGAGAACTCTTCCCGTCACTTGCTCTCTATCTTTTTTATATTATCTTATTCTTTCACGTTTTTTTCTTATAACAAGGTGTTAGTCTCTTTTCGTTACTCTTTTTGTTTCGACAAAAAGGGGGGAGAAGAGAGTAAAAACTACAATTCAAACATTTACGAATTTAGTTTTTCATCAACAAAAAGGGGGAGATTGTTAATACAAATAAGCCGTAAAAACGTTTATTTATATTTTACGATCTTCTAATGTTTTTTCGATAACAAATGTAAAATCATTTTAACGAAAAAAATAAAATACATAAATGGTTTGAGCCAATAGTTTACTAACACACTTACGTTTTCACATAAAACACTAAACAAGTAAAAGTGACTTTATGATCTAGTAATACATATGTACAACAACTAGTGTTTACATATTGGGCAAATATATACATAGCTAGTATGTATTATAATGGGTAATATAAATGGGTAGAAGTTTAAGTATTTGACCCATTGACCAAATACATTGAATGTAATTGGGTAAAACCCAAAGTTCATGACCAATACCCATGGAGCATAACCCATAACCCATTGCATGACATCATGCATAAGTCATATATGGATATTATCCATGACCCATGGACTAGATGCATTTCACCAAGTAGATACATTGTATCTACTTGGATACCCATGGTCCAATGTCTAGGACCCATGACCCATGACCCAAAACCCATGGGCAAAGAGGAGCGTCCCACGGATCCCCAGGTTTACACTGGACGGATCCCTCAAGAGAGGGATCCGTGGGATCCATGGAACAATAGCATTTTCTCCTCTATAAATAGTGAGCCATTTCTTCATTGTAACTCACCCTTTTCAAATATATTTTCGCTTTGAGTTGTAAACTCTCTAACCATAGATCCAAGTGATCTTTGTACGTAGTTTTTTTTTCGTGTGATTCTCTAGGTTCCTCTTAAAGGCGAGATCACCACTTCTTGAAGTCGAGCAAACTCAAGTCCATGAGTTTCCATGCTTCATCATCATCAAGACCACTTAGGTTCTCTTGTTGATAGTTTTCTTCTTTCTCATTAGAAGTGTAGTGTCGAAGACATAAGTGAAAGATGTTTAAAGGGTGAAGACGAAGACATTAGTGAAAGGTGTCGAAGCCTCAAAGTAAAGGCATTAGTGAAAGGTTCCGAGTGTCCGTATTGAAAGAATTAGTGAAGGGTGCTTAGAAATCAAGTCTAAAGGCATTAGTGAAAGATGTCTAGAATTCAAGTCTCAAAGCGTTAGTGAAGGGTGCCTAGAAGTCGAGTCAAAGGTGCCTAAGGTGTACATTCGATATGGTGTGTTTGATGTACAAGATAGATTTGTATTGGATTAAAGGATATTGATATCCTTGTTGATGTTGTCATAAGGAGTGGATCTCCTTATGGATAGTATTTGTGTAGTGTTGGGTAGTAGTTTCTCTATTGTAATGGAACTCGGTATCTAGCCTAGTACCAGATAAAGGGTAGGCGACGTTGTGATAGGTTTGGTTCTATCTCGTGGAAGAACCCGGTATCTAGCCTTGTACCAGATAAAGAGTAGGCAACGTTGTGAAGGCTTCTCCGGCATAAGGAGTTGGTGTTGTATAGTGATTACAAACTCTCGAGTAGGTGACTTGAGGAGTGAAGTAGGGCAAGGAAGGTGTCCTTGTAGCTGAACCACTATAAATACTCCCGTTGTGGTTTTGTGCTTCTTACTCTTTAACTTTTCATTACGTATTTATATATCTATATGCTTGTCTATCAACATCCAACACTCATGTTTAAATAGATTGACATAAGTCAATCTAAATAGTTTAAAACCAAGTTTTAATCGGTAAAACTATTCAACCCCCTTCTAGTTTTCCACATATACGCCATAACCATGTGATGAGGTTACAACACAACCTTCGTGATCACTGAATTCGGCTAAGTCTTTGGATATCTATGGCGTAACCTAGTCGATGAAGTTACGTCATAACCTTGAGCTGCGTTGACTTTAGTCTTCTAGTGATATAATGAGTTACGGCGTAAGTTGTACTAGGTACATATGCCATAACTGTCCTCTGGTCAACAAGTCCATGTGTAACTTCGTTAGTCTTCTTTCCAAATCCGCGTTTCTTCGTTCCAATGCTCATTTATACCCTGAAATGAAATAATTAGTGATAAAGTATATATTCATGCAAATCTACACTAATAATGGGCATATAAGGAGAAAATTGATGCTAAAATATAAATACTATTTGATGTTATCAAATATCCTCTCACTTAAACTCTACTTTCCCTCAAGTAGACCCTTTTAGAATCATTTTAAAAAGACAACTCTCAAGTTAGCTTGAAAGATATGAGTTTAAAAACTTCCTATGCTAGAAACATAAAAGCCGAAAACCTCACGAAATGGGGAACAAAAACACTCATACGCTCTCTAATCTAAGTGTCTCATTCTCAGGGTGATCACTCATAAGCACAGTCATAGCTTGTACTCTATCATAGGCTTGATGCTCATACAAAACTCCACCACTAGAGCTAAGGTGAAGGAAATTCTTAAAGACAATATTGGGTGAACAATAATAAAGGCTAGGGGTGAATTGTTCTTTAAGTCCTCACTTGCAAGCTACATCAAAAGTGATAAAGCTCAGAATGGGCATGTTTTTAGTTGCATTATCGTTAGTTTTGTGCATCATTTTGGTTATATTTATATGATTTTGTTACTTAATCGTGAAAACGTGTATATGCAAGTGAATGTAGACAAATACAGGAAAAGATGAAGAATTGAAGTAATTACGCACATTTAGAGATTCCCGTGATTAAAGCGAAGATTGAAACCACGCAAGGACTCAGTGATTTGAAAGTATCAAGATTTCCTGGATTTTATATCGAATAAATATCAAGGGTCTATAGAAGAAATCAGTGCCGCAAGCAAGGAAAAAGCATGCAATGAGCCAAAACAAGAAAAAGACAAAAATAGCGTACGGATGGACTCCAACCGATCGGTCGGAGCCCGCAACCGGATCGGCTGAAGAATGGTCAAAAGGAGAAACTGATCGGCTGGACCATTGACCGATCGGCTGAGAAGGCTGCAGTTACAAAAATTCACATTTAATGAAGGTTTTACTTCTATTTAATAATTGGAGTCCAATCATTTATTGATATTAACTCTTAGGGAACGTTTTTACTTCATAGTTAAGGGTTTCTTGGCTATATATGGATCCTAGTTTAGTGTACTAGGTGTGACAAAACTTGGTAAATAGACTTTACACCAAAGCTATTATTATCTTACTTATTCAACTTAAAAGTCTAAGTGAAGCTGTAAAACGTCCAGGAGAGGCTTGAGTTCAAGTCTCAAACATTCGTTAGTGTTTTGGAGTTGTTACGGGTCATTCAAGGCGATTGGAGGAGTGTGGTTTCTATAGTTCCACAAATCTAGTTCTTGTAAACTCTAAAGATAGGTATATCTTGTTTTATTTGCAATGAACTACTTTTACTTTAAGTTTAATGAAAGTATTTTTTGTTACTTGTGTTCTTTTATGATGAATGTTATGGAGTAATTTGTTGATATACTTGTGTGTATGAAGTAACTATTGTTTGAGTATTCTTATATATAGTGTTGCATGGAAACATTTCTTGTGTTTATGAGTTTTTTGAAATAACATCTAATCTTGCTTAATTTGTTGGTAAAAATATTTAAAAGAATAAAATGGCCGAAAGGATTCTCTTCATGTTTTATTCCAAAATGTTAGTGCACGAATTAGTATGGGACATGATGTGTGACAATCATTATGTTTACTCATTAAAATGGATTTGAAACAATTTCATCACGAGAAAAGGCCGAAAGGATTCGTAAGAACAAATTAGATAAGAAATGCTTTTCAAACAATTGGAGTTTTTGGAGAATTATCATTTTAGTTAAATAGGCCGAAAGGGTTAATTTAACGTCAAGAACAAAATGGGTAGGATAAGACATGGGATTCACATAATAAGGTGTAAAAATTGAAAAATACAAAAAAAAAAATAGTCTTAGTCCATAATCAAGTCGTCACCGCCTACCATATATCCTTAATCCAAGCATCAAAACACGGAAACCCGAATCATCAAATAACAAGTTAGTGGGCTATAAGTGGATGATATATAACGGTAATAACTGCACACTAACTTGGTCTTCCAAAAGCTATTTGCTGTTATGTAGTCAAAAACTCATTTCTTCAATCATATATATATATATATATATATATATACACACACACACGAGGCATTCCCTCGTCTTTACTCGAATAAGCTCATCAAAAATCCCATGGATTAGTGTTAATCATAGAGATACACACAAATCCATTCTTCTATATGCAATAAGATTTAGCTTTTTATTTTCCTTTTTTTTAAACTACAAGGTCATCCCCCCACTTGAATTGAACCATATATGAGGAATATAGGGGGGGGGGGGGTCTTCAACGATATTCAAAGTATGAGTCTTCCACAAAAGTGTAACTCCCGAACCTCTCAACTTGGACCAAAGACTTAGGCAAATGGCAATTTCCCAACCACGTACTAAAGACTACACGGTAGGCTAAGGCGATATGGTGTAAACGAAACAACATATAAGCTGGTTAAGAAATAAAAGATTCGCTCGGAAGGGTGTATCTAGTGGTATCTTGCACTAAAGGTGAGTGCAGCAAAGAGGGTTTATCACGGGAGGTCGACAAGTCGAGGTGACTAGTCAATAAATACACACAATTTAACACATAGGGGCTGTTTTTGTGTAAATCCTAAAATATTGCCTTCTCAAACTATTCATCCTAAATGCACCAAGAAAAATCAATGCACTACTCGTCTATGGTTTCGAAATGATATAAAGGCCAAGTTCTAAAGTATACAATACTACCGGCACACTCAATATTTGGTAGATTATGTAACATGAGAAAATGAATATAAGGCTAAATCTCACCAATGAAATCAAGGGTTGTTGTGTGCTCGGCAAAGATCTAATCTAGTTAAGTTAAGACAAACATGTCAAATTCTTTTCAAAAGTGGCATTATGTTTCAAAATAAACTACAAAAATGAGGGCAAACATAGTCAAGTGATAATTCTATTCTCGTACCCCCACTTAAATTGTAAAATGTCCCTATTGTACGCAAAAATGGAAAATAAGGAGAGACAAGTAGAATTACAACGAGAACTCCCCTGAAATTTGCTCTAAATGATAGAAGGAACACGTGAAAAAGACGCGCATTAACTTCACCTCCATGAGTAAACTTCAACTTCCTGAAAATTAAACCACTACCAAAGCATAATTCTAGAAAAAAATACAAAAACAAAATAAAAACAAATAAAAACATAACTCAGTTTCGTAAGAATCACGATTACATTTAGCGTATGCAACAAGCTTTTTAAAACACTCGATGTTCTGAGTGGACGAGTGTAGTCTCGTGAGGGTTTATAGGGAACACACCCACAAAGTTCATTTAATTACTAATATATGGTTATGGAGTGCAAGCTATTTGAAAAATAATTTTTGCTACAGGGGGAATCTACGCGTAACCTCATTCACTGAGCTTACCCCGTAGAAGAGTTGACCTGACGTTTTCTGTATTCTGGGAAAGGTTACGGCATAACTTATTCGATAAGCTTACACTTTAGAAACTCTTTGATATTGTTTCCCCAAAAATGTGCAACTTTATGGCTTTTTCCAGCCTTCCTACGTCTTGCATTGCTGTAGATACCTGCAAAAAGTAATAACAAACAAGCCAAAACAATTTAAACTAATAAAAAGAAGAAAAGGGAAAAGACAGGTTGTAACCCGACAAGCACTTTTCTTTATTAACGAGTCTTTAAGTTAGACTCAAAGCCCTATTCAAAAAAGGTTATTTATCATTTCCTAGAGGTTAACATGTCCACAGTCTATCTATTCAATTACCTTTTCATCCCTCTTATACTCTTCCCCCAGTTCCATGCTTTGTAAAATTCCTTGATTTTTTTATATAGGTACTTGTGACCATTTTTCTCATCCTCGTGATTAATTTTTAAAATTGGTGGAATCATACTCCACTGTTTTTCGTCTAGTTTTTGAATTTAGCCACGGTTCTTGGCATTCTAAATATAGTTTTATCATTTTCGCTCTTTAACCAGACTAAACTGTTGATAAAATTTTCCTCCAAACCAGATATAGAATTAAACGGTTTTTCTAAAATGACATAAGGCAAGTCATTTTTGACAAACTCACTTACATCATGCAAGATCATGAAATCCACAAGAAATGTGTATATTCCAACAAATACATGAACATAACTAGCGATCCCGATGAAGTTATTTCCTTTGTATGCCAACTCGTTTCTCATAACTTTATTGTAACATTCCATAGATATAATATTCACCGGAGAATTTGGGTCAACGAAAGCGTAAAAATCCACGAATTTAATTTTTCAAGTTAATTGTAAATTGTAAGGGTCGCGATGGTGAATCTTTGTGCTTGCCTCAAAGAATCGAGGTTGGGCTGGTGGATTCATTCTGTTACCATTTCTCGCTTGTAAGGGAACCTCCTCCATATAATTGAGTTCCATGTTTAAGTCATCTAAACTAATTCCCAGCTATCCTTCTTCATTTTGGAAATCCGCAAATGCGTCCAAGTCTGCTCCTGATGAAAGATCGTTAAGCTCTAAAAAATCTCCTAGATCCTCATTTATGTCTTCGTTCATCAACAAGTCTTCCAAATCTTTTCCAAAGTCATTAAATTCTTGTATCTGGCTAACAACACAAACATTCCCATTCTTGGAAGAGGATACAATTTCATTAGCCTTAAAAGTAATTTCTTCTCCCGCTATCTCTAAGGTAGTTTTCTTTCCATAAACATATACTTTAGCATAAGTTGTAGCAAGCATAGGTCTTCTCAGTCTAATGCGGATTTTATCATCTTCGATAATTTCCAGAATAACAAAATCAACTAGGAAAACGAACTTATTGATTTTAACCACGATATCTTCCACGATCCCCTTAAGGGATCGCATGGATTTGTCAGCCATCTCGATCTCCATCTTTATTGGTTTCAGGCTCCCAACTCGTACTCGCTTAAACATAGAAAAAGGTCATAATACTAATGTTAGCCCCTAAATCCGCAAGTGCATTACTAATTGTGAGATTGCCAATCAAACAGGGAAGAGTAAAACTTCGTGGGTCTTTTTCCTTGGAAGGGAACTGATTACACAATATAGCTACGCACCTGGCATTAAGCTTTACTGATGCGACTTCTTCAACACTAATCTTCTTTACAATCAGTTCTTGCAAGCACTGAATACCGTTAGATTTATGTTTGATAGTATCAAGTAAAGGTAAATTAACCTGCAGGTTTCCCAAAATTTCTAGGAGTAACTGCTCCTTCACAATACTTCTTTTAACTTTTTTAGAAAATGTAGTAGATTCCTTTAATGGTTCGTCGGCTATTAATCTGTTAGTCTTATTAACGCCAAACTTTTCTTTCTCACTTGTAACGTCTTCATTAGTTTGTGTTGTCTTGACGCATTTTGCTGAATCTTTCTTCATCTTTAAATGTTCTCGAATTGCTTTGGTACATTTCTCAACCTGTATTTCTAGGCTTTTAATTCCCTCATCATGATACTTGAGTGTCAGATTGGTGTTTTCAACAAAACTTCTCATCCATTCTTCTTCCTTTACTTGTCTCGCTTGGGAAACCTCTAAGTACTTATAAACTAGTTCTTCTAGCCTTTTTTTCCAGCGTATTTCACTCATTCTTTTGACTTCTTCTCTTCGGGATACGTTTTGTATTTCACATACGTTCCTTTTCAGCTTCTCCATGTCAAGGCAATAGTCATTGAGCTTATTGGTCTTAATTCTATCAGATTTGGCATTGCTTCTGACTATGTAACCTGTTTCAAGATGCTATTTGTGACAGTGGTTAGCAATGTTCTGTATAGACTCCAAAGGTTTACCTGGTGTCATGTATGGGATAGCTCATTGAGACTAGAGAATATGACGATTTGAGGCATTTAGAACTTTATAGAAGATGTATATCCTTTGACGGTTGTTGAGATCATGGGTCGGACATTTATAGAGAAGGTCATTACCTTTCACAGGCATAGTAGAATGTTTCTCTTTATTCCTGTTTAAAATTATGAATTTCCCTAAGCTGGGTGACTATCTTAGAAGGTGGACAAAATCTTTGTATGAATGCTTATTTAAGGAGATCCCACGTGAGAGTTGTTCCGTTGGGTAGTCGATCCAGCCACCTTTTTGCTGCTCTAGTTAATGACATTGGGAATACTCGTAGCATAACTGTATCTTGTGAGACATCCGGGATATTAAAAAGGCTCATGATATATAATACCTTGTCCACATGTTCCAAAGCATCTTCCGTCATAATTCCTGAAAAAGGAGTTCTTCCTCAACTCTTTCATGAATTGACTCTTAATCTCGAAATTCACATTTTCAGGAATTTATGGTTTCATCACCCCTCTAATTGTATCATTATAAATTCTCCATAAGTATTATTCCACTGTTAGGGTTTTGATATTCACCTCACCCTTGTCTTTTGATTCAGAATCTAAGGATTTAGATTTGTAGAAAGAGTAAATATTGTGAACCGAAATTGGGGTGCGTTCTCTCCTCGCGTGAAATTATCTTTTCGGATTGACGTAAAGGGTTTCCAGGAAAGTGTTTGAACTCCTTGTCATGATTTTGGAAATGAACACAAACGGTTAATAACAAAAAAAATTAAAATTTCAAGAACTTGTAACATATTTGATTTCACAAACACATCAAATCATAATTACAAGTAGGCGTATATCTTGAGGTTTTAGAGAGAGAAAGAGTTAGAGTTTTGGGAACTTAGTGAGAGAAAGTAAAAGTATTATTATGAGCTCCAACCCTCTACCTTGGGAGGTAGAGGGTATTTATAGTTTCTTACATCAACGCCACCTACGGGCTGTGGATCAGGCATACAGTGGGTAAAGACCCGTCCGTCCTCCACGGTGTTACTTAACTAAATACTATCTAACATAAAATAACTACGACTACGAGCTTTCTAACAATTACATATACTTGAGGTGACCGACACTTTAATAACTGGATTTACTAAATCCTAACAATCTCCCCCTAAGGGAGGTCACCTCAAAATACATTGAATACAAACAGATATTACATTAAGATTGTTCTTGGATTCTTGTTAAGTTCTTTGCTCTTTAGCCCGCAGTCTTTGATTCTTCATTTTTGCATGTTTGGATAATCCAAGTGGAGGTCTTTAACTGATCAACGTGATAATGAGTTTTGAGCCAGCTTTGAGATCATCAGCTACTATAAATCTCTGACTCTTCCTTTGTAGTGTTGACATTATGTGATGTTGTGACTTTTGGACCGACATGCTCACATTCTGGATCATGAAATATTTTCATCAGAGTAGCGGAAGCTTTAGTTGATTCATGATATTTGCAGCAACGTAGCAGAAGCATGGAGTGAAAATATCAGAGTCTTTGATGCACTTATCATGATTTCTTTAGAAATGAATGTGTTGTGTGAGCATGCGGCTATGGATTGACCTCTCCATTCTGATCAACTGCAAACGTCGGGCGTGCATGCATACAACAGTTATCAATATAGTGCAAGAAAGTGTCTTTGATCACTTTCATTGAATTGAGGTACACGGCCCACGGTTCCCATTTGATCAGTACAAGTACTGCCTGTGATCAGGTATAATTCCGAAGAATCTCCTTGACAGGGTTTCGCAGCTGCTCTAGCTGTTCTCAAACCGGAACGTCTCAAAGAAGACAACACGGAGTGAGTGAACCAGCGAATTTGAGATTCACTGATTGATGAAAAGAGATTTGAAAAACAATCGAGTACTGCTCAATAAAGTGTTTTTGCAATACAACGAAGGTTTTTGAGAAAAATCAATTATCAATCATAAACACCTTTTTATTTTAAAATATTAATACACAGTCGATGTGCTAAAGAAAAGAATTTTTAAGCACAACGACCGGTTTTTCAAAGGTAACTGTCAATCCATAACCTGAACCAGGATTGATTCATAATTTTGAATCGCCCCATTGTTTCTGTTCAGTTGTCACATGGTTGATCTATTGGATAGATCTCACATGCCACCTACCAAGAGCTTGTTTGATGTTGGCTCTATAAGGCTTTCCAGCTTCATTGTGAATATGTTTGTATATCACTCAGATGTTCTGGCAATACCACAAGGATAATGCGTAGGACTCATTAGATATAATCTCTCTTTCCACATTGTGTGAAACAGAGAGTCTTCATTGACAGTGTCCTAAAGAGATTTATTAGATGATCTCGTGGCTCTAGACTCAATTGTGCACATTTGGTTCCTATGCCGGAGACTAGGGAGAGGGTCTCCTTCTTCAATATCAACAATCTCTAAGAGAAAGTCGATAGATTATGTAGGTTCCCCGTGAGAATGAAACAAGTCCCTTTTAAGAGAAACTTGAGTAGCTTGGGAAGTTGTAGTGTAGTGCGTCACTAGGTCCATGACGTCTTGTCTTCAATACCAGTGTTACCTTAGTAACAACCAGTAGCATATATATTGAACCCGGTTTCTGCCCTAAGGTTGAATAATTTGAGGGCTATTTATTTTCACCCTTTTCTCATTCAATTCCTTTTCATTCTTCAACCCCTTCAGTGCTTACCGAGACTTCATAACTAGAACCTTGTTGGGTTTATTCCAGTTCTAGCTCTTTCTCAGTCCGCACTCTTCTCATATCTCACTTTTCTCCTTTTTTCATCATACCTAAGGACTCTACATTATCTAGTGGATTGTCCCTGGGTAGATCCTTCCGGCTCTGGCGGGATCGTGGGAATGAATTCCTAACCTAACCATCCTTATATCACCATACATAAAGTAAATTTGGTCGGTCTATTTGGTATTGTTCATCTGCCATTGGAACCAATTGAAAACCATTTGAAAATCAATCCATATACTTGTGATATATTATCAAAGCATTTTGTACCTTAATTGTTTTTGATATTTTTAGAAAAAGAGCTCCCCCTCAACATGTGCATCATGTATTTGAAATCGTTTTGGCACACGGAGGCAGGAGGAAGGATTCACTTCTTTGATTACCATTTTCTAAAAGATTTCAACATCACTTTCCTGATCAAAATTAGTATTTTTCATACTTTGTTAAGGATAATTTTGGAAAGGATGTGGTTTTTCAACAAGTTGCTCCCCCTCAATATGTGCATAGAGATTTGAAAGTGTTTTGCACATAATAGGGAAAACCTGCACATTGAAACAAATCAATCACGTTTCAATCCTTTTTGGTTTGAAATAGATGCTCCCCCTCAACATGTGCATGTTAAATTTGAAATCGTTTGGCACATGTGGGGAGGAAAGCTTGTAAATCATTATAAAACCATTTATCGAATTATTAGTTTAAATCCAGTTTAAATCACAAATTCTCCCCCGATCATAATTTTCAAATCATTTGAGATTTGTGATCTCTGTAGATTTAAATTGATTTTGAAAGCTTTTGAGAAGATTTGTGACTTGCTTATGAAAACATTTAACCGATAAGGATCAACGCTGAGACTTTAAACTCGAAAAACATGCTTGAGTATCTTTTGAAAACATGACATAAACCTTGGTCTGAACCAGTTGTATGACAAATAACCTTTTGATTTAAATGAAATCATTCTCCCCCTCAATCAATGACATAAGTTGTTGATTGAGAGATAGAGATTTTGACCAATGTCAAGTCCAGATGATTTTCAAAAATTGAGACCGAGTTATTTTTATTAGTTTTCAATTAGATAAAAATATTTGTTTTTAGAATCAGAGCATGAGATTTGAAAAATAAGATAAAGCATGGCTCTGTTCTTTCTTTAAAAACGGGTTATAGACTGTAATGACTATAAGCCTTTTGATTTACATTCTCTCAAAAATATTTTTGATTTTTTGATTTTTTGATTTTTTTTTTATACATTCGAACAACATCTAAAGACTCGTGTCACTCTTTGAATGACAGCACAAAGACCGTAGATATTATCGAATCAAGAAAAACATGACAAAATGACAATATTTTTGAAATTTTTGAAAGTTTTATATTTTTCTATTTGCTTTTTGTTGGTTTTGTAATTTTGTATTTTGCTTTTTGAATAACTATCTACAAGAGATGGATGAAGAAAAACCTTTTACTCCTCTTCTTCCTCTTGAAGACGTTTAAGTGTTTCCGGTTGTAGACTCTTTATACCAAGTCGTGGGAGGATAAACTCAAAACGTTCTCTAGGAAGAGCTTTGGTGAAGATGTCTGCTAACTGGTATTCAGTCCTCACAAAGTAAAGTTCCACCACACCGTTTTCCACTTGCTCCCTGATGAAATGATGACGAATGTCGATATGATTTGCTCTTGAATGTTGAACATTGTTGCATGAGAGAGCAATTGCACTTTTGTTATCACAATACAGAGGGATTTTGTTGAATTCAAAGCCATAGTCAGATAATTGGGATCTCATCCAAAGGATTTGAGCACAACAAGATGACATGGCTATGTATTCTGCCTCTGTAGAGGATATAGAAGTACTCATTTGTTTCTTTGAAGACCAGCTCACAAGCTTATCACCCAAAAACTGAGCACCTCCAGAAGTGCTTCGACGTGTATCTTGGCATCCTGCATGATCAGCATCTGCATAGGCTGTTAGTGACATACCGGTGTCCTTCGGGTACCAAAGTCCCATATTGATGGTTCCTTGGAGATACCAAAAGACCCGTTTAACCGCTTCAAGGTGATTTTTGGTTGGCTTAGCCTGGTATCTAGCACACATGCATACAACGAACAGAATAGCTGGTCTACTGGCTATGAGGTACATCAGGGATCCAATTATACTACGATATTTCGTTTGATCTACCATGATCCCTGAGTGGTCCTCATCCAGTTTAGTACGCTCTATCATGGGAGTGTCAACAGGGTCACAAGAATCAAATCCAAATTTCTTTAAAATCTCATTTGCATATTTAGATTGATTTATAAAAATGCCTCCTGGACTTTGTGAAATTTGTAATCCCAAGAAAAATGACATTTTTCCCATCATTGACATTTGAAATTTGGAACCCATTTCATTTGAAAAACAGTCACATTCATTGAGGTCAGTCGAGGCAAAAATAATATCATCAACATAAATTTGAACGTGAATTAAATGTTTTCCTGACTTTCTGGTGAACAATGTCGGATCAACCGTTCCTTTGCTGAATCTAGTAAATAGAAGAAACTTTGATAGCGTATCATACCATGCCCTTGGAGCTTGCTTCAAACCATAAAGAGCCTTCTTCAAGTGATGGACATGAGTAGGATTCTCTGGATTCACAAAACCTTCAGGTTGGCTGACGTATACGACTTCTTTAAGATCTCCGTTAAGAAAAGCCGTCTTTACATCCATATGATAGACTACCATATTCTTACTAGCAGCATTAGCCAGGAAAATTCTGATTGCCTCGATACGTGCAACAGGAGCAAATGATTCTTCAAAGTCAATACCCTCCTCTTGACGGTATCCTTTTGCAACCAATTGAGCCTTGTTCTTTAATACATCACCATGCTCATCAAGTTTTACTTTGAAGATCCACTTTAGAGCAATGATCATAGCACAGTCAGGAGCAGGTACTAATTCCCATACATCTAGTCGATCAAACTCATGAATTTCCTTTTGCATGGCATTGAACCAGCTGTCTTCATTCATGGCAGTTTTGACGTCTTTTGGTTCGATCTTAGACAGTACAGAGTTGAAGAAGCACCATAAGGCATCAGTTGCAAGTTGTTTATGAGTGGATACTGGACGAGAGGGATTTCCAATGATGTTGTCCAATGGATGATCATGTGTCCATTTTCTAAGGTGTTTGTGTGGTTGTTGTTGAGGAACTGAAGTAGCAGAGTCATTTTCTCCTGATGAAGATGGTTCTGACGATGGTTTAGGAGCAAATATGTTCTCAAAGGGGGCATCTTTAGGAGTAGCAAAGGGATTATCTCCAACATAGGTGCCAGACAAAATTCCATGATGTACACTCGATGATTGATGATTTGTTGATGAGACAGAGTGATCAGCAGCAGGCGATTCTTGACTTAATGACATAGAAACTGAAGGGTTAACTTCATTGACAGGGATATGAGCAGCCTCTGTTGATGGAATTGACAGATCATTAGCAATTAGCTCATAGTGTTCATCAAACATTGGATTAAACAATTTCTTCAAATCATCTTCTGAAGGAGGTACATAAGGAGTTGCTGGTGAGGGATTAAGTACAAGAGTAGAACTGACGGTACTACTTGATGAAGGTTGAGATGCGGGTCCAGAACTGGATTGTCCTGGAGCCATTTTCCTGGACATCTCATCGAACGTAACGTGAATAGTTTCCATGATATCTCGAGTTCTTTTGTTGTAGATTCGGTAACCCTTCTTGTTTTGTGCATAACCTACAAAAACTCCAATATCTGCCTTAGCTCTTAATTTACCTAAATCTTGACCGTCATTCGTTGGATAGCACAAAGCACCAAACACACGAAGGTAGGAGAGGTCAGGTTTTCGTTTATGGACAAGTTCGTATGGAGTTTTTCCATGAGAGGTGTGTATAAGGGAACGATTTTGGGTGTAGCAAGCAGTGGCAATGGCTTCAGCCCAGAGAAACATTGGAACCTTTGAGTAAATCAACATTGTTCTTGCGGCTTCCACAAGAGTTTAATTTCGTCTTTCAACAACACCGTTCTGTTAAGGAGTTCGAGGAACACTTCTTTGATGACTAATCCCAACACTTTCATAAAATTGACTTAAGTCTTTGTTAACAAACTCTGTGCCATTGTCTGTTCGAACAATTCTAACAGTATTGTTAAGTCGAACCTGAAGCAGCTTAATAAGTTTAATGATGACATCTGGAGTTTCATCCTTTGTCCTCAAAAATTTTACCCAAGTAAATCGAGAGTAGTCATCAACAACGACTAAAATATACTTATTCCCATTAATCGTTTGCACTCTCATTGGTCTGCACAAATCCATATGAAGGGTATGCAGAACTTCCATTACTGAGTTTGTGGGTTTGGGTTTGTGGGCAAATTTCTTGCTTTTTCCCAATTGGCATGCTGAACAAAGATGATATTTTCATACTTTAATCTGGGTAAGCCTCTTACAAGATCCTTTCTGGAGAGGTTATTAATGGTGCCGAAGTTCAAGTGATTGAGACGACGATGCCATAACTATGATTTTGTTTTCGAAGCCTTTGACAACAAGCAGATTGGAGAAGACTTCATCATGTCTTCGATAGAGATGGTGTATAGATTTGAACCACGAGTTCCTCTTAACAATTCCACACCATCAAGTTCTCTAACGAAACAAGTATGTTTTCTAAAAGCCACTTCTAGATCGGAATCACAGAATTGACCAACAGAGAACAAGTTATGACCAAGACCTTCAACATAATATACCCTGGAGATTACACTTTCACCAACAACATAGTCTTCATAACCCATAATTGCACCAAAATGGTCGTTCCCAAATCTAACAGTCCCGATGAATTTACTCACGATGTTCATGAGCCACGAGCGATCTCCAGTCATATGCTTGGAACAGCCTGAGTCAAGGTACCACAGAACGATTTGAACGATCTGCAGTTGAACACAGACAAGAATGGATAACTAGATAATTGGGATCCCCATGCAAGAATGGGTTCTATTTGGTTAGTAACAATGATTGGAACACCCACATCAGAAGTAGAAACAATGGAATCATCAAGGATTGATGCAGTGCTAGTGTATGCATTAGACCTATTCAAAGTATGTTCACTTCTTAAAGGAATAGTTCTACCAGTAGGCATCCATTTCCTAATAGGCATTGATCTAGATAATTTAGGGCACATCTTATTAAGATTGAATTTGCGGCCAGTAGGTATCCACTGATAACCTATGTTACTAAATTTTCTTCCTATGGGTTTCTAATGTTTTCTAACTTTCTTTTGCCTTTGCCTTTTAGCCTTCTTAGCTTGATTTTTGACATTAACAATTTTAACTGGGCATTGAACATCATTAATCAAATCATTCACACCACATTCATGATTAGTAACAGAAATCAAACAATCATCATTACATGGTTTGCAGATAGTAGCAAAATTCGAATTAATTACAGTACGCTTATAGCTAATACTAGAATCAACACGATTCGTTTTATTCAACACAAACTTAGTGTTCCTAGGGTGGTCTTCTACTCTCTTCCAATGCACATTCTTAGCTTGCGAGGTCCTATCTTGCTTTGTATTGCCTGGAGGCTTTGACCCGCTTGCTTTTATGTCACTGATTACTCCTGTAGAGGGAATTATGGGAACATTAGTTGGTTGGGCTACTTTTTGCATTCCTGAACTAGAAGTGCTGGGATCTGAACTACTTGAGGGCACTCTAGAGTTCACTTTCTTAATACTGGGCATAGAATGGGTTGCATACTTAGCACTAGGCATAGAGCAAGGCATCACAACTTTATGTTTCGCACCTAAGGATTTAGGACTTGTTGCTATTAAACATTCTAACATCTCCTGAGATCGTTTGGCCTGAATGCAAGCAAACCTAATTTCACTATCAAGTGGCTCATTCATGAAGTCCTCTTCTACAATCTCACGGAGGCATTCAAGACTATCCTTAAGGCGAGCAAGATAATTATGAAATACAAGTTCGTTATTCCTAAGATGAGGAGGAATGTATTTAACAGTCACAGTATATTTAGAGTCTGCAGATGACTTTGATGCAACATTCTCATTAAAGACAAGTGGCATTATTTCTTTTTCCTGACTCCTCAGATTCTCAATTTCCTTTTGTAAAGACGTTATTTTTTCATTATTCTTGTCACGAGTGACTTTCATTGAATCATATAACTCTTTAAAGTGTCGTTTAACTTTTTCATTTTCTTCTAGAAAACTCTCATTTTCCTTTTGTAAAATATTAACCAAGTTTGATGAAAAGTTTGAGAACACTGAGAATCTAAAGGAGGAGGCATTTTGGAGCCAGTCACATTGTTCTTTTCACCCTTTAATTGTGAAATTTGGGCTTTCAACTTTCTGATCGTGTTACAATGAGCTTGAATATGTTCGTCACGTTTGTTTATTTGAAAAACTGCATCAAACTCTGGAACATTTGAGGATGTCTTGATGTTTGAGGTTTTGACATTTTCTTTGAGATGTTGATATTTTAGTTGCAAATCAAAATGTTCAACTTCTAGCTTAGAAAGATGTTTTACCAAATTGTCACGATCATCCTGATCAATTTTCTCATTTAGTTATGAGTTTTTGTTTTCAAGCTCAATGACACGATCATGGGAAACTTTCAAAGCAACAGATAATTCATGAAATTGAGAAGCAGTAATAGAATACTTAGTCACAGTATAAAACACATCTTGAGCAACACAACTCGAAATCAAGTTCTCATTTAAGATATGTAAGTTCTTCCTTTCAACTTCATTATATTTGAGTTCATGTTCATAATCATTGACCTCAACTATCATTGCATCAAATTCCTTTTCCATTTCTTTAATATCTGAGTTTATTCCCTTTTGAAGACTCTCAAATTGACCTTTTAATTGTTTAAAGAAAGGCATGACCTGAGTTAAATAACATTCTTTAGTTTGCTCAAAACCCCTTTCCCCTTCAGTTATCCCTGTAGGTGTGATTCTCTTCTTACATGTCTTCTCAAAATCAACAAATAGTTGATAAACAACATACAGGCTGATTAAGGTCTTACTATTAGTGGAAATAGTTCTAGGAACTAAATGCTTTGGTGTATTCGGAGGATACACAGTAGCTGCAGGCATTTTCCTAAGGGGAGTGTTTGTTTCAACAAGTTCTTTAGCTTTTTGCTTATCCATATCTTTCTTCCAAAAAGTTTGTTCTGGGTTAATTGAGTTTGAGGCTTAAACATGTTCAGGGAGATCCAATTTTCTTTAGTGTAATCATGGGGTTTGATCGTTATGTTTTTCTTTTTACATACAGGATCGTTAAGCTTCTTATCCATTTTCTCCCTAGAGGCATCTTCTAATTGTATATCTTCCTCAGTGCACTCAACGCAACTAGGTTTCTGCCTAGGCTTAAGGATTTCATTACCATCATATATTATCTTCTGAGCAGCTCTATCCTTTTTACCTACTTCAGGATTTGGTTCCTTAACAAGGGGAATACTATGCTTATCGCTTAAGGCTCTGTGCTTAGTGATCATGTGAGCAGTCTGAATGGTATTCCCTTGTACGTACAACTTACTTTCAAGCTTGTTTTTCAAAGTTTTAAGATTGGAAAAATCATTCAAAAGTTTTGATTCCTTAGCATTAAATTCTTGTTTAAGCACTTTAACATTATCTTAAAGTTTTTGCTTTTGCTTAACAGTTTTAGAAAGTTTTTCTTGTAAGGAATTTAACTCTTGTTTTAACACTTCTTCTCTAAAATTACTTTTTCTAATGATTGAACGCATTTGGTCATCCATTTCCTGCTCACGGGTAGTTAACTCAAACTTAGCACGTTATTCATAAATAGCAACTTGTTCTTTATAGGCATTCAGTTCAGAGATAACAGAATCATCAGGGACACATGCAGTGTATTCATAAAAAACATAGTCATTAATGACTGCAGAAGATACATCACTTGGTACAATCTCACTTTCACTTTGTGTATCATATGGGACAATATTACTATTACCCTCATTATCAATATCTGATTCATAAGTTTCAAGAGTTTGTACTTCGTTATGTAAGTTTTGCTCATCCACCTCATCGTATAGTTTTAATAACTCTGAGATGATTGATTTTTTGGATGGACCAGCCTGTTGTGGTGATGAGACCTTTGGAGAGACCATAGGTGAGATGCTAGCCATGAAGATTGTATGGGCAGTAGGTTCATCATCGACATCAGAGTCAAATGCATCACAGTCTGCAACTTGAAAGGCATTTTGATGATTGTGACCTATTTCTTGAATTGGCTGCTCATCCACATCAGCATCATATGTCTTAGCAATCCCTTCTGCAAGAAACAACAACTCCTCTTCATCCAAAGCTGCTCCATTATCCTGAGCTTGCACAAGAAACATCTTGTCTCTGAATTATTCTGCATTCTGTGGATGTTTTGGAGATGTGCAGTTCCTCGCAATATGTCCCTCTCCACCACAGTTGTAGCATTTGATTGGCTTTGCTTGTCCTTGATTTGCATTCCTTCCACGATTCTGATTTTCAACATATCCTCTACCAACTCCGCCTCTTCCCTGTTTATACTGCCTTCCTTGAACTGGTTGCACCATAACCTTTCCATCTCTGACAGTAGCATGATTGTGTAGATTGGATGCAGTTCTGATTTCGTTGTTTGTGTGAAGACTGTTAGTATGTGGAGTAAGGGTCAAGTTTTGTTTAACCATCAGAGCCAGTTGATTGATGAAGTGTTCCATGACAGTATCAGCATCAGGTTGCTTGAACCTCGGATCGGGAATGAGTTTGTGATTACCGTTTCTAGTAGGTATGACTTGTGAAGCTTTGGTAGTAATCCCTACATTGGTGTAGAATGTTGTTGAATCATTTGATGAGCTTGTTTCTCCCTGCTTAGATTTGAACTGTTCAAGAATCATTCGTTCAAACATAGCATGTCTCTCATTCTGAAGCAGGAAGGCATACAATTGCTCATAGTTGGTGTTCTTTAATCCTTTGGTTAGCTTCACAGAGGTGACAAACTTGTGCCATTCGGGATTCATGTTGTTCACAAACTTTGAGTTCAGCTGAATATTTGGCATGGTCATTTTGATATTCCTCATGTCATTCACAAGCTTGTGGAATCTCACGTAATATTCATAGACACTTTCTTCTGGTTTCATCTTAAAGTGCTCAAATTCATCATACAGTTGTGATTCTCTGTCTTCCTTAGTTAATTCAGAACCCGAGAGAAGCATCTTGACATTATCCCAAACAGCCTTGTCTTAGGTGTTGTGATTGATAAGCTTGTAGATATCTTTTGGAAGACCTTGAAGTATAATGTTTGAAGCCCTGATATCAGCATCGTATCTCTTTTTCTCCTTATCACTGAGCTCATCATACGTCTTTGGTCTGTCCAAACCTAAGATCATTGTTCCATCTGCAGCTGTTTCAAGTGTGTCTCTTGTAGTCTCAATCTGATAAGGTCCTTCATCAATTGACTTGAGAATGTTGACCCCATTTTCCTTTCCCAAACAATACAACCTAATTCGTTGAGCCCATGAGTCATAGTCAGTTCTGTCAAGCATGGGTGGATGAGTATCTGATCCAGCTGCTTGAACGTCCTCAGCTACAGAAGAGATGATTATAGGCACGTTGGTAGACATGTTTACAGATTTCACGGGATTTTATAACTCTATGATTAAACCGAGAAATAGATTATTTCACGGGATTTTACTAAATCAAGAGAAAACCGTATTAGAAACAATAATCAACCAAGTCGCTAAATCACCAAGTTGCTAAGTAACAACTCGCTAAAAGGCTCAAGTCGCTACGAACCAAGTCGCTAAACACAAGTCGCTATGAACCAAGTCGCTAAACACAAGTCGCTAGAGCAACAAATCGCTAAGCTGACAAGCCGCTAAATAGCAACTCACTAAGTGGGTAAGTCGCTAAGGAACAACTTGCTAAAATGCCAAGTCGCTAAAGAGCAACACGCTAGTCACAACAAAGTCAAGTCGCTGAAAATAATAAAGACAAGTCGCTACGTTGAACAAGTCGCTAGCCGGAGTGGTGCCTCCACTACTTTGTACTATTTGTCGCCTTGTCTCAATAAACAAGTCGCTAGAGCTCAAGTCGCTACCACTTCAACTACAAGTCGCTGCAAACTAACGAAGCAAGTCGCTACGAAGAAAATTTATCCGAGAGTCAAGTCGCTAGCAAGAAAAACTTAAACACAACCCTTTTCAATCCAAAACAAGCCCAACCACAATGATTCAAGCTTTCCAAATCAAAACCCAAGCACTTAAAATGATTCTAAATACAAAAGTACAATCAAAATTCAAACTTTAACACAAGAAATGATCCAAATGATGCAAAAACCACTAAACTTTTTCAAACCCAAAAACCATATAAAACCACTAGAATTCCAAGGACATGTAAGAGAGATGATCAAACCATGGCTCAGATACCATTTGTAACATATTAGATTTCACAAACACATCAAATCATAATTACAAGTAGGCGTATATCTTGAGGTTTTAGAGAGAGAAAGAGTTAGAGGTTTGGGAACTTAGTGAGAGAAAGTAAAAGTATTATTATGAGCTCCAACCCTCTACCTTGGGAGGTAGAGGGTACTTATAGTTTCTTACATAAACGCCACCTACGGGCTGTGGATCAGGCATACAGTGGGTAAAGACCCGTCCGTCCTCCATGGTGTTACTTAACTAAATACTATCTAACATAAAATAACTACGACTACGAGCTTTCTAACAATTACATATACTTGAGGTGACCGACACTTTAATAACTGGATTTACTAAATCCTAACAATCTCCCCCTAAGGGAGGTCACCTCAAAATACATTGAATACAAACAGATATTACATTAAGATTGTTCTTGGATTCTTGTTAAGTTCTTTGCTCTGTAGCCCGCAGTCTTTGATTCTTCATTTTTGCATGTTTGGATAATCCAAGTGGAGGTCTTTAACTGATCAACGTGATAATGAGTTTTGAGCCAGCTTTGAGATCATCAGCTACTATAAATCTCTGACTCTTCCTTTGTAGTGTTGACATTATGTGATGTTGTGACTTTTGGACCGACATGCTCACATTCTGGATCATGAAATATTTTCATCAGAGTAGCGGAAGCTTTAGTTGATTCATGATATTTACAGCAACGTAGCAGAAGCATGGAGTGAAAATATCAGAGTCGTTGATGCACTTATCATGATTTCTTTAGAAATGAATGTGTTGTGTGAGCATCCGGCTATGGATTGACCTCTCCATTCTGATCAGCTGCAAACGTCGGGCGTGCATGCATAAAACAGCTATCAATATAGTGCAAGAAAGTTTCTTTGATCACTTTCATTGAATTGAGGTACACGACCCACGGTTCCCCATTGATCGGTACAAGTACTTCCTGTGATCAGGTATAATTCCGAAGAATCTCCTTGACAGGGTTTCGCAGCTGCTCTAGCTGTTCTCAAACCAGAAAGTGTTTGAACTCCTTGTCATGATTTTGGAAATGAACACAAACGGTTAATAACAAAAAAAAATTAAAATTTCAAGAACTTGTAACATATTGGATTTCACAAACACATCAAATCATAATTACAAGTAGGCGTATATCTTGAGGTTTTAGAGAGAGAAAGAGTTAGAGGTTTGGGAACTTAGTGAGAGAAAGTAAAAGTATTATTATGAGCTCCAACCCTTTACCTTGGGAGGTAGAGGGTATTTATAGTTTCTTACATAAACGCCACCTACGGGCTGTGGATCAGGCATACAGTGGGTAAAGACCCGTCCGTCGTCCACGGTGTTACTTAACTAAATACTATCTAACATAAAATAACTACGACTACGAGCTATCTAACGATTACATATACTTGAGGTGACCGAAACTTTAATAACTGGATTTACTAAATCCTAACAGAACTTAAAGTAGAAATCCTATTTAGGTCTCCGGCAGCGGCGCCAAATATTTGATGCTTATTTTCTATATCATGTTTTAAATTTATTAAGTGTCGTTTACCTATGATCTATGTGACCACTAACGGGCAGTGTAGCCGGTCGCGAGTAGTCTAGAAATTGCTAAAACCAAAATTGTCCCAAGAGCTATGAGCGGAATCTAACTTGAGTCTTTTATGTCACTAATAATGGTTTATAAGTTTATTGTAATTAACTACTTAAATTAACGAAAATGAAATGCAATTAATCAATGGGCGAAGAATGTGCTAGCCTAGTTACTATTATTATCATACCATGATCTAGTTCTCAAAAAAGTGTCTACTCTAGAACATTAGGCACAAATGGTCAATGCAACCAAACTTATAATCCTGGACCCCAACCCCGACGGTCAAGCGGCCTAAAGTCTAGTCTTATTCATTATGCACCAACTATCTTCTAGACCTATCTTAGTGATTTTAAACACTAAACCCTGGCTTGGTCCACACAGAGTTCCCACACTTCATAAGCATTTCTACTAGTGTAGGTAGTTCCATGGTCAAGTTCTACGCAAGGGTGATGGTCACATCCTAAGCAACCCATAGTCAAGCTTTAAAATGATCATGTACTAACTATCATATGTGGTACTACCCTAGCTTCAATGCTACCAAAACACGAGGATTAACGAGAGGCTAAAAAGATATCTACATAAAGCAATAAATAAATGAAGAACATAGATAAAGGCATTGATAAATTCATAACTAGGCTAACACATAAAGTGTTTAGCCTCTCATATTAAACAATGCAGGAAATACAATGTTTATAATCAAATAAGAAGTAAACTTCATATTCGATACAAATACTTGATTGGATGCTAAAAATATGAATGAAACGAAATGATTTCTCCCTTGAAAAGTGATGTAGAATTGCTGAATTTCGTCCTTCTATAAGCCCTAATTTTTCCCTTGCTGATAAGTTGAGTTAATGATCATTAAAATGCAGAAATAGGGCTTGTATTTATAGTCTCAACTAAGTTACAGCGTAACCTTAAGTAAAGGGTTACACCGTAACCTTCATATAACTGGACGATCTCAAATCTTGATAATAGTTTCAGCGTAACCTCATTGGTGGAGTTACGCCGCATAACTCTCGTTAACATTTTCCTTAATATCTATGACGTAACCATGTGATGAGGTTACGGCACAACCTTCTTAATCACTGAATTTGGCTAACTCTTTGGATATCTACGACGTAACCTAGTCGATGAAGTTAAGCCGTAACCATGAGCTGCGTTGACTTTAGTCTTCTACTGATATAATGAGTTACGACGTAAGTTGTACTAGGTACCTACGTCGTAACTGTCCTCTGGTTAGCAAGTCCATGTTTAACTTCGTTAGTCTTCTTTCCAAATCTGCGTTTCTTCGTTCCAATGCTCATTTATACCCTGAAATGAAATAATAAGTGATAAAAGTATATATTCATGCAAATCTACACTAATAATGAGCATATAGGGGAAATTGATGCTACAATATCAAGAATATTTGATATTATCAGCTTGTTGAGTTTGTATATAAAATCATGTTATATGATTATGTGCATGTGACTTTGAATATGGTTCACATCACACTTTGTATGCAATTCATTGTTAATAGTATTTACACAGTTGTTTTCATTTTTGGTTTTATATTTCGTAGGATGGTTTGCTACTAATCATTTTTTTTGAACGGCAATTATATAAACACTAGAAAGATCTAGGAAAGGAGATTACATGGTACAAGAGAGGGCGTTACGAGGGTTAGAAAACCACTCAACCCAATTGCAAAAGGATTTCCTATATCTATTAGAAATTAATTATATTAATGCATTTTTACATCATTTAAAATAAACTCCTTCTTTGGTCTTTTAAGTTTGAAAGCAGTCTCATTCCTGAAGCACCATAGAATCCAAAACGTTAACTGAACCACGCCATCAAATAACTGACATAACTGGGACGTCAAATTAGAACGGTCCGCGAGGAAAATCTCTTCTATGAGAATTGAGAGATTCAAGTCTTCAAGTTTCCACCATCTAAGGACTTGAAGCCATGTATCAACCGCAACCGAGCAGTTAACAAACATATGTCTTTCTGATTCGAAGTTATCATCGCATATAAGACATCGAACTGAATTTACGTCAATCCCTCACTTGATTTAAATGTTATGGAAGTCTTTTGTTCAAAATCCACCAAGAGATTATGTTAACTTTTATGGGTCCCAAATTGTTCCATCTTGTACGTTTTGGAAATGAGGGGGTGTTGCATTGTTGACGAGCTGACGAATAGACCTAACAGAGAAAATTCGAGATGGGCAGGAGGTGTATTCCCAGTGGTCTTGTGTAGTAGATAGGTTTTTGTTAGAGATGAGATTAGTAATCCCTTCTAACTATTGGATTTCATAGGCAGATAATAATGTTAGAGATGAGATTAGTAATCTCTTCTAACTCTTGGATTTTACAAGAAGATTGTAAGGTTCTGCTCCAAGACAAGTTGAATCGAAGCCCAAATGGATCTAGCGGGCCATGAAAAGTTGAGAGAGAGTAACTCTTGAAAAGTTGAATCGAAGCCCAAAGAAGAAGTAGACTCCCAAGCTAATAAGAACAGATTTGGAGAGAGTAAACCGACCACCAAAAAAATGAACTTTAGCCATCCATTTTGACAATCTTTTATGAAATCTTTCAAGTAGGGGGTTCCAATTTAAGCATTTAGACATTTTAGCACCAACAGGGAGACTTAAATAAGTGCAAGGGAAAGAGCAAGGTACACAACCAATTTGTGTAGCGTAAGAGTTGGTTTTAAATGATGAAACACCAAGACTATAGAACTTGCTTTTATTTAAATTGATTTTGAGACCGAAGGAAAGATAAAAACAAGAGAGAATTCTAGAAAAATGCTTGAAGTTTGTTAAGGACCAATCTCCCATTATTAGAGCATCATCCACAAATTGGAAATGAGAGACATGAATTTTTATCTTTTCCAATCTCAATACTATTGAACAATCCTTTATGTTTAGCTTGAATAAGAACCACATTAAGAGCCTCAACCACAATAATGAAAAAAAGAGGTGAAAGAGAGGACACCTTGTCGAAGACCCCTTTCGAGTTTGTATTCCATTGTTGGGGACTCATTTACAAGGACTGAAGCATAACGCGGTGAAAGGCAAGATTGTATCCATCTTCTCCATTTTATACTAAACCCCATTTGTAACATAATAGAGTCCAACAAAGTCCAACTCAATGTATCAAAGGCTTTTTCAAAGTCAACTTTCAACGTAAAAAGTTTCTTTTTATACACTTTTTCCCATGAAATAATTGTATCTACCATGAGAGGGTCGTCTAAAATTTGACGTCCTTTGATGAAAGTCGTTTTAGTTTCCCCAACAACCGATAAAATCACCTTTGCTACGCGATTTTCAATAACCTTAACAATAATTTTATATTTACATCCAATTAGACTAATTGGTCTAATCTCGCCGATAAAAAGAGGGCCATCCACCTTCGAGACAAGCGTAATGAATGAGAAGTTGTGACCACGTGGGATGAAAGAAGACATCTCAAATTTCTTGACATAACCTATGATATCAAAACAAAGAATATCTCAATGAGACTTTATAAACTTATAGGTGAAACCATCCGGCACATGAGATTTTTCTCCTCCACAATTCCAAACCGCTTCTTTGATTTCTTGATCGGAGAACAGGTGGTCAAGGAGTGAAGAAACTTCACTAGAAATTTGTTTGAGGTGACTACTAGCAAATGGAGGTCTTGATGTGTTTTTTCACTGAACTTTGATTTATATACTTGAAAAATGTGATTTTTAAGGTGTTCTTTAAGCTTTTCTATAACATATTGGATTTCACAAACACATCATACCATGATCAAACTAGGCGTACAACTTAAGGTTTTAGAGAGAGAAAGAGTAAGAGGTTTGGGAACTTAGTGAGAGAAAGTGAAAATATTATTATGAGCTCCAACTATCTACCTTGGGAGGTAGATAGTCTTACAAAAATCGCCACCTACGGGCTGTGGATCAGCCATACAGTGGGTAAAGACCCATCCGTCCTCCACGGTGTTACTTAACTAAATACTACTTAACATTAAATAACTACGACTACGAGCTTTCTAATGATTACATATACTTGAGGTGACCGACACTTTAATGACTGAATTTTCTAATTCCTAACAATCTCCCCCTAAGGGAGGTCACCTCAATTTACACATAATACAAACAGATATTGCATTAAGATTGTTCTTGAATTCTTGTTTAAGTTCTTAGCTCTGTAGCTCATAGTCTTTGATTTTTCAGGTTCCGCATGTTTGGAAAATTCAAGTGGAGGTCTTTAACTGATCCACGTGATGATGAGTTTTGAGCCAGCTTTGAGATCATCAGCTTGCATAAATCTCTGACTGTTAGGTCACTAGTTTTACAAACACAAGTAATATAGAAAGGAGATGAGGCGATTGAACAAGAACCAAACACACATACATGATAGTAAGAGGCGGTTATGCGTAAGGCATATGTGAAAGGAAATAACTTGAACAACCAACCCTCAAATGAGGGTTTATAAGAGTATTTATAGGAGGGAAGCTAGGGCAACACTCCTAGTTCCCATCCTTTCTTATATGGGCTTGGGCCTAAGCTTATGGGCCTTCTACATAAGCTAGACCTTAAACAAACATAAAGGCCATAATAAAGCTACTTATTACATATGAAATATAAATACTTGAAATACTGTTTAGGAGTGATTCCAACAATCTCCCCCTCAAGTATATATGAATGTAAATGGTGAAGGCGTTGATGTAATAGTAGCTCTGACTTCTTCTGACATTCTTCTTTCTTGTAAGAGGAATTGCCTTGATTCGAACAATCTCCCCAGTGTAGAGAGATAGTTATCTTTGAACAGTTATGCTTCGACGTCATCTTTAACTTTGTTCTTTGATCATTGTTCTTTGTGGTGAAAGTGATAGTATGTTGTTGTCTGCATCAAGTCTGCCTCAGGTCTGCTTCGCTGCTCCAGTGTCTTCACGTCATTCTTCAACATGCTCACACGCTCTTTGACGTTGGAATACAATACTGATGAAGTTCTCTAAGTCTTTAACTTTGTAGATTCTTTCGTTTGACGAAGAATCATTCTGACGGTTGTGTTGCTTTTGAATAGAACTTCCATTAGTGATGATGTTGGCGTGAGCATGAGAAGAATCAGCACGATCATCCTGCTCCGAAGCTTCCATAAGAAGAAAACATTTCAAACGGTTAGTAATAAGCAGGTTCTGGCACTTACAAGTTTGAACTTCGAGAGTGTTAACAGCATAGTGTGAAAACACAACTCTAATTCTTACAAAGGCCGTTCCTGAACTGGAGTCCCACAAGTGAGATAACGCGATGTACCGAAGTACATCTACAGTTCAGATGAGTCGCTGAGGTACACCGAAGCATCACCTCACGACTGTAGACCATTTGAGACACACTCCGCGTAATCCACAGGGAGTTACCGAAGTGACCTGCTGTCAGGGCTGTTTGATGTTGACCCTGGCAGGAGTTTCCATTCAATCACTGAGGATCACAGATGTGAACCTCTCATAAATGTTCTTGACAGATTGCTAAGATCTGTGAAGGACTCGATATGAACCACTGATGATCTTATTTGGTGATCGTCAAGTGATAAAATGTCAAGTGTTCCTAAGAGATCTTTTGATGAATCTCGTGGCTCTAGACTCAATAGTGCGTTTTGGTTTTCCTGAGCGGAGACTAGGGAGAGGGTCTCCTTCTTCAATACCAGCGATCTCTAAGAGAAAGCTAATAGTTTACGTAGGGTTCCCTGTGAGAATGAAACAAGCTTCTGTTGAGAGAAACTTGAGTGGCTAAGAAGGTTTAGTGCATGCGTCACTGGGTCCATGACGACTTTTAATCTTCAATACCGGTGTCACTAAGTGACAGCCAGTAGCATATGAATTGAACCCGGTGTCTGCCCTAAGTTGAATAATCTGGAGGGCTGTTTCTTTTCACCCTTTACTTTACATTTCTTTTTGATTCTTCAACTCCTTCTTTCTCCGATTCTCATTTTCTCCTTTTTACAATCATTCCTAAGGACTTCTAACACTAACTAATGGTAGTGTCCTTGGGTAGATCCCTCCGGCTCTGGCGGATCATAGGACGGTTATTCCTAACCTTAGTCACCTTATAACTCCATGACTAACCTATGTTGCCATTAAAACCACAGTTGGTGAAAAATCTCTCAAATGGTTTGTTAATGAAAAGCATGTTTGAACCACTGTGAGAGATAAGGTTTTGCATAAATACTCCCCCTCCACATGTGCTTAATAGTTTTAATGGTTAAATGCACAGTGAGGAAAGAGCGCGCACTTTTAGAATTGATCCACTGAAGATAGACAATCCCCCGCGAGACACGATTACGTAGCATAGTTAAAGAGTTAAATTGTCAGCTTTTAGGTGACAACTAGCTCTAATAACTACCTTGAAGGTGTAGACAAACCTCGAAAGGTTGTCATACCCGTCAGAGTTCATGTCTATCAAGAGTTTCTCGAATGGTACTTTCTACTTGGACAAGTCCTTTGCGAGACACGTTTACATTACTAGCGAACTAGCTTGAAATTATTACCCATCCAGGACAAGTCTTTTCGAGTTACAAACAGTTTAGTATCGTCAATTCGTTGGTTAAGTCTGAGGTACACAGATTCATTTGCATTTTGCACAACATATTTCTTATCACACAAATTTTCTCCCCCTAAAAAATGGCATAAAAATGTTATTTTTGAACGGTTGACAATAAATATGACCATTTCGAGTGTTGCGGGAAGATGACCACTATGAACAATTTGTGAACAAAGTTTTAATTCAAATACTCCCCCTCAACTAGTGATATAAACGGTTGAGGTTTTGAAAAATCATATGGGGAAGTACTTGTGTTTTTTAGCAAAACCTTGAAAAATGAAAGGTTTGATAGGTTTTACTCAAAAATAAGAAGCTTTCGCTCCTTTTATAAGGATTATGGCACTGAGGCGTACCACAGGGTCCTTTCTTGACAATTACGGGTTGTACACTGTTATGTGTGCACAAGCCATTGACATATATAATCACACATCCAAATTTGTAATGAAAGAACCAATTCAAGGGGTACCAGGAAGTGCAGTGATGTTCCCAGGAGTGCGCACAGGGCGTTGAAAGCCGGTTATGTTAATCCTAGGTCGACCACCAACATAGCTCTCCAATCGTCTGAACTGATCCCGTCTGAACAACCGTTCATCAATCATGGTGATGATCCTTCTCACATTCCTCTGATCCTGAGAATTCCATCGCTTAGGGTTCCCAATGTTTTCACGTATGTCCTTCAATCGATAAGCTAATCCGTCCCTAACCATCTTCAGAGTATGATCTCCAAATTTGGGAAGCTCATTACACGCCATCAAGAAATTGCGATGAAGTTCACTGCGATAAATGACACCAAATGGTTTGCTGATGAGCGTTAATTGTGATAGCTGGTTGATATCGGGAAGATCAAGCTGTGGTGGAGTGAAGTTGACACGTTTCTGATATGATTCAACGGCAATCTGAAGATCTTCAACACGTTCTTTGATGACTATGCGTCTGATAAAGATGAGCAGTGACTTGATGAATTCACGTTGTACTTCAGTTGGAAATTGTCTCATGCGACCTTGAACTTTGGCAAGGTACATGTCTTCAATATTGTTGATGTTCAAATTCTCAAAGTCAGCTTCAGAGAATGCATAGTCCCTTTCGTCTTATCTTTTGACCACATCTTCTTGAGAAAAGTGTAGTCCCATTTAGACGATAGACCAACATGTTGGATGGCCACGATACTTTTAGTACTGAACACTGCATGTTGAGACTTCTGGACCAAGCAGCTTCTGTAGTAGATTCTTCGGCGTTCCGGCCAATGGTGAATCCCATACATTGCATCTTGGTCATACGCTACCACTTTGTCGGAGAACATGTGGGTAGCACGTTCCTCGATGGCTATACAATCAGAGTATATGGCAGCAGGGAATGGAAGTGTCAGAGATGTAGCGTATTTCCTTGAACCATCGCCACCGTGTTGAAGAAAATCAAAGTCTTTGTTGAAGAAATGTCTGAAAGGAATCCTAGGCTGATCAGGTTGGCCAATGGTAGGTAGAGGTCGAGACCAGTCGGTGTAATATGGAGGATTGTCCCGTTTGGTGAAGTCGATGTTTGCTTCTGGGTTGAGCCAATCCATGTTGTTAGACATGGCTCGAGCAATGTTTTCAAGGTGATATTTAACCTCGATTGCACTTTCCGAGCTGTCTTTCAAAAGTAAGAATGCTTCATTCTTGATGGGCTTCAATTCAGATTTCGTCATCTTCTTCACACGGAACCTTTCTTGCAAAATCTTTGCATGCTCCAAGGTGCTACCGTCTACCAATTCTTGACCTTCTTCAGGGTAGGGAGTGTTGTTAACAAGTGTAGCAAACCATTCAAATTCTTCAGTTTTATCGTCATCTAGCCATGATATGACGTCAGTATGAAGCGTCTTCTTCTTCTTTTTCGAAGGCTTAGATGATGATGCTGGTTTCTGTCCTTGTTTGGGAGAGGTGGGTTGTTGTTGGGGCTCAAGGACCTCTTCATCGTCACCACCCGTATACTCAAAGTAATCACCTGGTTTTTGAGTCAGGGGTGGTAACTCGGAATCGTCCCGAGGTTTATCAGTAGAAGACCGAGGTGGAGGAGACTTCTGTTGAGAAGAATTCCGTTGTGGAGGAGGTAGCATCGAAGAAGATTCACCAGATTGCTTCTGACGTTTAGATGCAGAGTCCTTGTCCTTGTCATCGTCATCTCTTGGCCGTTTGGGTTGATCGGCTGACTCCTTGCATGATGATCTGAGTTGAAAAGCAAGTAGACCTTCGAAAAATTTAGCTTCATTCGAAGTAAACGTTCCAGATCGCTTTGACATTTGCATCACTAGTTTAGCGATTAACTCAGATTCAGAGAGATCAGCTTCTTTGGCCATTGTATGTTTAACCAATGCGACAATGTTAGGGGTGAGTTGTCTGGAAAATACTTCTCTAGTCACACCGGGGACAGTGTCGAGAAGAAACTTGTGGGTATGATCTCTTGCTGTCTTCTCCAGTTCCTTTTGGACTTTAGGAACGATATCCTGAAGGTACTTGTTAGTGTAACCTTCGATCATTTCGTTCAGTTCCTCTTTACGATGACTCTTCATGAACTTCTGAACAAATTCCCTTTCTTTCTGCATCTTGTCTTTCTCATCATTTAAGTACTGTATTTGGTCAACAAACCAATTCAGTTTTCTGTAAAGTATGTCCTTCTTTCTGACTTGTTGGACAGCTTTCACAATTCTTTCATGAGTCTGAGAAATCCAAGATTTAGGTGGTTTCTTCACGGATTTGGATGATGATTTGGTTGACTTCTTAGATGGTGGTTGTGATGAATGAGACGAAGAATCCGATGATGATTAGATGTGAGGAGATTCCGGGTCCTTTGGTGGTTCAGAAGTTTCCTTCTATGAGCGTGTAGGACTATCCAGAAGCACATCGTCGTAAGCAGCATCTTTCTCTTTCTCAGTTTCCGTTTTCTCAAAATCATATACAATAGTATCCTCTGCAGGCTTTTGTTGTTGCACAAGAGTGGTGGCACCAGCTCCCTTATCGGGTTGATTAACCGCATCAGGAGTTGGTGAAGATTGAGCTGCACCACTTGACCCACCGGGGCCACCCATTTGGTCTTTAGCAAATTCTTTAGCCTTTTGAAGATGTCTGACGATTTTAAACTTCTTCCTGTATGATTTATCCAGTTGCTCTTCTTCTTCTTCAGAGCTCTCATCATAGGGTACAATTGCTGGACTCTTCCCTTTTCCTTGGACAACTGGAGGACTTGGAGGTTTTGCTACTGAGGCAGGTGCTTCGGTTGCAGTTGCAGAGTGATAACGCTACACGCGTCGTTCGGGGTCAAGGAAACTTCCTTTTCTTCGAGCAAGTTTTATAACACCCTAGGCAGTGAACCTAATCGTTGTAGTGTAGTAATTAGGGTAAGCCACGGGTATTGATATCGTTCTCTAGGGGAATAGGAATGCTAGTAGGGAGTTACTACGCTAAGGTTAAGGTTGAGGAAGATTATTTTTTTATCTTTTTATATTTTATGAAAATGGAAAGGTACGAATCTCGGGTATTGGATTTGGGGGGTTGGTATTTCTACCGATTACTCTACTATTATCTAATTATCTAAACTAAGGTTGTGGGAGTCTATGTCTAATTAATGTGTGCTCGTATGATAGTTTAAAGATGTGTTTACCTAGATGCTACTACTCCCTAGTTATCTCCTATTGATGGTTGAGTTGTCACGTCCTTATTCTTAACGCGTTGTGTTTTCTAAGGTCATAAGGTGTGCATTCCCTAACTCTTTGAAGTCACCTTTAAGTGTAGTAAACGAAATCCACTAAGTCATTCATAAACTAACTTGAGGTTATCTTTTGGTTTAGTAAACGAAATCCACTAAGTCATTCATAAACTACCAAAATTTATCAAATGTTAAACACAACGATAGCCTAGTCGCACTCCTAAGCCAATTACAATTAAGATAAGAGACAACCTAACAATAATTAACAACTAGGTTTCATATATCTAAGCAAACACACAAGTAATTTAGCCGGACATGGTAAACATGCAAGCATACACACAATTAATCAAAGACATAATTGAATTAATGAAGCAAAGACTTATCTTGGTGTAAGATAGGGTTAAAAACCCTAAAATACTGTACAAGACACCTTAGGTTCGGTTTTAGGTTTTTACTCCAAAGACTCTCCACACAAAGACTGAAAAATTCGGATTCTATATATAAGATTACAATTGCGACGGCGTCACCTTATGTTTAGTGACGCCGTCGTGTCGCCGCCATTAGGGTTTCGTCTTGGCCACGTTAACCTTGCGACGGCGTCACCTTATGTCCGTGATGCCGTCCTCTTCAGCTTCTGACGTCGTCTGGATTGCATCTAGGCCGTCTGAGTAGCGACGGCCTACTCTTTCACAACTAGACACCGTCTCTTGAAAACACGAGTTTTGAGTTCTGACCCGTCACAATAATTCTCCGACGGCGTCGCACATAGAACCTGACGCCGTCGCCTTCTACATTCAGCGACTGTGAGTGTCTGATTTCGAATTTGGCCATTTTCTTCATATATTCGCGCCTTTTCGTCCAAATAAGTGCCATTCCAGCATTTTGCCTTCACGAGACCTAAAAAGTGAAAAGGAACGATATTAAGCAATAACGGATACAAAAGTGATCAAATAAGGACTTAAACGACCCCTCAAAATGGTACCTTTTAAAACCTTATCACAGAGTAATGAACCTCTTCATCTGTATCGGTATCTTCAGAGCTCTCGTCCACAAGCTTTCTTTGCGGTTCAAGTGTGGGAATAGGTTCGGCTTCCTTTACGGGAACAATCCTTTTAGAAGGAGGATTCCTTTTAGGAAACTTCCTTTGACTCACAGTACTTGTTGCGCTTCCTGCACTTCCTCTTCTGGTTCTCCTTACAGGTGTTCCAGAAGATTTTTCGTCGAGATGACCAACTTTGCCTTGTCTAACTGCTTCCAGATACCTTTTGTACGTTTCGAGCTTTCTGACATCTTTAGTTAGAAGGAAATCTGGCAACACAGCTCCTTGTTTCTTTATAGACGATTCCTTGATTCTGAAAGATAGAATAGGCTCCGTCAACATATCGTGATTGTTGGGGTCATTGAGCCTCTTGGGAATATCAGGATGAAGTCCAAGTGCTCTCTGGATCAACAGTTTAGTATATCTGATGTAGGGAATCTTTGAGCCAAGCTTGTTGAGAAATGACATCATGTCATCCCAAATCAGAGCTTCGATAGCGATGTGTTTCATGTTGACCAATGCCCAAAATATTTGCAGTTCCATGAGCTTGGGATGCTCATAGCCACTGTCACGACCAGAAACAGACTTGGTGATGATCATGTAGAGAGTTCTCCATGGTTGAGGAATACTCTTAAGCTCTACGTGAGAATGCTTGGTGATTACTCCTGTAGCCTCGTCATAACCGATATCGATTAAGAATTGGAGAGTGAGCTCTTCAACAGGTGTGGCATATAGTTTGGTTGGATCGACTTCAGGAATTAGGAGAATAGCCCTTAAGTCTGCAGGTGTAATGGTGACTTGTTTGTGATTCAGAGTCACCGTTACAGCAGTCCGTCCTTTGACCCTTTCCATAGTGTTCCAGAACTGTTGGATATAGATCTCAAGAACAGTTGCAGAGTGAGTGAGCATATTCTGATACGGATGAGTCCTCAGAATATCAATAGCAATTAAACACGAAGATTCAGAGCAAGTGAGGGTGTCAAAGTCAACACGGAGATTATTCTTTCCTATCTTTATTGGATAGCCATAAGGATAGATATCAGCAATGGAGAGAACTTCTGATGCATCCACATTCATTTGTTCAGCCATGTCGTGATCTGAAATAACATTAGCCAAAAGAACCAACATATCGAAAGACATAATGTTAGTCAACAGAAGGTCTTATTGTCTAGTTATTGAATGTACAGTGTCAATGATTGTTACGAGTCCTAAGTCACTTGTATGTCCAATAGTCCAATGACGTCGTGAAATGTTTTGTGAGTTGGTTAACTTTAAGTTTTAAAGTTTATGTTATCACTTATGGTTTACAACATCTCAAACGTTTTAGATTTATTAGTGACATTATTGGATTCGTGACGATATGATTAGTTTATTTACAAGTTTGTACACGTAACAATTCATAACGAAGGTATGATCCAGGCTTATGCGTAGGATTGGTAAAGTTATGCGTAGACAGAAATAATATATGCGTAGGCTTAAACTTACGCGTAGGATCCTAACTTACGCGTAAGAAATGTTACGCGTAGGAAAAGGGGACCTTACACGTAGAGCTTACGCGTAGGCATATATTAACCTTACGCGTAAGGCTACTCGTAAGAGTTGACCTTATGCGTAGAGGTCACTGTTTACGCATATCCTTCACAGGATACGCGTAGTCCCATATGTAGAACCTTATGCGTAGAAGCTACGCGTAAGACTAATCTTACGCATAACATGCTACGCGTAAGGTGATCCTTATGCGTAGAGTTACAACAACCTTGATTCTGAATTTTAAGTGTAGCAAGCCTGAAATAAATTCATCAAATCATCAATATTAACACAAAATTCATTTTATAACAGAGCAAAACACAATTGCACAGTTTAACAGTTACGCGTAGAAAAACTTACGCGTAGTCTAAACCCTAAATCTACGCGTATGAAATCTAGCCATGGAATATGCACAAAACTTTTTCTGGTAGTTTAAGAGTGTTGAGGGAGTCTTTATACCAAGTTATAACACTTAACTCGTTGTGAATCAAAAGTTACCAAATATTATGAACTTTAAACCCTAAATCCAAAATGTTAACCAATTCGTGTTTCTGGGTGGTTAATAACCATGGAAATCATTAATTCAACAACTTAAGACTATAACCCAACAATCTTTTATACCAAAACACTTCACATTTGGAAAAACCCAAATCGACATATAAACCCTAATTTCATAAATCATTTAATTCGTGATTCAGGGCAAGTTTTGATGATTAAAACGGTATCATTGATGTGTTAGAAACGTTTTGACACTATTCTTTTAACCATAAACACCCAATCTTGATCATGTGTTCATACACATATGCGTAGACCACAAAAACGAGATTATACAAAGTTTTAACCGTTGGATTTTTGAAAAATTCAAAACCATTGCTTAAAAACATGTTGTAAACACGAAATCACTTACAAAATGATGATCTGAAACACGGATTTCTTGAGTGAATTCTATGCGTAGGATGGTTTTATGTTTTGAGTAATAAATGAGAAGTGAAAGTTAGGTGGGGGTGTTATATTAAAAATAACTTTAAGGTTTTGACAGTTTTGGTCCCTCCACCTTTTCCTTTTTCAAACAAAGCCTTTTAACTTCCATTTTGGTTACCAAACAGAAGTTTTTAAGAAAGAAACTTGACGACACTCCTCCTTGACTTGAACAAATAATGAACGGTTATTAATTTTAGTCCGAGGAGTGTTATTTAACCAGAAAAATTCACCACCATTGTTAAAAGAAACAACCGAGATATGATAACATGCAAGTACACAGATGTTTTGAAACAGTTAAAGTTATAATTTTCTCCCCCTCAACACTTGATCGTAAAAATGCTGAATTTTGAAAGATTATAGTGATGAAGGAAGAAATGTACTTGCCATGTTGAGAGATTATAGATTAGAAGAATATTTTTGTTGTTTTATAAGATTTTATATTTTTGTATTTTGTTTTTGAAAAATTTATTTACAAAGGATGTTTTGGTGTTTGATAGGTTTTTAAGACAGTTTTAAGAGGTCATCCAATTCCTCTTGAGTCAAACACCTCATACCAATCCGGTGGATCAGCTCATTAAACCTAGCGGGAGGCAAGGCTTTGGTGAGAAGATCTGCCAATTGGTATTCTGTACCCACAAAGTATAATTCAACGGTACCCTGTTCCACGTGGTCCTTGATGAAATGATAGCGTAGATCGATGTGCTTTGATTTCGAGTGCTGAACTGAGTTGCACGAGATTGCAATGGCACTCCGATTGTCGCAGTACATCGGGATTCTGTCAAATACGTTACCATAGTCTTTGAGTTGTGTTCTCATCCAAATGACTTGAGCACAACACGCGGACATGGCTACATATTCTGCTTCGGTTGATGACAGCGATGTACAATCCTACTTCTTTGATTTCCAAGACACCAGTTTATCACCAAGAAATTGTAGAGCGCCTGAAGTTCAAAACCAGAATCCTTCGGATACCAGATCCCCAAGTTAATGGTTCCCTTGATGTATCGGAGGATTCTTTTAGCCTCAGAGAGGTGGGTTTCAGTTGGTCGCGACTGATAGCGGGAGCATAGATAAACGAAAAAGACAATATCAGGTCTGCTAGCTGTTAGATACATGAGAGACCCAATAATACTTCGGTATTTGGTAGGGTCAACTAATTTCCCATGTAAATCAGCGTCTAGCTTCTTGGTATGAGTCATTGGTGTGGCATAAGTATCACAGGTTTTCATTCCAAATTTGTTTAACAATTCAAGGGCATATTTGGACTGACTCAAGAAAATACCACGGGGTGATTGATGAACTTGCAGTCATAGAAAGAACGTGAGTTCACCCATCATGGACATTTCAAAATTTTTCTTCATTAGTTTTGCAAAAGCGGTTGAAAACTTTTTATGTGTAGACCTAAAAATGATGTCATCCACATAAATTTGAACAATTAAGATATGTGCCCCGTGATATTGTATAAAAAGAGTTGGGTCAACCGAGCCTTTGGTGAAATTATTGGCAATGAGGAAAGATGATAGCTTATCGTACCATGCCCGAGGGGCTTGTTTGAGACCATAAAGAGCTTTGTTCAGTTTGTAGACATGGTTCGGGAACTCAGGATCTACAGTTTTGCCGCAAAGAGTTACCTGTTGAATTTCTTTGCCAGATACAGTCGGTTGGTCTACCTAAGCAACTAGGACTCAAGGGCTTGGTACAGATGTTTGACTTGTTTCGAGAAATACCAGAGTTTGTTCGGGGAGCCCGTACCATGCTATTCGATAGTAGAAAGGAGTAACGGTTATTAAAGTGGTTTCCGAGCCAACTGGGTTGAGAAAAATATGTTATAGTGCCCCGTGTATAGAATTAACAAGTTTAAATACACCTACTGTAGTAAAAATCCAGATGTGTATTTTTCAAAAGTTGGCGAAAACGTTTTGATTACTTCTTTTTAAAACTTTACAGGTACTACCCACTTGAGTGCAAGAAAGATACTGACGTTCAAGTAGTTAGTGGGGCACCATAAAAGAACTCAGTCAGGTTTATACGGGAACTTAACAATTTGTTTAAACCTTACTTTTGGACACTATGAATACGGTGTGGTTACTGAGTATGGTTCTTCGATCTGCGACTAAATGTACCCTTTAATCAACTGGGATGGTTTATGGCTTCATAATAACCCAGAGAGTACATAGATTGTCGATCGTCTGGACTATAACAGAAAAAGCAAATAGATACGAGGGCGATAGTCAGCGCTGGTTGACTTTGGGTGGAGAGACTCCGATTTTCTTAGGAGGCTATGTAGTTCCCTTGGTAATTGAACCCCTAGACCATAGGCT
>BPTQ01000001.1:237943094-238015894 GCA_019973895.1 Chrysanthemum seticuspe | reverse complement strand
CTGTACCAACGAAGGAGAGGGTATACGAATGAAAGTTTCCGTTGTAGATGTTTTAGGACCGATACCGTGGCAGCAGAGAGTGTAGATTTGAAAGTTTGGTCGAAGGGTTTTGTTAACAAATTCAGTTCCTTTGTCTGTTCTGATTATCCTGACGGTGTTGCGGAGCTGAACCTGTATTTTTGTGAGAAAGGTGATGATCATTTGTGGAGCTTGGTCTTTGCTTCGAAGAAAGTAGACCCAAGTCCATCGTGAGTAGTCATCAACAATTACTAAGATGTAGCGTTTGCCATTGATCGTTTGCACGCGCATCGGGCCACACAAATCCATGTGAAGAAGATGAAGCACATGCTGAGAGCTGTGTTCCACCTTTGAAGGAAAATAAGCACGAGTGCTTTTCCCTTGTTCACAGGCTGAGCAAAGGTGATCTTTTGAATACCGGAATCGTGGGAGTCCTTCAACTAGTTTATGTCGAGCAAGGTTGGTGATGGTTTGAAAGTTTAGATGTGAGAGACGACGGTGCCATAGCCAGGATTTTGTAGATGTTGCCTTTGAAAGTAAGCATATGGGAGAGGAAGCAACCATGTCTTGCATAGAGATAGTGTAGAGACTAGAATTACGCGAGCCAGACATAAGGTCATTTCCTTGTAGATCACGAATGAAACAAGTTTTCTCCCTGAAAGCAACCTCCAAATCTCCATCACAAAATTGACCTACTTAAAACAGATTGTGACCGAGGCCTTCCACATAGTAAACCCTACTGATTTCGATGTTCCCATTAACATAGTCTTCGTAGCCCATCATAGCTGCGAAGTGATCGTTCCCGAACCTGACAGTGCCAATGAACTTTGCAATAAAGTTTGATAACAGTTTAAGGTTGCCTGTCATGTGTCGAGAACATCCGCTATCAACAATCTAGAGAATGATCTGTATCACCTGCATTACACACAGACGACACAGATGGAATAGAAGTAGATGTGGAACCCGAAATATAGAGGGTTCCGAAGCAGGTATATTAGACATACACACATTGATAATTTTAGGCATCCATTTAAATCCTAATGTGTTATATATCCATTTCTGCCATCTATAACTACTCTTTGCTTTAGTCTTAGTGAATACACTAGGTGGTACTTCATTCTTAGGAGGTGAAACTGGAGCTACAGTGACAGCAAAGTTTGCCTTAGAATCTAAAGAAGGCGGTCTACCAAGCACAGACTTAGAATGATTAGTGGGCCTAGAGATATTCCGATTCTTAGGATTCCGTAATCGAGAGATTATAGCTTTAGCAACACATTTGTCATGACAATCAGAATTCATACTCTTCTGACAAATAACACAAGGTGCATCAGACTGAATATCAAAAGTACTTAACGGTTTAGCATTCGTTACATCACTATTTCTATTACATTTGCCAGACGTAACATCTATAGTGGAAGCAACATGAGTTTTATTCAGAGTCCTAGGGTGTTCTTCTACTTTAGCATTCCTTATTGATCTTTTCTTAGGTCGCAACTTCCTATTCTTCGATTGAGTGCTCTTAGGCTGTGAAGTGCGGACGTTTGGAAAAGACGCAACTATTCCTGTTTCAGTAGGGATTCTAGGTTCACGATTACTAAGTGTAACTGGTGCTATTCTCTTAAGCACGGTTGGCGAAAGTTGTTCATACTTTCCTAACATTTCTCTTAACTTAGAGATAGTCTGAATCAAATCTTGATTTTCAGAACGAATATTACCAGCAAAATTCATGACTTCTCTAGTGTGAGCAAGATAGTGATCAAGTTCGTTTGATGCTTCATGACGAGTCTTATTGAGCAAATCAAATATGACACCATATTCCTGTTTAACTTTTGAAAGTTCTTGTTCATATTTTGAGTTTTGACTTTTCAAAGACACGTTTTGATCATCCAGTTGCTCAATTTTAGGATCAGAAGATTTTGCACTCAACTGAGCGATTTTCTTTTGAAAACTAAGTTGATGATTGTGAATATCTTTTTCACACCAATGAAGACGACGTTTTGCATTGTAAATTTCATTGAGTAATCGTGTATTTTCAGCTTTTAAAGACTCGATCTGAAGCACATTATCGGTGTTCTCAACAGTTACAACATTTTCAACAATATCAGCAGAGATGTAATCAGATGCAAATGGGAAAGCATGAAGTAACACAACATTATGGATATCAGCACAGATAATATCTTCCAAGAGTCGATCAACATCTTTTCTCAACATTTTCTTTTTGCGTGTAGTGTTAGAAATAGATGTTTCTGTTTTCTCGAAAACGTTTTTCATTACCCCAAGTTCGTTATGAAAATCCTTTTCCCAGGCAATTGCACAACTCTTCAAGTTTTTAACATTAGGTAAAAGATTTTTCTGAAAAATGTCTCTTTGTTCTCGCGCCAGAGGCGATTGAAAATGTTCAACTTTGATTTCAGAGCGATATTCTATCTCATGTTGTAAAATTTTGAGGTCAGCCATGAAAATGTCCAAATATCGAAGAATTTTTTGATTTTCAGGTTTTGAGTTTACTTCACTAATGGAAGGTAAAGGACCATAAGTTTGTGCATAATCTGGTTGGGGATTAACAATAGAAGACTCAGGTGTTTTGATGATAACCCTTGGTGTGTTAGAAGAATCCGTTGGTGTGACGAAAGTGACAGCGTTTTTATAATTAAAAGGTTTGTTGTAAACAACGTTTTTTAATTTTGATCGACTCTCGTCTTCTGCATCTAATTCCTCTTGACGATGATATTCAAGAACACTCATAACAGTATTATCAATTTTGTATTCTGCACTGGAAACTTCAGGAGTTGGTTTGAATGTTTTTAGTGAAAGCTTTGGTTTGTAATCAGCTAGATTTTTTCCATATCCTTTTGGATTGGGTTTTAAGGTAAACTTTTCAATAGCTGTTACTGATTCACCATGTTTGTAAACAACAGTTTTAAACTCTTTAAGTTTGTTTTGCAAGCCGATAATTTCTTCAAGAAGGTCATCTACCCGATTCGTTGAATGCTTTTTGTATGCGGAGAACTGTTTTTGACAGTTTAACAACTCAGGCTTAGCTTTTTGATTTTCCAAGGTGAGAGCGTTAATTTGTTTTTTATGTTCATGTTTCAGTTGTTCTAATTCAGACAACAAAGCATTCTTTGAGGCGGCTAGATTACGCATCTGTCTCTCTAAATATTTTTCGTTTTGATGAGATTTTGCAAAAGCGGCTTCAAAACCTTTTTCACGGTTTTCTTGAGTTTTGAAAAAGTTGAGTTGCATTTGTAAGCATTCAAAGTCCTTGGTTAGCAGTGCATTTTTACTTTTTAAGGTCTGATTTAATGCAACACATTCAGCAATTTGGGATTGTTGGTCTTTAAGTAACAGAACAAGATCTGGATGAGGCAAAGGTTCATCTTGTTCAACGTGAGTCACAACATGATCATTATTTAGATCCTCAAGTATAACCACGGAGTCAATTTGATTATCAAGGGAAACCATAAGGTCATCTGGATCGTCAAATGTAACTACGGGGTTTATTTGAAAATCGTCAGAATGAGATGTAGATGACTCATTTTGAACATTCTGAGCCGTGCCAGATTAAGATATTGACGGAGATATTAGTTCAGATATGATGATGGTTTGTTCGGGTACCTGAGACAAGCCATCAGTGTCATACACTTGGCCTGTTTCACTCATGTGTAACTCTTGCATATTAGCCATCAACATAACAGCTGCATTGGCCTGCAAGTCCTCCATATCATCATCTGAGTCTGCATCTGCCATAAAGCTCTGTTCTTTGTCTGTGAGAGATCCACCAGCTTCATCCTTAAGAGCCAAAAGTAAAGCCTCTTTGAAATAAGCACTGCCCCTAGTCCTTGGCTTTGGGCATGCATTAGCCAGGTGTCCCTTCTCATTGCAGTTGTAGCATCTAAGACCATTTAACCGATTCTGAGCATTTCCCTGTTCCACCACTTGAGCTCTGTTGTTATTCCTACCCACAGCATTAAACCCTTGACCACCGCCCATCTGACGACCATAATCACGATTCTGAACTTCAACACGTCCATTGTTCACAACAGCTTGAGTCCGTGTGTTAGATGAGGAATGAATACGATTGTTGGATTTGTTGGTGTAACGGCCAAAAGCATTAGCAATCATCACAAATCCTTGTTGCAATGCTTCGAACGGATCGATTTCCTCAGTCGCTTCACTGACATATGCTTGAGCATTGTTGTTGTTGTATGGAACCAGTTGATTTTGTTGAGGTTGTTGCTGTGAAGGTGTGTTTGAAGCAGTTGGTTGAGTTGCTGGTTGAGAGGGATAATTCTGTTGAGCATACAAGGCAAGTTGTTGATTATCCGGATGTGACTGTTTAGCAATTTGAGCACGGAGAATCCTTTCCCGATCAACTTCCTTTTCATGAGGCTTCAAGTAATCGTACAACAATCCATAAGTAGAATGATGCATATTCTTCGCTTGACGGAGAAAAATGACATACTTCTCCCATTCTGGACCAAGACTACTCAAGAACTTAGTATTCACTGCAATTCTTGGCATGATGATGTTGTGTTTATCCAAATCATTGATGATGTCTGAAAATCAATGATGATAGGACTCTAGTGTCTCTCCAGGTTCAATCATGAAGTGTTCATAAGCCAAGTAAATTTTGGATTCCAAATCCTCCTGATTGAGTACAGATCCTTCCATAAGAAGACGAATATGATCCCACATTTTTTGTGCAGTCTTTTGACCATCAACACTACGAAGAATTGGGTTTGGTAATCCTAAGAGGATGTATTCCATTGCAAGTTCATCAGCTTCATAGTGTAGAAGTTCTGTAGCATTTAGATCTGCAACAGTAGCAATGTTGGTTTGTTCATCTCTTGGTGGAACAGCAGTTGGATCTCCGGGTACAATGACGGTAGGCATCTCAAATGGACCTTCCAAGATAACCTTCTTTAAGAACTTTCCATGTGGCTTCTTCAGATCACAAAACCTAAAGAACCTTATCACCCATTGATCGTAGTTTCCTGGAGTGAGCATTGGAGGTCTATCAAGTGATCCAGCTTCATGAATTGATTGTTGGCTGCTTAAAGCTTCACACATCTTTGCAAACCAAGTGGGTTCCTTCATAGTGTTCCTTGATGGATGTTGATTGAAATCATTTGTGTAGGGTTGAACTTGAAGGCTTGGTGGTGTTTGAACCATTTGTGGTGGTGGAATTGCACCAATTTGTGGAGTATGTTCCTGATTAAATTGTTGTTGATAAATAGCTTGTTTTTGATTCCATTGTTGATGTTGTGGAGTTAATTGTTGTTGTTGTTGATGATTATAAGTGTGAGGGAAATAGTTAAAGTATGGTGGTTGAGACATGTTGATAAACTTGTGTAGTAAAAATGGATCTTTGTAGTCGAATGAACCTTTGTTGATGAAGTGTCCTTAGGCGTAGAAAAGGCAAGAACCAAGTAGCACTTATGCGTAAAAACACCAAAAGTTACGCGTAACAATAAGGAGTTACGCGTAGGTTTTAGCTTACGCGTAAGTAGGAAAAACACTAAAGTTATGCGTAGACAAAAGTTAGGCGTAGAAAGTTAGGCGTATGATTACCTTATGCGTAGAACTAAGTTTACGCGTAAAGTGAATCTTATGCGTAGGATTTCTACGCGTAAGCTTATGCTTATGCGTAAGTTTAGGGTTTTTTCCCAAATGATCTTTTACACTATCACAGTGCAAAAGATATCCAAAGTCGACGTATTTTCAGACTTATCCAAGTAAGAAAACACGGAATAAACCACGAAAATGAAGATCACACCAAGGATAATCTTACGCGTAATTTTAGGGTTTCAATACGCGTAGGATTACTCGTAATTTTGATTTTGCCCAAATGTGTTTCTAAATCAGATTTTTGTTATGGAATAGCTTCAATAGTACCAAAAGAACACAAAAGTGTGAAGCTTGATGTACCAACACGGCTAAACGGGTTACGCGTAGAACGACACCCAAGAACAAAAACACGTTCAAAAACAACTATCCACGCATAAAGTTTGAAACTTTTTGCCAAAAACACGTATTTTAACACCTTAAGACATTGAAAGGACAAGAATCTTGGATTCAAAAGGTTAAAAAAGATGTTTTTAAGTGAACCAAAGTATCAAGGTGCGTTTTAGGCGTAGGACCGAAACCCACTTCAAAAACAAACACGATTCACCCAACTAGTAGGCGATTGATACCACTGTTAGGTCACTAGTTTTACAAACACAAGTAATATAGAAAGGAGATGAGGCGATTGAACAAGAACCAAACACACATACACGATAGTAAGAGGCGGTTATGTGTAAGGCATATGTGAAAGGAAATAACTTGAACAACCAACCCTCAAATGAGGGTTTACAAGAGTATTTATAGGAGGGAAGCTAGGGCAACACTCCTAGTTCCCATCCTTTCTTATATGGGCTTGGGCCTAAGCCTATGGGCCTTCTACATAAGCTAGACCTTAAACAAACATAAAGGCCATAATAAAGCTACTTATTACATATGAAATATAAATACTTGAAATACTGTTTAGGAGTGATTCCAACACTGACTCTTCCCTTGTGGTGTTGAATTTGTGTGATGTTGTGACAGTGGACCGACATGCTCACATTCTGGATCATGAATTCATGTCATCAGAGTAGCGGAAGCTTTAGTTTATTGTTGATATTTGCAGCAGCGTAGCAGAAGCATGGATTGAAAATATCAGAGTCATTGATGCACAAATCATGATTTCTTTTGAAATGAATGTGTTGTGTGAGCATGCGGCTATGGATTGACCTCTCCATTCTGATCGGCTGCAAACGTCGGGTGTACCTGCATACAACAGTTAGCAATAAAGCGCACGAAAGTGTCTTTGATCACTTTCGTTGAATTGAGGTACACGACCCACGGTTCCCCATTGATCAGTACAAGTACTGCCTGTGATCAGGTATAATTCTGAAGAATCTCCTTGATAGGGTTTCGCAGCTGCTCTAGCTATTCTCAAACCGGAACGTCTCAAAGAAGACAACACGGAGTGAGTGAACCAGCAAATTTGAGATTCACTGATTAATGAAAAGAGATTTGAAAAACAATCGTGTACTGCTCAAAATAAAGTGTTTTTGCAATACAACGAAGGTTTTAAAGAAAAAATCAATTATCAATCATAAACACCTTTTATTTTTGAAATATTAATACACAGTCGATGTGCTAGAGAAAAGAGTTTTAAGCACAACGACTGGTTTTTCAAAGGTATCCGTCAATCCTTTTACTGGACCAAGGTTGATTCAAGATTGAATCGGCCCATCGTTTCTATCCAGTTGTCACATGGTTGATCTATTGGATAGATCTCACATGCCACCTACCAAGAGCTTGTTTGATGTTGGCTCTAGAAGGCTTTCCATCTTCATTGTGAATATGTTTACATATCACTCAGATGTTCTGGCAATACCACAAGGATAATGCGTAGGACTCTTAAAATACATTCTCTCTTTCCATATTGTGTGAAACAGAGAGTCTTCATTGACAGTGTCCTAATGAGATTTATTGATGATCTCGAGGCTCTAGACTCAATTGTGCACATTTGGTTCCTATGCCCGAGACTAGGGAGAGGGTCTCCTTCTTCAATATCAACCATCTCTAAGAGAAATTTGATAGATGATGTCGGTTCCCTTGTGAGAATGAAACAAGTCCTTTTAAGAGGAACATGAGTAGTTTGGGAAGATGTAGTGCAGTGCGTCACTGGGTCCATGACGTCTTGCCTTCAATACCGGTGTTACCTTAGTAACAACAAGTAGCATATGTATTGAACCCTGTTTCTGCCCTAAGGTTGAGATATTAGAGGGCTATTTGTTTTCACCCTTTCCTCATTCAATTCTTTTTCATTCTTCAACCCCTTCAGTACTTACTGAGACTTCATAATTAGAACCTTGTTGGGTTTATTCCAGTTCTAGTTCTATCTCAGTCCGTACTCTTCCCATATCTTTCTTTTCTCCTTTTTTCATCATACCTAAGGACTTCTACACTATCTAGTGGATTGTCCCTGGGTAGATCCCTCCGGTTCTGGCGGATCATGGGAACTAATACCTAACCTTATCATCCTTATATCACCATACATAAAGTAAGTTTGGTCGGTCTATTTGGTATTGTTCATCTGCCATTGGAACCAATTGAAAACCATTTGAAAATCAATCCAGATACTTGTGATATATTATCAAGGCATTTTGTACCTGAATTGTTTTTGATATTTTAGAAAAATGGCTCCCCCTCAACATGTGCAACATATGTTTAAAACCATTTTGGCACATGGAGGCAATAGGAAGAATTCACTTCTTTTGGTAAATATTTTCTAAAAATATCGACATTACTTTCCCGATCAAAAATCAGTGATTCACAAACAGTTAAAGATATTTTCGGGAAAGAATGTGGTTTTCAATAAAAATTGCTCCCCCTCAATATGTGCATCGAGTTTTGAAAGAGTTTTGTACATATTAGGGAAAGCCTACACTTTGGAATAAATTAATCACGTTTCAATCCCTTTTTGGTTTAAAATAGATGCTCCCCCTTAACATGTGCATGGAAATTTTGAAATCATTTGGCACATGAATGAAGGAGAGTTTGCTAAACAATTATAAAACCAATTATCGAGTTATCAGTTTAAATCCAATTTAAATCATAAATTCTCCCCCGATCACAATTTTCAAATCATTTGAAATTTGAGATCTTTATAGATTTAAATTGTTTTTGAAAGCTTTTGAGAAGAATTGTGACTTGCTTATGAAAACATTTAACCGATAAGGATCAAATCTTCAGACTTTAAACTCCATTGCTCAGACATGCATGAGTATATTTTGAAAACATAACATTAGCAAAGGTTTTGAATCAATTGTATAAAACATTGTTCATTTTGATTTTCCAAAAGTAAACCTTGCTCATTTACGTGCCAATTGTTTAAAAATACTCTTTTTAATTCGATTGAAATCATTCTCCCCCTCAATTAATGACACAAGTTGTTGATTGAGAGATAGAGATTTTGACAGATGATAAGCACAGATGATTTACAAGATAATAGAGTACGAAGTATTTTCAAAACAATTTTTTTTTCATTAGATGACAAATATTTTTCAGAAGAATCATTAGACGGAAAAATATTTGGAAAGAAAACATTTGTCTTTTTGGTGACAAATATTTGTTTTAAGAATCAGAGCATGATATTAGAAAAATAAGATTAAGCAAGGCTCTGTTCTTTCCTTTTAAAATGGGTTACTGCCTGACATGACAATAAACCACTGTTTTACTTTCTCCCATTTTTTTTAAACAATTTATGTACATTCGAAGAACATCTAAAAACCCGTGACATTCTTTGAATGTCAACACAAATTCCGTAGATGATATCGAACAAAGAAAAAAAAACATGACAAAATAACACTATTTTTGGAATTTTTCAAGATTTTCTAATTTTTATTGATTTTGAAAATTTTATATTTTTCTATTTGCTTTTTGTTGGTTTTGTAATTTTGTATTTTACTTTTTGAATAACTATTTACAAGAGATGGATGAAGAAAGACCTTTACTCCTCGTCTTCCTCTTGAAGACATTTGAGTGTTTCCGGTTGTAGACTCTTTAGACCAAGTCGTGGAAGGATAAACTCAAAACGTTCTCTAGGAAGAGCTTTGGTGAAGATGTCTGCTAATTGGTAGTCAGTCCTCACAAAATATAGTTCCACCACACCGTTCTCCACTTGCTCCCTGATAAAATGATGTCGAATTTCGATGTGCTTTTTTCTTGAGTATTGAACGTTGTTGCATGAGAGAGCAATAGCACTTTTATTATCACAGTACAGAGGGATTTTGTTGAATTCAAAGCCATAGTCAGATTATTGGGATCTCATCCATAGGATTTGAGCACAACAAGATGACATGGCTATGTATTCAGCCTCTGTAAAGGATATAGAAGTACTCATTTGCTTCTTTGAAGACCAGCTCACAAGCTTATCGCCCAAAAACTGAGCACTTCCAGACGTACTTCGATGTGTATCTTGACATCCTGCATGATCAGCATCTGCATAGGCTGTTAGTGACATACCGGTGTCCTTCGGGTACCAAAGTCCCATATTGATGGTTCTTTGGAGATACCGAAAGACCAGTTTAACCGCTTCAAGGTGCTTTTTAGTATGCTTAGCCTGATATCTAGCACACATGCATACAGCGAACAAGATGTCTGGTCTACTCGCTGTGAGGTACATCACGGATCCAATCATACTGCGATATTTCGTTTGATCTACCATGATCCCTGAGTGGTCCTCATCCAGCTTAGTACGCTCTATCATGGGAGTGTCAACAGGGTCACAAGAATCAAATCCAAATTTCTTTAAAATCTCATTTGCATATTTAGATTGATTTATAAAAATGCCTCCGGGACTTTGTGAAATTTGTAATCCCAAGAAAAATGACATTTGTCTATCATTGACATTTGAAATTTGGAACCCATTTCATTTGAAAAACGGTCACATTCATTGGGGTCAGTTGAGGCAAAAATAATATCATTAACATATATTTGAACATGGATTAAATGTTTTCCTGACTTTCTGGTGAACAATGTCGGATCAACTACTCCTTTGCTAAATCCAGTAGATAGAAGAAACTTTGATAGCGTATCATACCATGCCCTTGGAGCTTGCTTCAAACCATAAAGAGCCTTCTTCAAGCGATAGACATGATTAGGATGCTCAGGATTCACAAAACCTTTAGGTTGGCTGACGTATACAACTTCTTTAAGATCTCCGTTAAGAAAATCCGTCTTTACATCCATCTGATAGACCACCATGTTCTTACTTGCAGCATTAGCCAAGAAGATTTGGATTGCCTCGATACGAGCAACTGGAGCAAATGATTCTTCAAAGTCAATACCCTCCTCTTGTCGGTATCCTTTTGCAACCAATCGAGCCTTGTTCTTTAAAACATCACCATGCTCATCAAGTTTTACTTTGAAGATCCACTTTAGAGCAATGATCATTGCACAGTCAGGAGCATGTACTAATTCCCATACATCTAGTCGATCGAACTCATGAATTTTATCTTGCATGGCATTGAACCAGGTGTCTTCATTCATGGCAGTTTTAACATCTTTAGGTTCGACCTTGGATAGTACGGAGTTGAAGAAGCACCATAAGGCATCAGTTGCAAGTTGTTTATGAGTGGATACTGGACGAGAGGGATTTCCAATGATGTTGTCCAATCGGTGATCATGTGTCCATTTTCAAAAGTGTTCGTGTGGTTGTTGTTGAGGAACTGAAGTAGCAGAGTCGATTTCTCCTGATGAAGATGGTTCAGATGATGATTCAGGAGCATATATGTTTTCAAATGGGGCATCTTCAGGAGTAGCAAAGGGATTCTCTCCATCAGGGGTGCCAGACACAATTCCATGATGTACACTCGATGATTGATGATTTGTTGATGATACAGTGTGATCAGCAGCAGGCGCTTCTTGGCTTAACGACATAGAAACTGAAGTGTTAACTTCATTGACAAGGATAGGAGCAGCCTCTGTTGATGGATTTGATAGATCATTAGCAATTGGCTAATAGTGTTCATCAAACATTGGATCAAATAGTTTCTTCAAGTCATCTTCTGAAGGAGGTACATAAGGAGTTGCTGGCGAAGAATCATATACAAGAGTAGAACTGATGGGACTACTTGATGATGCGGGTCCAGAACTGGGTTGTCCTGGAGCCATTGGACCGGTCAGCTCATCGAACGTAACGTGAATTGTTTCCATGATATTTCGGGTTCTTTTGTTGTAGATTCGGTATCCTTTTCTGCTTGGTGCATATCCTACAAATATTCCAATGTCCGCTTTAGCTTTAAGTTTGCCTAAGTCTTGGTCCTCATTAGTTGGATAACACAATGCACCAAACACACGAAGGAATGAAAGATTAGGTTTTCGGTTGTGGACAAGTTCATATGGAGTTTTTCCATTAGATGTGAATAAGGGATCGATTTTGAGTATAGCATGCAGTGGCAATAGCTTCAGCCCAGAGAAACATTGGAACCTTTGAGTAAACCAGCATTGTTCTAGCGGCTTCCACAAGAGTTCGATTTCGTCTTTCAACTACACCGTTCTGTTGAGGAGTTCGTGGAACACTTCTTTGATGACTGATTCCAACACTTTCATAAAACTCACTAAGTTGTTTATTAACAAACTCAGTTTCATTGTCTGTTCGAATGATTCTGACAGTTTTGTTAAGTCGAACCTGCAGCTGTTTGATAAGTTTGATGATGATATCTGGAGTTTCATCCTTTGTTCTCAAGAACTTAACCCATGTAAATCGAGAATAATCATCAACCACAACTAACACATATTTCTTCCCATAAATGTTCTGCACTCTCATGGGTCCATATAAATCCATGTGAATGGTATGAAGAACTTCCATAACTGAGTTTGTAGGTTTGGGTTTGTGGGCATACTTCTTGCTTTTTCCCAATTGGCATGCTGAACAAAGATGATCCTTTTCATACTTTAGTCTAGGTAAGCCTATAACTAAGTCCTTTCTGGAGAGATCATTTATGGTGCCGAAGTTCAAGTGATTAAGACGACGATGCCATAACCATGACCTTGTTTTCGAAGCCTTTGACAATAAGCAGATTGGAGAAGATTTCATCATGTCTTCGATAGAGATGGTGTATAGATTTGAACCACGTGTTCCTTTTAAAAGTTCTCTACCATCAAGTTCTCTAACGAAGCAAGTATGTTTTCTGAAGGCCACTTCTAGATCAGAATCACATAATTGACCGACAGAGAATAAGTTATGACCAAGACCTTCAACGTAATATACCCTGGAGATAACACTATTACCTACAACATAGTCTCCATAACCCATAATTGCACCGAAATGATCGTTCCCGAATCTAACAGTCTCGTTGAATTTACTCACGAAGTTCATGAGCCGCGAACGGTCTCCAGTCATATGCTTGGAACAGCCTGAGTCCAAGTACCACAGAACGATTTGAACGATCTGCAGTTGAACACAGACAAGAATGGATAACTGGATAATTGGGATCCCCATGCAAGAATGGGTTCCATTTGGTTAGTAACATTGATTGGAACACCCACATCGGAAGTAGAAACAATGGAATCATCAGGGATAGATGCAGTGCTAGTGTCCGTATTAGACCTATTCAAAGTATGTTCACTTCTTAAAGGAATAGTTCTACCAGTAGGCATCCATTTCCTAATGGGCATTGATCTAGATAATTTAGGGCTCATCTCATTAAGATTGAATTTGCGGCCAGTAGGTATCCACTGATAACCTATGTTACTAAATTTCCTTCCTGTGGGTTTCCAATATTTTCTAACCTTTTTCCGCCATTGCTTTCTAGCCTTCTTAGCTTGATTTTTTTCATTAACTATCTTAACAGGGCATTTAACACTATTAATCAAATCATTCACACCACATTCAAGATTAGTAACAGAAACCACGCAATCATCATTACATGTTTTGCCAAAAGTAGCAGAATTCACATTAATTACAGTACGCTTAGAGCTAACACTAGAATCAACACGATTCGTTTTATTCAAATTCTCCCTAAGGTGATTTTCTACTCTCTTCCACTGAACATTCCTAGCATGCAAGGTCCTATCATTCTTTGTGTTGCCTTGAGGCTTTGACCCGCTTGCTTTGGTGTCACTTGTTACTCCTGTAGAGGGAATTGGAACATTAGTTGGTTTTGCTAATTTTTGCATTCCTGAACTAGAAGTGCAGGGATCTGAACTACTTGAAGGCACTCTAGAGTTTACTTGCTTAGTACTGGGCATAGAATGAGTTGCATACTTATCACTAGGCATCGAGCAAGGCATCACAGCTTTATCTTTCGCACCTAAGGATTTAGGACAAGTTGCTCTTAAGCATTCTAGCAGCTCCTGAGATTGTTTGGCCTGAATTCAAGCAAACCTAATTTCACTATCAAGTGGCTTATTTATGAAGTCCTCTTCCACAATCTCACGGAGACATTCAAGACTATCCTTAAGGCGAGCAAGATAATTATGAAAAACAAGTTCGTTATTCCTAAGATGAGGAGGAATGTATTTAATAGTCACAATATATTTGCAGTCTGTAGATGACTTCGATGCAACATTCTCATTGAAGACAAGTGGCATTTTCCCTTTTTCCTGACTCTTCATATTCTCAATTTCCTTTTGTAAAGACGTTATTTTTTCGTTGTTCTTGTCACGAGTGACTTTCATTGAATCATATAACTCTTTAAAGTGTAGTTTAACTTTTTCATTTTCTTCTAGAAAACTCTCATTTTCCTTTTGTAAAACATTAACCAAGTTTTGAAGATGAAAAGTTTGAGAATACTGAGAATCTAAAGGAGGAGGCATTTGGGAGCTAGTCACATTGTTCTTTTCACCCTTTAATTGTGCAATTTGGGTTCTCATTTTTCTGATCGTGTTACAATGAGCTCGAATCTGTTCATCACGTTTGCTAATTTCAAAAACTGCATCAAATTCAGGAGCATCCAAGGATGTCTTGACATTTGAGGTTTTAACATTTTCTTTTAGATGTTGATATTTTAATTGCAAAGCAAGATGCTCAACTTCCAATTTAGAAAACTGTTTCACCAGGTTATCATGATCATCCTGTTCAACTTTCTCATGCAATTTAGAGTTGGTTTTCTCAAGATCAATGACACGATCATGGGAGACTTTCAGAGCAATAGATAATTCATGAAATTGGGATGCATTAATTGAACAATTCGTGGCAGTGTAAAACATATCTTGAGTGATACATTCAGAAATCAGATTCTCATTTATGGTATGCAAGTTTTTCCTCTCAATCTCATTGTATTTTAATTCACGCTCATAGTCATTGACCTCAACTATCATTGCATCAAATTCCTTTTCCATTTCTTTAATATCTGAACCCATCCCCTTTTTAAGACTCTCAAATTGATCTTTTAATTGTTTAAAGAAGGGCATGACCTCAGTTAAATAGCATTCTTTAGTTTGCTCAAAACCCTTTTCCCCTTCAGTTATCCCAGTGGGTGTAATCCTTTTCTTACATGTTTTTTCAAAATCAACAAATAACTGATAGATAACATACTGACTGATTAAGGTTTTGCTCTTAGTGGGAATAGATCTAGGAACTAAATGCATTGGTGTATTGGGGGATATATAGTGGCAAGAACCATTCTCCTAGATAGGGGATTCTGTGCAACAAATTCATCAGCTTTTTTCATGTCCATATCCTTTTTCCAGAACACTTGTTCAGGGGTCAGCTGTGTTTGAGGTCTAAACTTGTTAAATGCAATCCAAATATCCTTAGCATAGTTTGGTGTTTTAAAACTGATGTTGTTTTCTATGCATGAGGGGCTCTTAAGTTTTTCATCCAATTTCTTCCTAGTAACCTCTTCTAACTGCTTATCTTCCTCAGTGCACTCAGCGCAACTAGGTTTCTGCCTAGGTTTAAGGATTTCATAGCCATCATAGATTACCTTCTGAGCTTCTTTTGCTTTCTTACCATACTCAGGGTTGGGTTCCTTAATAATGGGAATACTATGCTTATCGCTTAAAACTCTATGCTTAATGACCATGTGAGCAGTCTGAATGGTGTTCCCTTGTACGTACAACTTATTTTCAAGCTTGTTTTTCAAAGTTTTTAGATTAGAAAAGTCATTCAAAAGTTTTGATTCCTTAGCGTTAAATTCTTGTTTAAGCACTTTAACATTTTCTTGAAGCTCTTGCTTTTGCTTAACAGTTTTAGAAAGCTTTTCTTGTAAGGAGTTTAACTCTTGTTTTAACACATCTTCTCTAAAATTACTTTTTCTAATAATTGTACGCATTTGGTCATCCATTTCCTGCTCACGGGTGGTTAACTCAAACTTAGCACGTTGTTCATAAATAGCAACTTGTTCTTTATAGGCATTCAGTTCAGAGATACCAGAGTCATCAGGGGCACATGCAGTGTATTCATCAAAAACATAGTCATCATTGACTGCAGAAGATGCATCACTTGGCTCAATCACACTCTCACTTTGGATCACATATTGATCATATGGGACAATATTATTATTACCCATATTAGCAATATCTAAGTCACTAGTTTCCTGTGATTGCACTTTATCATGCATCTTTTGCTAATCAACATCATCATATAGTTTTAATACCTCTGAGATGATTGATTCTTTAGATGGACCAACTTGTTGTGATGATGAGACCTTTGGAGAGACCATTGGAGAAATGCTAGCCATGAAAATTGTCTGTGCAGTAGGTTCATCATCGACGTCAGAGTCGTATGCATCACAGTCAGCGACTTGAAAGGCATTCTGATGATTATGACCTATCTCCTGAATTGGCTACTCATCCACATCTGCATCATATGTCTTGGGATTTCCCTCAGCAAGAAACATCAACTCTTCTTCATCCAAAACAGCACCATTATCCTGAGCTTGCACAAGTAACATCTTGTCTCTGAAGTACTCTGCATTTTGAGGACGTTTTGGATATGTGCAGTTCCTTGCTATATGTCCATCACCACCACAGTTGTAGCACTTATTTGGCTTTGCTTGACCTTGATTTCCATTCCTTCCCCGATTATGATTTGCAACATAACCTCCACCTACTCCACCTCTTCCCTATTCATATTGCATTCCTTAAACCGGTTGCACCATAACTTTTCCATCTTTGACAGTAGCTTGATTGTGTGGATTGGATGCAGTTTTGAGGTTATTGTTGGTGTGTGAGGTGGAATTCATATTTTGACTAACCATGAGAGATAGTTGATTGATGAAGTTTTCCATGAATGTGTTCGAGTCTGGAGGCTTATATGCTGGATCAGGGATGAGTTTGTAATTACCATTTCCCGTGGGTATGACTTGTGAAGCTTTGGTGGTAATTCCAATATTAGTGTAAAAGGTTGTTGAATCATTTGAAGAACTTGTTTCTCCCTGTTTAGTTTTGAACTGTTCAAGAATCCTTCGTTCAAACATAGCATGTCTCTCATTCTGAAGAAGGAATGCATACAGTTGCTCATAGTTGTTGTTCTTCAATCCTTTGGTTAGCTTCACAGATGTGACAAATTTATGCCATTCGGGATTCATGTTGTTCACAAACTTTGAATTCAGCTGAATATTTGGCATGGTCATTTTGATATTTCTCATATCATTCACAAGCTTGTGGAATCTCACGTAATACTCATAGACACTTTCTTCTGGCTTCATCTTAAAGTGCTCAAATTCATCATACAGTTGTGATTCTCTGTCTTCCTTAGTTAATTCAGAACCCGAGAGAAGCATCTTGACTTTATCCCAAACCGCCTTGGCTTCAGTGTTATGATTGATAAGCATGTAGATATCTTTTGGAAGACCCTGAAGTATAATGTTTGAAGCCCTGATATCAGCATCGAATCTCTTTTTCTCCTTATCACTGAGCTCATCATACGTCTTTGGTCTGTCCAATCCAAAGATCATGGTTCCATCTGCAGCAGTATCAATTATGTCTCTTGTAGTCTCAATCTGATAAGGTCCTTCATCGATTGACTTGAGAATGTTGACTCCATTTTCCTTTCCTAGACAGTACAACCTAATTCATTGAGCCCATGTGTCATAGTCAGTTCTGTCAAGCATGGGAGGACGAGTGTCAGAACCAGCTGCTTGAACGTCCTCAGCTACAGTAGAGATGATTGTAGGCATGTTGGTAGACATGTTTACAGATTTCACGGGATTTTATAACTCTATGATTAAACCTAGAAATAGATTCTTTCACGGGATTTTACTAAATCAAGAGAAAACCGTATTAGAAGCAAAAATCTACCAAGTCGGTATAACCCTTGAGATAAGTCGCTAAGTCACCAAGTCGCTAAGTACAAGTCGCTAAAGAACAACTCGCTGTGAACCAAGTCGCTAAACACACAAGTCGCTAAATAACAACTCGCTAATTCCAAGTCGCTATGAATAAAGTCGCTAAGACCCAAGTCGCTGAACATAAGTCGCTAAAGCACCAAATCGCTAAGCAGACAAGTCTCTAAAGAGCAACTCGCTAAGTATCCAAGTCGCTAAGAGTCAACTCGCTAAGAACAATAAGGACAAGTCGCTAGAAACAATAGAGACAAGTCGCTAACCCAACCAAGTCGCTAGCCGAAGTGGAACCTCCACTAACCTGTAATGTTTGTCGGCTTGTCTCAATAGACAAGTCGCTAAGATCAAGTCGCTACGACTTAAACTACAACTCGCTGGAAAATACTGAAGCAAGGCGCTACGAAGAAAAACACACCGAGACTCAAGTCGCTAAGTTGAAAAACTTCAAAACCACACTTTTCAATCCAAAACAAGCTCAACCACAGTGATTCAAGCTTTCCAAATCAAAACCCAAGCACTTACAATGATTCTAAACACAAAAGTACACTCAAAATTCAAACTTTAACACAAGAAATTATCCAAATGATGCAAAAACCACTAAACTTTTTCAAACCCAAAAACCATATAAAACCACTAGAAATCCAAGGATATGTAAGAGAGATGATCAAACCATGGCTCTTTATACCAATTGTAACATATTGGATTTCACAAACACATCATACCATGATCAAACTAGGCATACAACTTAAGGTTTTAGAGAGAGAAAGAGTAAGAGGTTTGGGAACTTAGTGAGAGAAAGTGAAAATATTATTATGAGCTCCAACTCTCTACCTTGGGAGGTAGAGAGTATTTATAGTCTTACACAAATCGCCACCTACGGGCTGTGGATCAGGCATACAGTGGGTAAAGACCCGTCCGTCCTCTACGGTGTTACTTAACTAAATACTACTTAACATTAAATAACTACGACTACGAGCTTTCTAATGATTACATATACTTGAGGTGACCGACACTTTAATGACTGAATTTTCTAATTCCTAACATTTTCTTCATTGAACTTTGCTACTAATCATAGTGTGGTTTGGATTGTTTAAGGTGTTCTTTAATTTTCTTTGACTCCATGTGTACTGTAATTTGATTAGCAGTTGTTTTTGAATTTACTTTGACCCTATGTGTATTAGAATTGAAGAAAAGTACTTTATTAATAGACTATAACTTTGTTGTAATATAAGGTATATTGTTTCATTATAGGAATGGGTGACACAATTGAAAAACTTAATTTTACGAATTGAAGTTCTTCTTGGCAGCATGTATCGATGAGGTAAATAGATTATGTCCTAAGGGTGGTAGTCTACACATGGACTCTTGGAAAAAGTTGGTCAAGCTTATGAGGACATGTATGGAATAAGAGCGACCCAAAAACAGATGAAGAATAAATTTCACTGCAATAAGGGAAAGTATCATATTTAGGCATCTTTGAAAAGAAAAACGAGAAACATTTACAACTGTAACACAAATACATTCAACTTGACGGACGAAGAGTGGAAAGAACTTAATATAAAGGTTTGTTTATAAGTTATTTTATAACTTTCTAGTATATATAAGTCATGACAACATTATTAATATATTTGCTTGTTTTCTGAGTTTTAATGTAGACATATAACATAGCTAATACATTGATAAATAGTCTATTGCCTTAACCCCAAACTTTGTATCAATTTGTATGAAAAGTGTGAGGCAAGCTGTTCAATTCGTCAAGTTGTCGGAAAACGGAATAGAAGGCCTCCGTCATCTTCTCAAAATCCCACTGATTAAATACTTGAAATTGATGATGTTCCTAATAATGGACGTGGTTCTCAAGTTCCTCCGCCTACTGGTTACATTATTTTGAACTTTCTTTGTTTGTCTGTTAAGTATTATCCTTACACATGTTCGTTGTTCGTATGAATGCAAGTGGTTTATGTTAAAGTCATTCAAATGTTTTTTCTACATAACAAATAACTTTATTTCATTCAGATATTATTATTTTTTTTAACAAAACAAGCAGATTTATTTGATTCAAATTCAGACTTTTCCGTCGCAGATTCAGATTTAGATTCACGAATCAGATTCAGCACATAGCCCCCCCCCCCCACCCCCCCCTTTTTTTTTCTTTTTTTTAAACATATATTCGCTCAATTTGTTGTCAAGTAGATGTGAAAAAGATGTCTCGTATGTTACTAATAAATAGTGACAAATAAGTTATTTTCCATTATTATTTTTGAACGTCAAACATCTACTTCAAATATAAGGGTGAGTTTAACAAAGATCATTAAATAATCCAAGTGAAGCAATCATATCCATTTATTTTTCAATTAAACTTAAAAATACTAGCTTTCTATCTTTTTTTATAAAACTAAATATCTTACAAACATTAAATTGTTAAGTGATAAAAAAAATACACCATGTTATCTTCTAATAAAAAGCACTTTAATATAGCTTAGACAAAAAGTAGCTTTTTTATAAGTATTAAATATTACACAATATGAGGGGTGTATTTGGGGCGATGAACAATAAGCAATGAGTATTTTGAATTTTAGTAATCATTTGCCAAAAGAGCGGTGAGCTTTGGCTAATTTTTAGGAAAGCTAATTTTTCAATACTTCTTTAAGAAGCGGTGAGATATAGCTGCTGCTCACAATTAGTGCTCACTGCTATTTTTAACAAACACAACCCATATCACATGGGATTTGTGATGTGAATTTTAAAGTTCAAATTATAAATCACATGTGATTTTATAAAAGTACAAATCACATTTAATTTTTTGTTCGTAACTTTTAACACTGACAAAGAAAAATAAAACTCGAAAAAAGCGTTGAAAGTATATAAAAGTGTCTCCTTAGTGAAAGATGATTTTGCGCTCGGCGTGATAATGTAGTTTTACTTAAAGTTTAGCGGTTTACAAGATATATTTAATTTTTAAAAATAAAATGTAAGTAGGCCTTTTAGTTTTGATTGATAATGAGCGGCTAAAATTGTGGCATTTGATTTTTTTGTTGTCTTTGAACCAATCTCTTAAAATATATTCTCCCGTTCCAAAATTATAGTCCTCATTTTATTTTTTCGGTATTTCTTTTACAACTTTGATCTTAAGTATTTTTGTTTGTGTGATATAATACTTGATGCAAAATATATGAATTGATTGGATTTTAAATGTATTTTCATTTGATATAATTTTCATCAACTATTATATAACATAAACAAAAATATTTAAAGTAAAAGTTAAAAAGAAAGACCGAAAAAGTCAAATGAGAACTCTAATTTTGAGACGGGGGTAGTATATATGAAATACAATTATTATAAAACTTTCAAAAATAGCTACAAAAGTAGTTCAATATCTTCTATATACTACATATAATAGAAAAACGGTCAAACCTTGAAAAGTGAAAAGTTGAAAGTCAAAGGTGAGAGAAATGAATTGTGTAATTAATATTCTTATTAAAACACCCCATTACTTAAAAGTACAATAATTTATTTACATTGTGCAAACAATTAAAAGCATCTCTACCAAATTAAAAACAACCAATTAAAACACCATTTACTAAAAAGTACAATAACATTTTCACAATGTACAATTTAAACAAACTACAACATAATCCTAAATATAAAATAATTAAATACACTAATTAATGTTATTATACACATTATACAAATTAATAAAACACACAAAGCTTCCTACAAGCTAACAAGTTGATGGTACATATAGTTTTGAAAATCGGACCGGACCAACGGGTTCAACCGGAAACCGGTGTCGCCACCGGTTCGGCTAACCAATAACAGCCATCCGAAAATGAACTAGAGAGGACAAGTTGAAACCGATACAAACTGGTGAATCAGGTCTCATCGAGATCTATTTCTCCAGTTAATCGTCACAGGGTACCCGCCGCCGCAATGCACGGGTACCCTGCTATACTATATATAAAGGAAAAACCAAAAAGTAAAAAGTGAAAAGTTGACACTATTAATACATATCGAAAACCGGGTTGACCTGGGATGCTTCAAACCCGGTGGGTTGACCCTGTATAATTTGACTCGTTTTGACCCAACCTGTCGGGTTACTTGGTTTAAATCGACCCGTTTTTCGACGGGAACGGTTCAACCGTTTTAACCACTCGGGTCGAACCGGGTTTCAAAACATTATGTTTAATCCCCAAATCTTCAAACTTTTATTATTTTTCGTTTAGAACCCATAAACTTTTTTTTAACACAAAACGATCTGTCGCTATATAAATATATTATATATATATAAGTTTTCTTCAAAAACGATTATAATGTTTTACAATTAAGAGAAAATATGTGCCCGTTAGTGCACATTTAACTTTTCAATAGGCTAAATACGCCCATTTCAAACAAAAGATGGGGCTAAATGTGCCCAAATCTTTTGCAAAATAGCCAAAATTAGCCCATTTTTTATTCTGGGATAATCACATTCATGCTAATTTTGGTACTTGCGTTCTTCTTAACAAAGACACCATTAATCCCATCCTTGTTAGTTTTTACGCGACAAGTAACGTGTGTTGTTAGTTTTTTATCTCATAACTGATGTAATGTTTACTTTCATTTTCATTAAATGTTTTTATATGTTGTTTGATAGATGTTAAGAAGTTTGTCTACACTTTAGTTATCGTATAGTACAACCGTTTGCAATTGCATTTTCATCGGTTCACGTTCTATTTTAAACGCTACATAAAACACTCACCACAATATCACAAATCATTAATTATCTGACGCTAGAAACCGCTACCGCTAGACGCGGGTACTCGCCTAATATTCATTTAAAACATAAAATAGAGTTAACATATACCGATTTTCATAAAAGTGACTGAAGACAAAATATACACATTTAGGGTGTGTTTGGTAGGAGGGTTTAGACTTGAAGGAATACCATCAAACCAATTATAATCGTTTGGTATGTAGGGGTGGGGTTTGAAATTGGCTATGATGCCTTTACATCCGGTAGTACACAAATCCTAGCCTCACTCCATGATTTACTGACAATATTTTTGCTTTTCTGAAATTGGTACCAAAAGTGAGTACATTCTAGTCAATATCTTCCTTTTTATTATTTTTATATTGTTTTAAGACTAAAATATACCGTTGGTCCTTAAACTTGGCAAGGTGCATCATGATGGGATAAAACTTTTCATCGCCACAGGTCCAAAACATGGCCTTTAAATGCCAGATTAGTCCTTTGACCAAGTCAACATCTGATTTTTGTTTTGTAGTCGAGGGTATTTTAGTCCATACACATTTATACTTTTATAACACATTTATATTTTACCCCTTCATCTTTCATCCTCGTCATCATCTCCCCAAATCATTCATTTTCCCCAAATCATCATCTCCCCCAAATCATCATCTCCCCAGGCGAGTACAGAATCGACTATGAACTCATCCATCTTTGTTGCCAACTCAGTATTAGACATCCTCTTCACTTTCAAGACTCTACGAGACTGAGGATCTTCATCATCCTTCTCTTGACCATTGATATCCTCTGAATCATGGGCACCCTTTGATAAAGCAAGTTCATCCTAGATGACACTTGGCCACGGAAAGGGCCGAAAACTTTCACAAAAATACCATCATAAAGCAAGTTCATCCTAGTTAAAGACGCGGTTTTACCGATCAACTTAAACAACAAAAAAAAACATCATCTTTGGTTTACCGATTAACTTAAACAAAAAAACATCATCTTTTTACCCATTGTAGATAAAACTTGACGTCCTCACGAAGGTGACATAATGGTCAGGCACTTTCATGTGCTCACAAGAAGTTTCGGGTTCGGCAAGCCGCTGCGTACATCTATGTCATCGGATAACCCAAACAGAATAACTGTTTAGAGCATTAGCATGATATCGTATTGATGAGAATTAAAGTTTTCAAGAAACAAATTTTGAAAAGAGAACTTGGGAACTAAAGAAAAACGGAAATGGGAGGTAATAACTCATAAAGGATACATGACCATATGACATGGTTTAATCATTATTTGTGTTATCTTCATCCCATGAATCTTGCAACAAATTAACAGTCTCCATTTTGCAACATGTACAATGTTTGCAAGCTACTGTTACCTATTTTCTTATTGTTGTTACCGAATATCATTTTTCTTATTTGTATCCATATGATTCTTCCACTATATAATCATCAACATATAGTCCTTAATCTCATACGCATGTTTATTGATTAAACCTTGTTATGTTAATCATGTGGTTGCAGATGTATAACCCGCTGTCAGATGGCAATATATTATTAAAAGTGTGTAAGCGTCAAAGGTCCTCAGCCCGAAATTCAGCATCCAAGAAAATGAAAAAGCAAAACGCTTCAGATATTCTTGGTTGGGTCACTCATGAGTAAGTAAATTATACTCGAGAAGAAGAAACCAGTGTTTCAAAGGGTACCCATGATTCAGAGGATATCAATGGTCAAGAGAAGGATGATGAAGATCCTCAGTCTTGTAAGTCTTGAAAGTGAAAGATGAAGGGGTAAAATATAAATGTGTTATAAAAGTATAAATGTGTATGGACTAAAATACCCTCGACTACAAAACAAAAATCAGATGTTGACTTGGTCAAAGGACTAATCTGGCATTTAAAGGCCATGTTTTGGACCTGTGGCGATGAAAAGGCCGAGTTTTGTCCCATCATGATGCACCTTGCCAACTTTAGGGACCAACGGTGTATTTTAGTCTTGTTTTAATGTGGGTCCATAATACATTATATTTTTATCATATTCCAAACCTACTAACAAACCAAACACATCTTTAATTCAAAACCAAATACAAATCTAAATCCAAATCCAAATCCAAATCCAAATCCTAAACCCGGCTACAAACCAAACGGGCCCTTATTCAAGTATAGTGTTTAGAAAGAGATCGATGTACCCAAACAACCCAATGTGCATTTTCAACAGTCTTCTAGTTAGCGAAGTTATTTCGACATAGTCCATTGTACTCTCCACCATCATCATGTACACAAGCAACAAGATAGTCAACAATGTAGTATGAGACGATCCACCATTTTCCTATCGATCTTCATCACAATTAATGTGCACTAAGCGTCGCATTCCGTTACGATGCCACTTTGCTACTCATTACTAGCCTTATCGCTAATCTACTCCACATGACCAACCATGTGAAACATCATACCTTCATTGGCACTTATCCAAAAGTAGTTCCCGTCATTAAGGGTTAAGGTTTTGACAGATTTGAGAATATGGACCTTGTTTGCTATCAATATACACCTACTAAATTTTGGAGGGATCTCGTATCCATGAAACTTCATCACTCGACCTGCAGAGAACTGCTGTAACTAACCTTTACGACAAATTGTCACTCATCACAGAATTCACATGACATTCATTTCGAACAGTTTTTGGAATGTTGCTAAAGATTGTTTTTCTTCGACCCACAAGGTGGCCCAACGACACAAAGAACCTTTTTTTGTGATTTTTTTGATTAAGCTCATACTATAAAGCTGTATATTTCAATCGTTGATGCATAGTTCAAGTGCTGAATTGTGGGATATACAGAGTTAGGATCCTATGAAAAGTTGAGGAAAAAATGCAGAGTATACAAATTCTAAAAGGTAATGAGATATTGACAAGTGTTAGATTTAAGATATAAAAACTTTTTTAGATAGGATCAATCTCCACCCTCTATTTTTAATAAATCTAATGGATGAAATTAATCCAAACAATTAAAAAAAACTCACTTTCATCGTTTTGTTCAAGTATAAATATCTTTCAAACCGTTAATCGTCAAACGAAAAAAAATATACTTTTACGACGAGCATTTAATTATTTTTCTATAGATAGGCACTTTGATATACTTTCGACAAAATTTTTTTTTCATGTTTTTCACTTTTTTTAAGGTTTTTTTTCTTTTTTTTACGTTACTGAAATTTGCATGAAAAAAATCATATATGATTTAACAGTAATTTGAATACCACATGTGATATTAGTGTTAAATCATATATGATTTGTATATCATATGTGATTTATCATTTAACACTAGTATCACATATGATATTACGTATCATATGTGATTTAACACTAATATCAAATGTGATCTTCAAATTAGTGTTAAATCATATATGATATTTCATGTAAATTCTAGTTTCGAAGAAAAACGAAAAAAAAAGACAAAAACCGTGAAAAAAAATGAATTTTTTTTCTTTTTTCGAAAGTATATCAAAGTGCCCGTCTATATAAAGATATTTAAATGCTCATTAGGATAGTGTAATTGTTTTTGCTTAACGATTAACATTTTAAGAGATATTTAAATTATAAAAAATATGTGAAATAATAAAATGCTTTTAATCTCAGATTTTTTTTAAATAGATGCCGGAGATGAGTCCCTTGATATGTAAGAAAAGTTTAATATGTAAAATAACTCTCCTCCAAGTGTTAAGTTGTTATTTTTTATTTTTTATTATTATTTTTTTCACGCATCCTTTTTCGTTGAATATGTTTTGGAATACGGCTAGGAGCTTATTTTCTTCAGCCCAAAAATATTTTCGAAACAATATTGAGTTTTGAGGCCCCATTTTCTTTATACCTTCAATTATATTCCCTAACCACACAAACATTGCATTTTGTAATCTTTTGATTGAATGATAATTTGGATCATAACTTGTCATATAGGATGCCTTCGTACAACATGTGAATCATGTTATTCAATAATGTAGAATAGTAATTTATTCAAAAATAGTAATGATATAGATTCATCTAAAAATTTAAGGAAAATTCTCTAAATGCCCCAGTTACTCAAGTATATTACCCCAAATGTCTTATTTTTTTTCACTTCCCTTAATGTCTCATGGGCAACTCTATCATATATTTGGGCTCACTTTGTACTTACAAAGTACAAATATAAGACTTGGTCAGTTGGGCAACTTTGACCTACTATATTGGGCAACTGACATTTTTTGTCTTTTAGTGAAAAAGCAAAATATTTATTTTTTAATTTTTTACTAAAAGACAAAAATTGTCAGTTGCCCAACATTGATAGTCAAAGTTGCTCAACTAAATATCTAGTACACTTGTACTAGGTAAGTACAAGGTTGCCCTACAAAATGGGACACATGTCATTTATTTAGGATAGTTGCCCAAATATTGAGTTGGGAGAGTTGCCCATGGGACATTATGAGAAGTGAAAAAAAAAAGTAGAGCATTTGGGGTAAATTAGTTGAGCAACTGGGGCATTTAGAGAATTTTCCAAAAAATTTATTTACCAACTAGGCAACATGATACAAATTTGAAAGGATGACTTAGGCCCACATGTTCCTTTGCTTCTATGTGTCCTCTCCATATCGTAAGAGGTAACTAATACAACACATGAGTTGAGATCCATATATAACTCAAATTTGTTATATAACCAATTAACCAATCACATTCATTCATTTTTTTATTTAAATTAATAAAAAATCATTTTTCACCTTTTTTTTAAAACAACATATCTTGCAAACGGTAAATCTTCAAGCTACAAAAAATACACCATCGTGACGAGAATTAAATTATCTTTCTATAGATATGCATTGATATTTAATTTCGACGAGAAAAATCACATGTGATTTTCAAAAATCACATGCGATTCGTAAAAATCAAATCACATATGATTTTAAGAAATCACAAGTAATTTTTACAAATCACATGTGATTTTTCTGGACGAATTTTAAAAAAAAAAAAGTTCGTCGAAAGTATATAACAATGCATATATATAGAAAGATAATTTAATTCTCGTCGAGATGGTATGATTTTTTTGGCGTAACGATTAACGGTTTGTGAGATATTTAATTTTTAAAAAAATGGTGAAAGTTTATTATTTATATTTTAATAAAAAAAAAATGAGTGGCTATGATTGGTTCATTGGTTCTATAACAAATATGAGTTCTATATTGAACTTTTCTCTACAACACATACAAACAATGATCAATCATATCAATGAGGAACTGAGAGTTACCGCAAAAAAACTTTTGATCCCAATGTCATGGTATGCAGATCAATTTCCTTTTTGAACAAAAACGCCTACATTATTGAATGATATGATTTACAACACTGATATAGATTGTTTTTTTACGCAGTTGATGGTAAAGTGAGGTCAGGGCCGGTCCTGAGATTCCGAATGACATGTGATGCCTTGGTGTAACATATTGGATTTCACAAATACATCATATCATAAACACAAGTAGGCGTACAAGATGAGGTTTAGAGAGAGAAAGAGTTAGAGGTTTAGGAACTTAGTGAGAGAAAATGAAAGTATTATTATGAGCTCCAACTCTCTACCTTGGGAGGTAGAGAGTATTTATAGTCTTACACAAATCGCCACCTACGGGCTGTGGATCAGACATACAGTGGATAAAGACCCGTCCGTCCTCCACGGTGTTACTTAACTAAATACTACTAAACATTAACTAATCTACGACTACGAGCTTTCAAACGATTACATATACTTGAGATGACCGACTCTTTAATAACTGGATTTACTAAATCCTAACAATCTCCCCCTAAAGGAGGTCACCTCAAAATACATAGAATACAAACAGATATTACAATTAGATTGTTCTTGGTTTCTTGTTAATGTTCTTTGCTCTGTAGCTCGTAGTCATTGATTCTTCATTATTGCATGTTTGGATAATCAATGTCGAGGTCTTTAACTGATCCACGTGATGATGAGTTTTGAGCCAGCATTGAGATCATCAGTTAACATAAATCTATGACTCTTCCATTGTGGTGTTGGTATTAAGTGATGTTGTGACATTTGGACCGACGTGCTCACATTCTGGATCATGATATATTCTCATCAGAGTAGCGGAAGCTTTCGTTGATTCATGATATTGGCAGCAGCGTAGCAGAAGCATGGAGCGAAAATATCAGAGTCATTGATGCACTAATCATGATTTCTTTAGAAATGAATGTGTTATGTGAGCATGCGGCTATGGATTGACCGCTTCATTCTGATCAGCTGCAAACGTCGGGCGTTCCTGCATACAACAGTTAGCAATAAAGCGCACGAAAGTGTCTTTGATCACATTCGTTGAATTGAGGTACACGGCCCACGGTTTTGAGTTGGCAAATCATGTCTTAACTGGTCTTAACAGGTCCGGTGCGCGCGAATAACATAAGTTTCAAACATGAAAACAACTCATTTAATACTTAGCTTTGGTGGTTTGAGTATGTCAGATATACGTTTTATTTATCAAAAAAGTTAAATATTGAACCCTAAAATAATAAAAACAAATATTTTAAAAAATAAAAAAATTGCATAGTACATTTTTTCTCTTAACAGGTCTTAACAGGTACCCAATTTGCCAGCTCTACGGCACGGTTCCCCGTTGATCAGTACAAGTACTGCCTGTGATCAGGTATAATTCCAAAGAATTTCCTTGACAGGGTTTCGCAGCTGCTCTAGCTGTTCTCAAACCGGAACGTCTCAAAGAAGACAACACGGAGTGAGAGAACCAGCGAATTGAGATTCACTGATTGATGAAAAGAGATTTGAAAAACAATCGTGTATCGCTCAATAGAAATTGTTTTTGCAATACAACGAAGGTTTTAATGAAAATCAATTATCAATCATAAACACCTTTTATTTTGAAGTATTAGTACACAGTCGATGTGCTAAAGAAAAAGAGTTTTTAAGCATAACGACCGGTTTTTCAAGGTATCCATCAATCTATAACCTGAACCAGGATTGATTCAAAAGATTGAATCGCCCCATTGTTTCTGTTAAGTTGTCACATGGTTGATCTATTGGATAGATCTCACATGCCACCCACTAGGAGCTTGTTTGATGTTGGCTCCAGAAGGCTTTCCATCTTCATTGTGAATATGTTTGCATATCACTCAGATGTTCTGGCAATACCACAAATATAATGCGTAGGACTCATGAGATATAATCTCTCTTTCCACATTGTGTGAAACAGAGAGTCTTAATTGACATTGTCCTAATGAGATTTATTTGATGATCCCGTGGCTCTAGACTCAATTGTGCACATTTGGTTTCCTATGCCGAAGACTAGGGAGAGGGTCTCCTTCTTCAATATCAACAAACTCTAAGATAAAGTCGATAGATTATGTAGGTTCCCCGTGAGAATGAAACAAGCCCTTTTAAGAGGAACTTGAGTTGCTTGGGAAGATGTAGTGCAGTGCGTCACTGGGTCCATGACGTCTTGTCTTCAATACCGATGTTACCTTGGTAACCACCAGTAGCATTTGAATTGAACCCGGTTTCTGCCCTAAGGTTGAATAAATGGAGGGCTATTTCTTTTCACCCTTTTTCACATTCAATTCTTTTTCATTCTTCAACCTCTTCAGTGCTTACCGAGATTTCATAACTAGAACCTTGTTGGGTTTATTCCAGTTCTAGCTCTATCTCAGTCCGCAGTCTTCCCATATCTCACTTTTCTCCTTTTTTCATCTTACCTAAGGACTCTACACTATCTAGTGGATTATCCCTGGGTAGATCCCTTTGGTTCTGGCGGATCGTGGGAACGAATACCTAACCTAACCATCCTTATATCACCATACATAAAGTAAATTTGGTCGGTCTATTTGGTATTGTTCATCTGCCGTTGGAACCAATTGAAAACCATTTGAAAATCAATCCAGATACTTGTGATATATTATCAAAGCATTTTGTACCTGAATTATTTTTGATATTTTTAGAAAAAGAGCTCCCCCTCAACATGTGCATCATTTGTTCGAAATCGCTTTAGCACACGGAGGCAAGAGGAAGAATTAACTTCTTTGAATACCATTTTCTAAAAGATATCAACATCACTTCCTTGATTAAATCAAGTAGATAAAGCATATTGGGGAAGGATGAGGTTTTCATAAGTTTGCTCCCCCTTAATATGTGCCTCGAGGTTTCAAAGAGTTTTGCACATATTAGAAGGAACCTGCACTTAGAGACAAATCAATCACGTTTCAATTCTTTGTGGTTTTAAAAGGATGCTCCCCCTCAACATGTGCATGAAAAATTTGAAATCGTTTGGCACATGTGGGGAGGAAAGCTTGCAAAACAATTGTGAAACCATCTATCGAATCATCAGTTTAAATCCAATTTAAATCACAAATTCTCCCCCGATCACAATTTTCTAATCATTTGAGATTTCTAATCTCTGTAGATTTAAATTGATTTTGAAAGCTTTTGAGGAGAGTTGTGACTTGATTATGAAAACATTTTAACTGATAAGGATCGGATTATGAGACTTTAAACTCCATTGATTAAACATGCATGATTATCTTTTTGAAAACAATTGTATGACGAATAACCTTTTGATTTAATTGAAATCATTCTCCCCCTCAATCAATGACATACGTTGTTGATTGAGAGATAGATATTTTTGACAAACGTTAAGTCCAGATGATTTTCAAAAATAGAGTCCGAGTTATTTTTCAAAGCAATTTGTTTTCATTAGATAGTAAGTAATTGTTTATAGAATCAGAGCATGAGATTTGAAAAACAAGATAAAGCATGACTCTGTTCTTTCTTAGAAAAACGGGTTACTGCCTGAAATGACAATAAACCATTGTTTCACTTTCTCCCAAAAATATTTTCTCTCATTTTGTTTTTAGAACATTCGAACAACATCTAAAATCCCGTGTCATTCTTTGAAGGACAGCAAAAAGACCGTAGATATTATCGAATCGAGAAAAAATCATGACAAAAATACAATATTTTTTGAATTTTTTCAAGATTTTCAAATTTTTATGGATTTTTTTGAAAGTTTTATATTTTTCTATTTGCTTTTTGAATAAATATTTACAAGAGATGGATGAAGAAAGACCTTTACTCCTTGTCTTCCTCATGAAGACGCTTGAGTTTTTCCGGTTGAAGACTCTTTAGACCAAGTCGTGGGAGGATAAACTCAAAACGTTCTCTAGGAAGAGCTTTGGTGAAGATGTCTGCTAATTGGTATTCAGTTCTCACAAAATAGAGTTCCACCACACCGTTTTCTACTTGCTCCCTGATGAAATGATGTCGAATGTCGATGTGCTTTGCTCTTGAGTGTTGTACGTTGTTGCATGAGAGAGCAATAACACATTTATTATCACAGTACAAAGGAATTTTGTTGAATTCAAAGCCATAGTCAGATAATTGGGATCTCATCCATAGGATTTGAACACAACAAGATGACATGGCTATGTATTCAGCCTCTGTAGAGGAAATAGAAGTACTCGTTTGTTTCTTTGAAGACCAACTCACAAGCTTATCACCCAAAAACTGAGCACTTCCAGACGTACTTCAACGTGTATCTTGACATCCTGCATGATCAGCGTCTGCATAGGCTGTTAGTGACATACCGGTGTCCTTCGGGTACCAAAGTCCCATATTGATGGTTCTTTGGAGATACCGAAAGACCCGTTTAACCGCTTCAAGGTGATTTTCAGTAGGCTTAGCCTGATATCTAGCACACATGTAAACAGCGAACAGAATGTCTGGTCTACTGGCTGTGAGGTACATCAGGGATCCAATCATACTACGATATTTCGTTTGGTCTACCATGATCCCTGAGTGGTCCTCATCCAGTTTAGTACGCTCTATCATGGGAGTGTCAACAGGGTCACAAGAATCAAATCCAAATTTCTTTAAAATCTCATTTGCATATTTAGATTGATTTATAAAAATGCCTCCGGGACTTTGTGAAATTTGTAATCCCAAGAAAAATGACATTTGTCCCATCATTGAAATTTGAAATTTGGAACCCATTTCACTTGAAAAACGGTCACATTCATTGGGGTCAGTCGAGGCAAAAATGATATCATCAAAATATATTTGAACGTGAATTAAATGTTTTCCTGACTTTCTGGTGAACATTGTCTGATCAACTGCTCCTTTGCTGAATCCAGTAGATAGAAGAAACTTTGATAGCGTATCATACCATGCCCTTGGAGCTTGCTTTAAACCGTAAAGAGCATTCTTCAAACGATAGACGTGAGTAGGATGCTATGGATTCACAAAGCCTTCAGGCTATCTGACGTATACGACTTCTTTAAGATCTCCGTTAAGAAACGCCGTCTTTACATCCATCTGATAATACTACCATGTTCTTACTTGCAGCATTAGCCAAGAAGATTCTGATTGCCTCGATACGAGAAATAGGAGCAAATGATTCTTCAAAGTCAATACCCTCCTCTTGACGGTATCCTTTTGCAACCAATAGAGCCTTGTTCTTCAAAACATCACCATGCTCATCAAGTTTTACTTTGAAGATCCACTTTAGAGCAATGATCATTGCACAATCTGGAGCAGGTACTAATTCCCGTACATCTAGTCGATCAAACTCATGAATTTCTTCTTGCATGGCATTGAACCAGCTGTCTTCGTTCATGGCAGTTTTCACGTCTTTTGGTTCGATCTTAGAGAGTACAGAGTTGAAGAAGCACCATAAGGCATCGGTTGCAAGTTGTTTCCGTGTGGATACTGGACGGGAAAGGTTTCCAATGATGTTGTACAATGGATGATCATGTGTCCATTTTCTAAGGTGTTCATGTGGTTGTTGTTGAGGAACTGAAGTAGCAGAGTTGATATCTCCTGAAGAAGATGGTTCTGATGATGACTCAGGAGCAAATATGTTTTCAAAGGGTTCATCTTCTGGAGGAGCAAAAGGGTTTTCATCATCTGTAACAGCAGCAACATTTCCATTGTGTACACTCGATGATTGAAGATTTGTTGATGAGACAGAGTGATCAGCAGCAGGCGCTTCTTGACTTAATGACATTGAAACTGAAGGGTTAACTTCATTGACAGGGATAGAGGCAGCCTCTGTTGATGGAACTGAAATATCATTAGCACTTGGCTCATAGTGTTCATCAAACATTGGATCAAATAATTTCTTCAAATCATCTTCTGAAGGAGGTACATAAGGAGTTGCTGGTGAGGGATTCGAAACAAGAGTAGAACTGATATAAAGGTTGAAATGCGGGTCCAGAACTGGATTGTCCTGGAGCCATTTGACCGGTCAGCTCATCGAACGTAACGTGAATTGTTTCCAAGATATTTCAGGTTCTCTTGTTGTAGATTCGGTATCCTTTTCTGTTTGGTGCATAACCTACAAATACTCCAATGTCCGCTTTAGCTTTTAGTTTACCTAAATCTTGACCGTCATTAGTTGGGTAACATAAAGCACCAAACACACGAAGGTACGATAGATCAGGTTTTCGTTTATGGACACGTTCATATGGAGTTTTTCCATGAGAGGTGTGAATAAGGGAACGATTTTGGGTGTAGCAAGCAGTGGCAATGGCTTCAGCCGATAGAAACATTGGAACCTTTGAATAAATTAGCATTGTTCTTGCAGCTTCCACAAGAGTTCGATTTCATCTTTCAACTACACCGTTCTGTTGAGGAGTTCGTGGAACACTTCTTTGATGACTGATTCCAACACTTTCATAAAACTGAATTAAGTCTTTGTTAACAAACTCTGTGCCATTGTCTGTTCGAACAATTCTAACAGTATTGTTGAGTCGAACCTGAAGCTGTTTGATAAGTTTGATGATGACATCTGGAGTTTCATCCTTTGTCCTCAAAAACATTACCCAAGTAAATCGAGAGTAGTCATCAACAACTACTAGAATGTATTTCTTCCCATTTATCGTTTGCACTCTCATTGGTCTGCACAGATCCATATGAATGGTATGAAGAACTTCCATTACTGAGTTTGTGGGTTTTGGTTTGTGGGCATATTTTGTGCTTTTTCCCAATTGGCAAGCTGAACAAAGATGATCTTTTTCATACTTTAATCTGGGTAATCCTCTTACTGAGTCCTTTCTGGAAAGATTGTTTATGGTACCAAAGTTTAAGTGATTGAGATGACGGTGCCATAGCCATGACTTAGTTTTGGAAGCCTTTGACAGCAAGCAGATGGGTCAAGATTTCATCATATCTTCGATAGAGATGGTGTATAGGTTTGAACCACGAGTTCCTCTGCTAAGTTCCACACCATCAAGTTCTCTAATAAAGCAAGTATGTTTTCTGAAGGCCACTTCTAAATCTGAGTCACAAAATTGTCCGACAGAAAATAAATTATGTCTAAGACCTTCAACATAATATACCCTGGAAATCACACTATCTCCAACCACGTAATCTCCATAACCCATAATAGCACCAAAATGATGGTTTCCGAATCTCACAGTTCCGATGAATTTACTCACGAAGCTCATGAGCCGTGACCGGTCTCCAGTCATATGCTTGGAACAGCCAGAGTCCAGGTACAACAGAACGATTTGAACGATCTGCAGTTGAACACAAACAAGAATGGATAACTGGATAATTGGGATCCCCATGCAAGAATGGGTTCCATTTGGTTAGTAACAGTGATTGGAACACCCACATCAGAAGTAGAAGCAATGGAATCATCAGAAATAGATGCAGTGCTAGTGTCCATATTTGACCTATTCAAAGTGTGTTCACTTCTTAAGGGAATAGTTCTACCAGTAGGCATCCACTTTCTAGTGGGCATTGACTTAGCAAATTTAGGGCAAAACTCATTAAACTTACGCCCAATAGGTATCCATTGATAACCTATATTACTAAATTTCCTTCCTGTGGTTTTCCACTGTTTTCTAACTTTCTTTCGCCTTTGCCTTTTAGCCTTCTTAGCTTGATTTTTAGCATTAACAGTTTTAACAGGGCATTTGACAGCATTAGACAAAAGATTCACACCACATTCATGATTAGTAACAGAAATCAAGCAGTTATCATTACATGGTTTGCGAATAGTAGCAGAATTCGAATTAATTACAGTACGCTTATAGCTAATACTAGAATTAACACGATTCGTTTTATTCAACTCAAACTTAATATTCCTAGGGTGATCTTCTACTTTCTTCCAATGCACATTCTTAGCTTGCGAGGTACTATCTTGCTTGGTATTTCCAGGAGGCTTTGACCCGCTTGCTTTAATGTCACTGATTACTCCTGTAGAGGGAATTATGGGAACATTAGTTGGTTGATCTACTTTTTGCATTCCTGAATTACAAGTGCAGGGATCTGAACTACTTGAAGGCACATTAGTGTTTACTTTCTTAAAAGTGGGCATAGAATGATTTGTATGCTTGGCACTAGGCATAGAACAAGGCATCACAACTTTACCTTTTGCACCTAAGGATTTAGGACATGTTGCTATTAAACATTCTAGCAGCTCTTGAGATCGTTTGGCTTGATGCACGCAAACCTAATTTCTCTATCAAGAGGCTTATTTATGAAATCCTCTTCCACAATCTCACGGAGACATTCTAGACTATCCTTAAGGTGAGCACAATAGTTCTGAAACACATGTTCATTATTCCTAAGATAAGGAGGAATGTATTTAACAGTCACAGTATATTTGCAGTCTGAGGATGATCTTGATGCAACATTCTCATTAAAGACAAGTGGCATTTTCCCTTTTTCCTGACTCTTCATATTCTCAATTTCCTTTTGTAAAGACGTTATTTTTTCGTTGTTCTTGTCACGAGTGGCTTTAATTGAATCATATAACTCTTTAAAGTGTCGTTTAACTTTTTCATTTTCTTCGAGAAAACCCTCGTTTTCCTTTTGTAAAGCATTAACCAAGTTTTGAAGATGAAAAGTCTGAGAATACTGAGAATCTAAAGGAGGAGGCATTTGTGAGCCAGTCACATTGTTCTTTTCACCCTTTAATTGAGAGATTTGGGGTTTCAACTTTCTGATCGTGTTACAATGAGCTTGAATCTGTTCGTCACGTTTGTTTATCTGAAAAACTGCATCAAACTCTGGAACATCTGAGGATGTCTTGATATTTGAGGTTTTGACATTTTCTTTAAGATGTTGATATTTTAGTTGTAAATCAAAATGTTCAACTTCTAGTTTAGAAAGATGTTTTATTAAATTATCGTGATCATCCTGATCAATTTTCTCATTTAGTTATGAGTTTTTGTTTTCAAGCTCAATGACACGATCATGGGAAACTTTCAATGCAATAGATAATTCATGAAATCGAGAAGCAGTAATAGAGTGCTTAGTAACAGTATAAAACACATCTTGAGCAACACAACTCGAAATCAAATTCTCATTTAAGATGTGCAAGTTCTTCCTTTCAACTTCATTATATTTGAGTTCCTGTTCATAATCATTGACTTCGACTATCATTGCATCAAATTCTTTTTCCATTTCTTTAATATCTGAATTTATCCCTTTTTGAAGACTCTCAAATTGACCTTTTAATTGTTTGAAGAAAGGCATGACCTCAGTTAAATAACATTCTTTAGTTTGCTCAAAACCCCTTTCCCCCTCAGTTATCCCTGTAGGTGTGATTCTCTTTTTACAAGTTTTCTCAAAATCAACAAACAGCTGATAAACAACATACAGGCTGATTAAGGTCTTGCTATTAGTGGCAATAGATCTAGGAACTAAATGCATTGGTGTATTAGGAGGATACACAGTTGCTTGAGGCAATTTCCTACTAGGGGGATTCTTTTCAACAAGATTTTCAGCTTTTTGTATATCCATATCCTTTTTCCATAACACTTGTTCAGGGGTTAATAGAGTCTGAGGCTTAAACTTGTTTAAGGATATCCAATTTTCCTTAGTGTAATCATGGGGTTTGCTCGTTATGTTATTCTCTTTACACGCAGGATCGTTAAGCTTCCTATCCATTTTCTCCCTAAATGCATCATCTAATTTTCTATCTTCCTTAGTGCACTCAATGCAACTAGGTTTCTGTCTAGGTTTAAGAATCTCATTGCCATCATAGATTACATTTTGAGCACCTTTTGCTTTCTTACCATACTCAGGGTTGAATTCCTTTATAATGGGGGTACTATGCTTATCGCTGAGAACTCTATGCTTAGTGATCATGTGAGCAGTCTGAATGGTGTTCCTTTGTACGTACAACTTATTTTCAAGCTTGTTTTTCAAAGTTTTTAGATTGGAAAAATCATTCAAAAGTTTTGATTCCTTAGCATTGAATTCTTGCTTAAGCATTTTAACATTTTCTTGAAGTTCTTGTTTTTGCTTAGCAGTTTTAGAAAGCTTTTCTTGTAAGGAGTTTAACTCTTATTTTAATACTTCTTCTCTAAAATTACTTTTTCTAATATATGTACGCATTTGGTCATCCATTTCCTGCTCACAGGTGGTTAACTCAAACTTAGCACGCTTTTCATAAATAGCAACTTGTTCTTTATAAGCATTTAGTTCAGAAATAACAGAATCATCAGGGGCACATGCAGTGTATTCATAAAAAATATAGTCATCATTAACTGCAGAAGATGCATCACTTGGTACAGTCTCACTTTCACTTTGTTTCACATATTGATCATATGGGACAACATTGATATTACCCATATTTTCAATATCTGACTCAAAAGTTTCAGTTGATTGTACTTTGTCATGTATCTTTTGCTCATCAACATCATCATATAGTTTTAATACCTCTGAGATGATTGATTCTTTGGATGGACCAGCTTGTTGTGGTGAGGGGACCTTTGGAGAGACCATTGGAGAAATGCTAGCCATGAAAATTGTTTGTCCAGTAGGTTCATCATCAACGTCAGAGTCGTATGCATCATAGTCGGCGACTTGAAAGGCATTCTGATGATTATGACCTATCTCCTGAATTGGTTGCTCATCCACATCTGCATCATATGTCTTGGCATTGCCCTCAGCAAGAAACAACAGCTCATCTTCATCCTACACAGCTCCATTATCCTGAGCTTGCACAAGTAACATCTTGTCTTTGAAGTACTCTGCATTTTGAGGGCGTTTTGGAGAAGTGCAGTTCCTTGCTATGTGTCCATCACCACCACAGTTGTAGCACTTAATTGGCTTAGCTTGATCCTGATTTGGATTCCTTCCACGATTCTGATTTGCCACATATCCTCTACCAACTCCACCTCTTCCCTGTTCATACTGCCTTTCTTGAACTGGTTGCACCATAACCTTCCTATCTCTGACAGTAGCTTGATTGTGTGGATTGGATGCTGTTCTGAGGTTATTGTTGGTGTGTGGGAGAGAGTTCATGTTTTGACTAACCATGAGAGACAGTTGATTGATGAAGTTTTCCATGAATGTGTTTGGGTCAGGAGGCTTATATGCTGGATCAGGGATGAGCTTGTAATTACTATTACCCATGGGTATGACTTGAGAAGCTTTGGTGGTAATTCCAACATTGGTGTAAAAAGCTGTAGAGTCATTTGACGAACTTGTTTCTCCCTGGTTGGTTTTGAACTGTTCAAGAATCCTTTTTTCAAACATAGCATGTCTCTCATTCTGAAGAAGGAATGCATAAAGTTGCTCATAGTTGGTGTTCTTCAATCCTTTGGTTAGCTTCACATAGGTAACAAACTTATGCCATTCGGGATTCATGTTGTTCACAAACTTTGAATTCAGCTGAATATTTGGCATGGTCATTTTGATATTCCTCATATCATTCATAAGCTTGTGGAATCTCACCTAATACTCGTAGACACCTTCTTCTGGCTTCATCTTGAAGTGCTTAAACTCATCATACAGTTGCGATTCTCTGTCTTCCTTGGTTAATTCAGATCCTGAGAGAAGCATCTTGACATTATCCCAAACTGCCTTGGCTTCAGTGTTGTGATTGATAAGCTTGTAGATATCTTTTGGAAGACCCTGAAGTATAATGTTAGAAGCCCTGATGTCAGCATCGAATCTCTTTTTCTCCTTATCGTTGAGCTCATCATACGTCTTTGGTCTGTCTAATCCATAGATCATTGTTCCATCTGCAGCTGTATCAATTAAGTCTCTTGTAGTCTCAATCTGATAAGGTCCTTCATCAATGGATTTGAGAATGTTGACCCTATTTTCCTTTCCAAGACAGTACAATCTGATTCGTTGAGCCCAAGAGTCGTAGTCAGTTCTGTCAAGCATAGGTGGACGAGTATCTGAACCAGCTGCTTGAACATCCTTAGCAACAGTGGAGATAATTGTAGGTACGTTGGTAGACATGTTAACAGATTACACGGGATTTTATAACTCTATGATTAAACCGGGAAATAGATTCTTTCACTGGATTTTACTAAATCAAGAGAAAACCGTATTACAAACAAAAATCAACCAAGTCGCTACGAATTCTTGAACCAAGTCGCTAAGTAGCAACTCGCCAAGATCTCAATTTCCTGTGAACCAAGTCGCTGAGACCAAGTCGCTAAGACCCAAGTCGCTGGACATAAGTCGCTAAAGCACTAAGTCGCTACACAGTCAAGTCGCTAAAGAGCAACTCGCTAAGGTCCAAGTTGCTAACACCAAGTCGCTAAGAATACAAAGTACAAGTCGCTAACAAATTTGAAAGCAAGTCGCTAACTTCACCAAGTCGCTAGCCGTAGTGGAGAATCAACTAAGTTGTACTATTTGTCGGCTTGTCTCAATAGACAAGTCGCTAGGACCAAATCGCTAACAATTAACACTACAACTCGCTACCTTTTACTGAAGCAAGTCGCTACGATGAAAAACACTACGAGAACCAAGTCGCTACCAAGAAAAACTTCAAAAATACACTTTTCAATCCAAAACAAGCTCAACCACAGTGATTCAAGCTTACCAAATCAAAACCCAAGCACTTACAATGATTCTTAACACAAAAGTACACCCAAAATTCAAACTTTAACACTAGAAGTGATCCAAATGATGCAAAAACCACTAAACTTTTTCAAACTCAAAAACCATCTAAAACCACTAGAAATCCAAGGATATGTAAGAGAGATGATCAAACCATGGCTCTTGATACCATTTGTAACATATTAGATTTCACAAATACATCATATCATAAACACAAGTAAGCGTACAAGATGAGGTTTTAGAGAGAGACAGAGTTAGAGGTTTGGGAACTTAGTGAGAGAAAATGAAAGTATTATTATGAGCTCCAACTCTCTACCTTGGGAGGTAGAGAGTATTTATAGTCTTACACAAATCGCCACCTACGGGCTGTGGATCAGGCATACAGTGGGTAAAGACCCGTCCATCTTCCACGGTGTTACTTAACTAAATACTACTAAACATTAACTAATCTACGACTACGAGCTTTCAAACGATTACATATACCTGAGGTGACCGACTCTTTGATAACTGGATTTACTAAATCCTAACATTTGGGCGAAATGTTAAAATAATGCTCGTACTTAAAGGTATGGCATATAAACAAACTTCGCGTATTATCTAAAATATCCATAAGAGAATTATTAAATAGTTTAATTTACTTTGTAGGTTGGTTCAAAGTGCATTATAACATAAACAAATAACTAAAAGAATTAGAACACGTTTGCATCATATTTGAAATTTATATATGATCAAAAGTAATGAACATGTTATGACCGATATTAATATGTATATATTATTTTAGTGAAATAGCTTACTTTACTTGTAAAACTAAGAAAATCAATCAAATGTTTTATATATACTGCTATTGTACTAAAAGAAAATATTATATATTTTGTGGTGCAACTTTTATAAAGTAAAAGTAACATAATAGATAATATATCTAAAAGATTAAGGAAATATCAAATAAAAGATAAATGAGAAATGAAAGTAATAAAGCTAAAAGGTCTTAAGTAAAATTTAGTTAAAAATTAAAGGTGTATTTTTGAAATTAATTAATTAATAAGCACATGGACTCAAAAAGCATAATACAAACAGTCATCTTCTTCCTCCCAAAATCTGAATTTCCTTCTTCCTCCAAAAGTCTCGCATTCATGTCTGGCCAATTGAGTTCTTTCCTTTTTTCCTTTTTCTTAACTAAATTAGAGGCATGAAGAAACAAAGCTAGTAATACTTTCAAAAAATCATTTTTATTTTCACATAAAGCGATTCACATGTCAAAAACTTAACGCCCCCTCTCTTTTTGATGCCCTGGGCCGTCGCCCGCGCTGCCTATAGCCAAGGCCGACCCTGAGTAGGTGCACATGTCTAGTTTTTACTAGAAATGTGAGTTGCACGCGTATTTCTCCACAACAGTTTTCCAACTGTTTTTCCGCCAAGAAGTTAGTTTAAATAATAGTTGTCTCTTTCATTTTCAGTTAGCTTTGTAAACATGATAACATCAAATAGTCCTGACTTTTAAGTGTCAATTTCCCCCGATAATGCTCATATTTTATATCATTTATATGGATTTACGCTTGTATTCCTTTATATTTCACTTTCAGGCAAATTATGAGCATTGGAGCTTATGAGACGCGGATTTGGAGATTTTCTTAAAGATTTATGATAGTATGCCAACTGTGAAGAAGCTACGGCGTAACTCACTCTCTCACATTACGCCGTAGCTAGTGCGTTGACTCAGAAGACCAACTTTACATCAATTACGGCGTAACTCCCAACTAAGGTTACGCCGTAATCATCTAGGTAAAGAAGTTTTTTGCGCCTCCATCAATTATGATGTAACTCCTTACAAGGATTACGACGTAGTCCTTGCAAAAGTAACATGTATTGAAGATACGGCGTAACCTTTCCCAAGTTTTACGCCGTAACCTGCTTAACGAAAGCATTATTTGAGGAATTATTGAAGTTACGGCGTAACTCTCAACTCAAGTTCCGCCATAACTAGGATCGTGCCTATAAATACCAGCCCTAATTTCTGCATTTCACATCATTCACTCACAACTCAAAGGCAAAGAACGTGAAGATGGTTCCAAAGGCAGATCATTCGGAGCATACGGAGCCATCTCCAAGGGAGGAATCACTCCATATCGATAAGAATTAGCGATCATTTTATCTTTTACTTCCGTATAATCGTTTCTAGTGTATGCATGCATAGTTCGTTGGTAGTTACCCTAGCTTCGGTAGTTTTGAAATGCGATCGTGTCTAGTTGCTTAGGAGAATTGACCAACTGACCCTAAGTAGTTAGGTAGAGTTGTGAAGGGTAAGAATTGACCAACTGACGACCCTTTCTCGCTTGTGCGAACTGACCAAATGATCACCGGTCGTTCGGATGAACTTAATAAGTCAGGGATGAGTGTCTAAGATGCTAGCTCCCGGGCACTCATTATTTCAAATATTGCATGTAGGGTACTTAATGACTTGGCTTAGGCGACTAAAAACCACTCGACTATCAAGGGAAGAATCTTGACCTCGGGTAGGAGCCTTTATTGATAGATTAGGACGAATTGACCAAATGTTGTCCTAGCGACTTAAAACCCTACTTGAATCAATTAGAAGTAATAAAACATGAACATTACACAATATGATGAGTAATTAGGTTAGCATACTTTCCCTCTATTGATCACAACCTCTATCTATTTTACAAATTTATGTCTTGTTTCTTAGTTTAATAATCATTTCTACTGCAAACCAGTTAAAACCAATGACATCTAGACTTAATTAGAATCCGCTCACAAAGCTCTTGGGACGACCTCGGTTTTACCTATTACTACACTACACACGACCGGGTACACTGCCCGTGAGTGCATAAAGTGGACCATAGGTAAACGAGACACTATAAATATTAAAACCTGGTCAGAAATCCTGCATCAAGTTTTGGGCGCCGCTGCCAGGGAGTTATATTAGGATTTTCATTAAGTCTTTTATATTTGTTTTATTTTAAATTTTTTTGTTTTCTCACGATTTCTTTTAAGTTTCAGGTTCCATGGAGGTTGTGGAAATTGATAACCTCATTCTTGAGGAATATTTGGCCATGACTAGGGATGAACAAGGGCCGGGGCTCGTTAGATCAACTATTGGAGCTGAAGTCTGTTTTGAGATCAAAGAACAATTTATGAGGGAGCTATGTGCTAACCCTTTCTCGGGAAACAGAGACGAAGATGCTTACGAACATGTTGAAAATGTCTTGTACATCGCAAGCCTTTTCAACATACCTGGTGTTTCTCATGACGCGGTTATACTCCGAGTATTACCCATAACACTTACTGGGGCAGCAAGAAGATGGATTGATAGATTGCCCGTCGGGGCAATCGATACATGGGCTCTCCTAAAGAAACATTTCATTCAAATATTGTCCTCCTTCAAAGATATCAAATCAACTTATGGAGATCCATAATTTTAAGCAAGAAGGCGATGAAACGTTGTATCAATCTTGGGATAGATACAATGATCTTCTTTACAAGTGTCCCACTCATGACCTAAACAACCAACAAAAGGTCAACATTTTCTACAAAGGTATCAACGTGGCTACAAGACAAATGCTGGACTATCAAGGACCAATTTCGGGGATGACCCATACTCTTGCCATTGAAGCCATTCAAAAAATGGCCGATCATTCTCAAAAATGGCGTGATGGAGGAAGCCAAAGAATCCTAGGAGGAAATCTTGAGGGTATTGCCGCCATTACAAATAAGCTTGAAAATCTTGGTCGTGACATGCTTAAGCTTAAGGAAAGTGTTCACGCTATCCAAGTAGGGTGTGAAAGCTGTGGTGGAGGTTATCTCACCAAAAATTGTCCTCTTATTGACTATGATGGTAAAGTTGAAGAAGTGAAATATGGTGAAACAAATAGACCGTTTCAAGGGGCAAATGGAAACGGGGATGGTTATCGTGGAGGACCTCCAACATACTACAATCGTGGGCCTTTCGGGGAAAGAAGATCTAATCTGGAAGATACGAAGTACCTTGAAGACTCAACTAAGAGACAAAAGGAGCATGAGGAATGGATAAAGAACTTCCAAGAAAATACAAAGAAGAGCCTTTTTAGTCATGTCGAATCGCTAAAAAATCTGGAAACCATGATTGGTAAACTTAACGATGAAGTACAAAGAAGGAATGAAGCACAAGAAAGCAAACCAATAGTATGCAAAGCTATTTTTTCTGAAAATGATGCGTCTAACGATAATTCTAGCATGGTGCAGGAAAATGATGCTGAAAGTGCTGACAGAAGCCAGTTACGCCGTAACCCCACATCCGAATTACGGTGTAACTGGGATACTTGGTCTGACAGATTTCTTGAATTGGATGAATCAGGAATGCATGTCAATAATGGGTGTCCCGGTAATATGAACATGGTCCCAAAATCCCCATCCAAGAAGAAGTACCACTGGTGCAAGGGAATACCAGTGGACAATGATAAGTGGTACGACCTTTGGGCCTCGTGTAACCCTCATAATGACATTTTCGATGGAGGAGACAATAAAGAAAGGGTTAAAAATAACAAGTACATGTGGTCTACAACAAACGATGATGAAAGGTTGATCGAGGACATAGAGGAACCCCCTATTAAGCACTGCTGCAATCCAATAATGGTCGTGGAAGATGAATCTACACGAGCTTGGCCTACATGCAATCCATTCCGAGAGTATTGTACTGGGGGTGGAAATATGAAGGGTGAAGAATGGACATGCCCCCATGAGCTATAAAGACACGATGTCAAGTTCGGAACTCTATCTTTTCATGATTGGTATACGATAAGATTCGAGGATGCTATTATTAATTCAGGTCTACTAAGGAAGCTAAAGCTCGACTACGAAGAACATTGTCTCCAATAGAGAGAGTCCATGGATGAAAATTCAATCAAAGATGATACCTCCTGCAAGGACTATCCCTCAAGCAACACCAACGATAAGACAGCTCGGAAGCATTGATGTGAGAAGATAAAGACCACTAGTGAAGTATTTTGGGCTTCTTGTAACCCGTTTGACGATGACTGTAATGGGGGGAGTAGCATAGCTAGAGTTGGGGATGACGATTTTTTGTGGACCTCAACCAATGATGATGAGAGAACGGAGTTACCTTGGTTAGATAAGTTGGGATTTAAAATCAAGTATGGAAAAGTAGATACTTCCACTAAGAAAAATTTGAAAGGGGTGCATGAGTGAAGAAGACCCAAGTGAAGAGATTCCCAACGATACTAGTGAAGTGATGAATGGGGATAGCAAAGATACATGGGGTAATGAAAAACAAGAATGCAAGCATGTGCTTATTGAATAATTACTAGATGACGAGTGGTTTAAGGGAACTGAGTCCGATGATGATGACATTGAGGGAATTATGGACTACCTTGAACTACAAGGTCAAGACGGGTTCACTGACCCAGATGATGAGGCATATGAAAAACGGAGGTGCAAACTTCTTGGTATTCCGTACAAAAGGCTGCCACCAATTATAGCTGAAAGATTTGAGATTAAAAAGTACCACTTGGGCCGGACGAAAAGTTTTCCAGGATTCAGAAGATTGAAACAAAAGAGTTTCTCCACACCGCTACTAATGTTGCATGGGCCAGTCACAACTTGATGAAAGATATGGAAGAAGTTGGCCAAGTTCGAAGGCCACCATAAAGCCCCATGGCTTTGAGTCTAACTTAAAGACCCGGTAATAAAGAAAAGTGCTCTTTCGGGAGACAACCCCGAATTATCCTTTTAATTTCTTTTATTTCATTTTTTGTTGAGTTTTGTGTTTTTTTTTAACATTTTTGCAAGAATTGGAGATGAATTCACAAGTGACCAAAACGGGGACCTGTTCTGTCCAACAGTTACGGCGTAACTCATCCTCATGGTTACGCCGTAACATATCCTCAGTGATGATTCTCTCCAAGACATAAACCATTATGGCGTAACCTCACTCTATGGTTACGCCATATCTATTCTCCAGTAGCCAATTGCTAGGTTTTACCACAATTACAGCGTAACTCCTCTTTTGGGTTACGTCGTAATTCTTCTGCAGTTTTAATTTTTCCTATATTAACGTAATAACCTTGTATTAGTTTTTAAATGAAGTTTGTGGGTATGTTCCTGTATGCCCTCACGAGACTGCACTCATCCACTTGGGACACCAAGTGGTTTAAAAGGCTTGTTGCATATGCTAAATGCAACCGTGATTCCTACGAAATTGAGTTAGATTTCTTTTTGTTTTTCTTTTTATTTTTAGAATTATGCTTGTTGGTTAGTGTGATTTCATGGATTGAAGTTTGCTCGTGAATGCTTAAGCGAAGGCACAATTGTAACGCCCCGACCCCACAAGGGTAAAGGAATCACAAGTAATGGTGTCATATCAAAGCAAACATATAAACCAAAAGAAATCTTTAACATAAATATGGAAATAATCCAGTCAAAAGACTTCAATACATAGGTCCCAGCGGAAAATAAACTCCAAAAGAAATGTCTAAAACATAATTCTAAATGGTATCATAGTATCAAAACTAAATCTCTAAGGTAAGTCCACTCAGCACTCATCCCAAAGCAATACCCAGCTCCAATGCTTAGATACCTGCCGCGGAAGAAAAGAAAAGTGCGGCTGAGCTTCAAAAGCCCAGTGAACAGATATACAAGTAAAAAGAATACGAAACGAAAATCGAATACGAAGCAAAGTAAAAGAAAGATAGTGAAATCATAGTCTTTTCAAAAGATAATTCAGAATATCAGAATAAGTTTTATAGCTAACTACCTTGAAGCCCAGAACATATGCCATATCAGAAACATATCAAAATCACATAAGGCAACATATTTGTAGGGGAGACCTACCAGAGTTATGAAGGACGTGCATGCACGCAGCATCAATCATCAGATAACAAATAGCATATAACAGATAATATATGGCATATAACAGATCTAGGATGCATCCATACGCCCCACAGACAAATATTCATAATATAATTCAAATTGAGCTCATACAAATAACAGATAAGGGACGTGGCAGAACATCACTCTACTGCCCTAGAGTCATGTCAGAAGTGCATTTGCTGACACGGACATGGAACCCCCATGACTAGTTAAAATTGGCTCGGGTGTCATACTATCAGAGATCAAATAAGAATGTCATAACTGACATAGATCATATTTTATCAAATGTTTAATCATGTTTTCAAAATCAAAGTCTTCATATCATATAGTTCAAAATCAAATGGTTTATGATTCAAAAATCAAAGTTCAGATAAGAAACAGCTCAGATTGACACATTAGGGTTCATAGCAAAGGTTTAGGAAATCTTAATATGAAAACGAAAAGAAACTTCATACGAAACCTTTACTGAAAAGGTCAGAATATCCGTACCTTATTCAAAAGCAAAAGATCAAAAGTCGAAACAGGGAAGCAAAGAATTACTCCTTCTTCACAGAACCTATATACATTAATGTCGTATATTATTAATGATTTCATAATCATCAAAATGATCCTTTAATATTTTAGGGTTTCCATACTTAAATGAGACTTAAATGTTTTAATATTAATATCGTAAATTAGGGTTTATATATCTTTTATTAAAGTTTAGGGTTTCTCATTCTTTAATGTCTCATTAATGTATATGTACTAACATGTTACGTCTTTTAATGACTAGTTACTTAACCTAACACGTCACAAAATAATCTTTCCTTTTTATGTTTCAACGTACATGTTTATGATTTTATGTGACATATAATTTACTTATTACTCGTATTAATTATGCATTTACTCTATTAGGGTTTAGCATAACTTATTAAATTAGTATATCAAAACTAGGGTTTATGTTAACATAACCTTTACTTAAGTAATGCATCTTCAAATCTCATATACATGTTTCGGTTATTAGGGTTTTCGCATATTAGGGTTCAACACTAGTCTTAGCTCATCTTCTTACTTCACATATTCAAGTTATTAAGTTATATTCATTATTCAAAAACTAAACATGGTTCGGTCCTAATATATATGTTTCGGCCCTCATTAAATAAACACAAACATGACCCAATTCAATATTACATCTTACGTTACATGTCTCTTATTAGTTACTAGTTAGATTAATTAGGGTTTCTTGGTTCTCGGTTCACCACTCTCGGCCACAAAAGAAAACAAGAAAAACGCGACGAAACAAAATGTAACTTGACATAAACATGCAAGGTACATTAAAGGAAGACAAATAAACGATATACCTTAACTTGGTTGAACAAAATCGACACCAAGGGTGTGTTTGGGAGTCTCGGCCGAGCAAAGGAAGAAAAGAAAAAGAGAGCAAATAAAACTAGGGTTCCAAACTTATGATTATGTATGGTATATATAGTTGTAGTATTTGAGTTTAACTAGGAAAGTAATTGGGTTTGGGTTTGGGTTTGGTCCAACCGGTCACACCATCACACACGCACCAAATGGGCTTCGGCCCTAGGCTCACGAATTAAACAAATGCGACCCAAATCATTAACGAAACTTTAACTCTTCGTCGTACCAAAATCAATTACGTAATATATTTTAATTAGGTTTTTAAATATTCGCAAGTTAATCTTTTAATCTCTTTAAGTGTCATAAATATATTTTACGTATTTTATAAATTCTAGTTCCAATGGTATTTTAGTCTTTATCCGGATTTTAAATTTTCAGGTTTTACAATTCTTCCCCTCTAAAGAAAAATTTTCGTCCTCGAAAATTGAATGAAACGAAATGAAAATGAAAACGAAAACGAAAACGAAACGAAATGAGAACATACCAAACTATTCAAAGAAATGAGGATAACTTGCACGCATCGACTCCTCGGTTTCCCAAGTAGCTTCACGTTCAGGATGATTCTTCCAAAGGATCTTAACGAATGGAATAACTTTATTCCTCATAACTCTTTCTTGTCTTTCCAGAATAGCTTCTGGTTCTTCAGATAAAGACATATCGGATTGAATTTGATCAAACGGATAAGAAGCAACGTGTAACGGATGATAGTTGTATCCCCTTAGGAGTGATACATGAAAAACGTCATGAACATGCGATAATTGAGGCGGAAGTGCTAAACGATACGAAACTTCTCCTATACGTTCCAGAATCTCAAATGGTCCAATAAATCGAGGACTAAGCTTGCCCTTGATTCCAAAACGTTTCACACCTCTAAACGGCGAAACTTTCAAAAACACACGATCTCCAACCCGAAATTCCAAATCACGACGGTGCTTATCAGCATAACTTTTCTGACGAGACCTAGCTTCCTTCAATTTCTCTCTAGCCACAGTTTACCAATACCATAATCCTTTCTGATTGGCAAGAAATGAGCAGATTTGGTTAGTCGATCAACAACCACCCAAATCGCATCATGCTTCTTCCTAGTAAGAGGTAGTCCAGTCACAAAATCCATAGATATCTTATCCCACTTCCATGTTGGAATCTCCAATGGCTGTAACAAACCACTAGCCCTCTAATGTTCAATCTTAACCTGCTGACAAATCATACACTTCGACACAAACGTCGCCACATCTTGCTTCATGCCGTTCCACCAAAAGTACTGCTTCAAATCCCTATACATCTTGGTAGAACCAGGATGAATAGTGAAAGGAGAACTATGAGCTTCAGTCATAACTTTCTCACGAAGTATCTGATCATTGGGAACACAAAGCCTATCTCCATACCATACAATACCGTCATTATCAACCTTAAACTCCGTCTGCTTACCTTCCTCAACATTCTGCACCACGGCCCACAGCTCGCCGTCATCTTTCTGAGCTTCTTTAATTTGCAGTATAAGGTTCGACTCCACCTTCATACTAGCCCAGTATCCATCAAAACCTCGTACACTCAACTCAACATCCAAACTCTCTAAATCACGAAAAATCCTAGGCTCAATCTTGATACTCGCAAGAATGCCTGATTTCCGGCTAAGTGCGTCAGCAACTACGTTAGCCTTACCTGGATGGTACTGAATGTTGGTGTCATAATCCTTAAGAAGTTCTAACCATCTTCTTTGTCTCATGTTAAGTTCCTTCTGAGTGAAAATATACTTGAGACTCTTATGATCAGTGAATATATCACACGTCTCTCCATACAAGTAATGTCTCCAGATCTTCAACGCAAACACCACCGCAGCTAACTCAAGATCATGAGTTGGGTAATTCTCCTCATAAGGTTTTAGCTGCCTCGAAGCATAAGCAATTACCTTCCCATGTTGCATCAAAACACAGCCTAATCCTTTCTTAGATGCATCGCTGTAGATTTGATATCCTCCTGAACCAGTTGGAAGAGTCAAAATAGGAGCCGTCACCAATCTCCGTTTCAATTCTTCAAAACTCTTCTCTCGTTCATCCGTCCATACAAACTTTTCACCTTTTCTCATCAGTTGGGTTAGGGGCAAAGCTAAACGAGAGAAACCTTCAACAAAACGTCTATAGTAACCAGCAAGTCCAAGAAAACTCCTGACCTCAGTCACTGTCGTAGGTCTTGGCCATTTAGTGATAGCCTCAACTTTAGATGGATCCATGGTTATACCATCAGCTGATACGATATGACCAAGGAAAGCAACTTGTCTCAACCAAAATTCGCACTTCGAAAATTTGGCGTACAACTTCTTCTTCCTCAAAATTTCCAAAACTATACGGAGATGCTCTTCATGCTCTTCTTCAGACTTAGAGTAAACCAAAATGTCATCGATGAAAACAATAACGAACTTGTCGAGAAACTCATGGAAAACACGATTCATCAGGTCCATAAACACAGCAGGTGCATTGGTCAAACCAAAAGGCATAACGAGAAATTCGTAATGACCATATCTGGTACGAAACGCGGTCTTAGGAACATCTTGCTCCTTCACACGTAACTGATGGTAGCCAGACCTCAGGTCAATCTTAGAAAAGAACTTAGCTCCTTGCACTTGATCGAACAAATCGTCTATACGCGGCAAAGGATAACGGTTACGAATGGTAATACGATTGAGTTCACGATAGTCGATACATAGACGCATGCTTCCATCCTTCTTCTTCACAAACAAGACAGGCGCACCCCATGGAGAAACACTAGGGCGAATAAATCCACTTTCTATCATCTCTTGCAGCTGTTCCTTCAACTCCTTTAGTTCTACAGGTGCCATACGATACGGAGCCTTCGAAATCGGTTCAGCACCAGGAATTAACTCAATGCTAAACTCAACTTCTCGAGCTGGGGGAAGTCCAGGGAGTTCATCCGGAAAAACGTCAGCAAAATCGCAAACTACCGAAAGACTTTCAATGTTAGGACTCTCCAAAGATGTGTCCTTAACAGATGCTAGAAAACCTTGGCACCCATGAGCAATCATGATCCGTGCCTTCATAGCGGAAATGAGCTTAACAGATTTAAGGGGTTGAGAACCATGATAAACGAATTCAGGATGTTTTACGTCTCCAAAGATCACCGTTCTAGCATGGCAGTCGATTGAAGCTCTATGGTAAGCCAACCAATCCATGCCTAGAATGATATGTCGACCATATTGAGAGGATACAGATTTGCAAAGCGAATACGATCATCAAAACGAAGAGGACACTTAACATATTTACGATCAATGATCACGTGATTTTTCATAGGCGTCGAAATCGATAAGTGATTTGTTAACGGTTTGGGCTTCATATTAAGTTTCTTAGCAGATGTGATAGATATAATGGAGTGTGTGGCGCCAGTATCAAATAAAACGAAGACAGCAAAATCATCAATGAAAAGAGTGCCCGTAATGGTACCTGAAGTTCGCTCCGCCTGATTACGAGTAGTAGCATAGACACGTCCAGTAGTAGTCGGCGGCTTGATGTAGTTTCCAGGAACTGCCGGATTCTTCTTAGGACAATCTTTAATCTTGTGAGTAGTGGAACCACAACCAAAACATCCACCAGTGGCCTTGAAACACTGCCCTGGATGAGCCTTTCCACAAGTAGTACAAATAGGTGGGGGTGGAAAAACTTCAGCTGTCCTCTGCTGGTTATAAGATCCTGAAGCACGACCCTGATTCGATCCTCGAGCTGGCTGATCCCTGTTATAACGCTGGTTATTGTTACCTTGGTTATGACGATCACTTCCATTCCTACCAGCATTTCTATTATCTTGACCCCTTGTCTCAGAACGTCCAGTGTCAACATTTCTTCCCGACTGACCCCGCTGATCATAACTCCTATCCACATGACCTCTCGAATCATAACTCCTACCAGAGTTTCCCTTATAGTCATTGCCTTGAGTCCTACCTTGAATCCGATCACCATCGCGATTACGCTTGTTAGAACCCGAAACCTCATGAAAGATCTCAATGTTACGAGCTGCGTCATTGCAGGCCGACACATTCTCATACTCAATATTAAGCAATCGGTCCAACACCCACTTCTTCAGTCCCCACTTGAAGTGCTTAGCTTGACGCCTACCATCTCCAGCAATCACTCCAACAAAACTCACCAACCTCATAAACCTACTCATGTACTCGTTAGAGTTCTCATGATCAAACTGGTAGATCGCCTGATAATCCCTCTCATACCTTTGCTGCTCAGCATCAGGGAAGTAACAGTTATAGAAGATAGTCCGAAACTCAGTCCAAGTACAAGTCACAGCAAAAGCGTCACCTCCTCTTGCTTGTTTCAATGCTTTCCACCAACTCAAAGCATCACCTTCCAATTTGAATGAAGCCAAACGAGTCTTAAATCCATCTCCACAACCCAGTACTTCAAACAGCTTCTCAATATGAGTGATCCAGTCTTCGGCCTCAGTAGGAGTAGCAGCAGTGCTAAACGAAAGAGGCTTCAGCTTACCGAAACGCTCGAGCCAAGTATGAATGCCGACGGGTTGAGAACCTCCACCGCTTCCCGAAGGTTCACCAGTCCGATTCCGAATATTGTTGATCACCTGTTCCATCATCTCAGGTGTAGTCAAACCAGGGAAAAGAGAGTTGAGAGCATTCGCAATCGCAGCATCCATGTTAACAGCATCATCGTCTCCATCCGCGCCACCAGTAGTACGAGTTCGAACCATCTAAACGATTAGCAAAAGAACAAAGGTAAGATACGAAATGGAAGTACGAAGGAATCCTAAAGTCTACCCAAATCCTCACAGGTCAAATCCTAAACTCTAAAGTCTCAAAACCTAGGCTCCATATGTCAAAGGTCCTGACTACAAGTCGTAAACCTGGGCTCTGATGCCATAAATTGTAACGCCCCGACCCCACAAGGGTAAAGGAATCACAAGTAATGGTGTCATATCAAAGCAAACATATAAACCAAAAGAAATCTTTAACATAAATATGGAAATAATCCAGTCAAAAGACTTCAATACATAGGTCCCAGCGGAAAATAAACTCCAAAAGAAATGTCTAAAACATAATTCTAAATGGTATCATAGTATCAAAACTAAATCTCTAAGGTAAGTCCACTCAGCACTCATCCCAAAGCAATACCCAGCTCCAATGCTTAGATACCTGCCGCGGAAGAAAAGAAAAGTGCGGCTGAGCTTCAAAAGCCCAGTGAACAGATATACAAGTAAAAAGAATACGAAACGAAAATCGAATACGAAGCAAAGTAAAAGAAAGATAGTGAAATCATAGTCTTTTCAAAAGATAATTCAGAATATCAGAATAAGTTTTATAGCTAACTACCTCGAAGCCCAGAACATATGCCATATCAGAAACATATCAAAATCACATAAGGCAACATATTTGTAGGGGAGACCTACCAGAGTTATGAAGGACGTGCATGCACGCAGCATCAATCATCAGATAACAAATAGCATATAACAGATAATATATGGCATATAACAGATCTAGGATGCATCCAAACGCCCCACAGACAAATATTGATAATATAATTCAAATTGAGCTCATACAGATAACAGATAAGGGACGTGGCAGAACATCACTCTACTGCCCTAGAGTCATGTCAGAAGTGCATTTGCTGACACGGACATGGAACCCCCATGACTAGTTAAAATTGGCTCGGGTGTCATACTATCAGAGATCAAATAAGAATGTCATAACTGACATAGATCATATTTTATCAAATGTTTAATCATGTTTTCAAAATCAAAGTCTTCATATCATATAGTTCAAAATCAAATGGTTTATGATTCAAAAATCAAAGTTCAGATAAGCAACAGCTCAGATTGACACATTAGGGTTCATAGCAAAGGTTTAGGAAATCCTAATATGAAAACGAAAAGAAACTTCATACGAAACCTTTACTGAAAAGGTCAGAATATCCGTACCTTATTCAAAAGCAAAAGATCAAAAGTCGAAACAGGGAAGCAAAGAATTACTCCTTCTTCACAGAACCTATATACATTAATGTCATATATTATTAATGATTTCATAATCATCAAAATGATCCTTTAATATTTTAGGGTTTCCATACTTAAATGAGACTTAAATGTTTTAATATTAATATCGTAAATTAGAGTTTATATATCTTTTATTAAAGTTTAGGGTTTCTCATTCTTTAATGTCTCATTAATGTATATGTACTAACATGTTACGTCTTTTAATGACTAGTTACTTAACCTAACACGTCACAAAATAATCTTTCCTTTTTATGTTTCAACGTACATGTTTATGATTTTATGTGACATATAATTTACTTATTACTCGTATTAATTATGCATTTACTCTATTAGGGTTTAGCATAACTTATTAAATTAGTATATCAAAACTAGGGTTTATGTTAACATAACCTTTACTTAAGTAATGCATCTTCAAATCTCATATACATGTTTCGGTTATTAGGGTTTTCACATATTAGGGTTCAACACTAGTCTTAGCTCATCTTCTTACTTCACATATTCAAGTTATTAAGTTATATTCATTATTCAAAAACTAAACATGGTTCGGTCCTAATATATATGTTTCGGCCCTCATTAAATAAACACAAACATGACCCGATTCAATATTACATCTTACGTTACATGTCTCTTATTAGTTACTAGTTAGATTAATTAGGGTTTCTTGGTTCTCGGTTCACCACTCTCGGCCACAAAAGAAAACAAGAAAAACACGACGAAACAAAATATAACTTGACATAAACATGTAAGGTACGTTAAAGGAAGACAAATAAACGATATACCTTAACTTGGTTGAACAAAATCGACACCAAGGGTGTGTTTGGGAGTCTCGGCCGAGCAAAGGAAGAAAAGAAAAAGAGAGCAAATAAAACTAGGGTTCCAAACTTATGATTATGTATGGTATATATAGTTGTAGTATTTGAGTTTAACTAGGAAAGTAATTGGGTTTGGGTTTGGGTTTGGTCCAACCGCTCACACCATCACACACGCACCAAATGGGCTTCGGCCCTAGGCTCACGAATTAAACAAATGCGACCCAAATCATTTACGAAACTTTAACTCTTCGTCGTACCAAAATCAATTACGTAATATATTTTAATTAGGTTTTTAAATATTCGCAAGTTAATCTTTTAATCTCTTTAAGTGTCATAAATATATTTTACGTATTTTATAAATTCTAGTTCCAAGGGTATTTTAGTCTTTATCCGGATTTTAAATTTTCAGGTTTTACAACAATTCTCTTCGTGAGTCTTCTTTCTTTTTAGGAGCAAATTTCAGGGAAGTTCTCGCTCTAATTCTACTTTCTCTTCACCTTTATTTAACGTTTAATACAAAAAGGACTTTGTACATCTCAAGTGGGGGGACGGGAGTAGAATTATTACTTGAACATAATTGCCCTCATTTTTCTAGTTTATTTTGAAAAATTATGTCATTTTTAAAATTTTGGCATGTTTTTCTTAACCTAACTAGACTAGACCTTAGCTGAGCACATTATAACCCTTGATATGCTATGGTGAGATTAGCCTTATCCGTTTCCAATTATTTACCCAAATCCACCAAATTATGAGTGTGCCTGTAGCTTGTAAACTTTAGAACTTGGCATTTGCATCATTTCGAGACCATATATGAGGTATGTTGAGTTCGCTTAATGTATATGGAATAATCAGTTTGAGAAGGTAATATTTTTAGGATTATCACCCAAATAGCCTATCCTTGTGTGTCTATCGATTAGTCACCTCGACTTTTCGACCCCCATGTTAAACCCTTTTGTTGCACTCACCTTTAGTGCAAGATACCCCTAGATACACCCATCTGAGCCATTCCTTTCATTTTGTTCACCCAATATATATTGTTTCATTACACCCATTCACCTTAGCCTACCGTGTAGTCTTAATTTGTGATCGGGAAATCATTGTTTGCCTAAGTTCAAGGTTCAAGTAGAGGGGTTCGGAAATCACGCTTTCGTCAAAGACTTATATTTGAAGATCATTGAAGACCCCCAGATTCTCATTATATGTTCATCTCAAGTAAGAGATGTTATGTTTAGTTATGATGTAAAAAAAATGGTTCGAAAAAAAATAATAAATAAATAAATAAAATAGTAGTTTATTTATTATTGTAAAGTGCAATGTTATAAGCACTATGATTGGAGCTCATCAAAGATTAAGCATCGAGGAGGCCGCCTCGGTCTCATTTGAAAATTTGAGTTGGTAATTATTTCTCCAACAGTTGAAGAACAGGTAATGTGCCCTTCATGACATCCGATAATGGCACATCTACTTGATTAGATCATGATCCGGTTTCTTCACCTTAAAGCTTGAACTTTGGATGAACGGTAGGAGGTGACAACTTGGTTATAGGTTAAGGCTATTTGCTTTGTTACTTTTATTTTACACCAATTATTTCCCATGTCTTATCCTACCCTTTAGTCATGAAGCGTGTCTAGGTGATTAAGCGAGCAATCTTTGGTGTCTTGGCCATGGATTTGGTCATGTATCATTGATTTTGTCCACTTTGTCGTGACACGTTAGTAATGACATTTCACCCTTATCCCATGTTGTGTCTACCCATATTGCCTTCAAGAATTGTTTAGTCCTTACCTCTAGTAATGGAGATTTGTGTAACCGCCAAGCTTATGATAGAATACATGCTATGACTATGCTTTGAGTGATCACCCCGAAATTGACATTTAGACTAGTTGAGAGAATTTGAGTGTTTTGTTCCCATTTCGTGAGGTGTTCGGCTTTGATTTATTATAGCATATGAAAATTTTAAACTCATATGTTCCAGGTAATGGGGGATATCTTTTTAGAAATTTTTCTAATAAGGTCTACTTGAGGGCAAATAGAGTTCAAGTGGGGGGATATTTGATAACATCAAATAGTCCTAACTTTTAAGTGTCAATTTCCCCCCGATAATGCTCATATTTTATATCATTTATATGGATTTATGCTTGTATTTCTTTATATTTCACTTTCAGGTAAATTATGAGCATTGGAGCTTATGAGACGCGGATTTCGAGATTTTCTTAAAGATTTATGATAGTATGCCAACTGTGAAGAAGCTACGGCGTGACTCACTCTCTCACATTACGCCGTAGCTAGTGCATTGACTCAGAAGACCAACTTTACATTAATTACGGCGTAACTCCCAACTAAGGTTACGCCGTAATCATCTAGGTCAAGAAATGTTTTGCGCCTCCATCAATTACGCCGTAACTCCTTACAAGGATTACATCGTAGTCCTTGCAAAAGTAACCTGTATTGAAGATACGGTGTAACCTTTCCCAAGTGTTACGCCGTAACCTGCTTAACGAGAGCATTATTTGAGGAATTATCGAAGTTACGGCGTAACTCTCAACTCAAGTTACGCCGTAACTAGGATCATGCCTATAAATACCAGCCCTAATTTCTGCATTTCACATCATTCACTTAAAACTCAAAGGCAGAGAATGTGAAGAGGGTTCCAAAGGCAGATCATTCGGATCATACGGAGCCATCTCCAAGGGAGGAATCACTCCACATTGATAGGTTAGGACGAATTGACCAAATGCTGTCCTAGCGACTTAAACTCCCACTTTAATCAATTAGAAGTAGTAATACATGAACATTACACAATACGATGAGTAATTAGGTTAGCACACTTTCCCTCTATTAATCACAACCTTTATCTATTCTACGCATTTATTTCTTGTTTCTTAGTTTAATAATCATTTCTACTACAAACCAGTTAAAACCAGTGACATCTAGACTTAATTAGAATCCGCTCACATAGCTCTTGGGACGAGCTTGGTTTTACCGATTATTACATTACACACAACCGGGTACACTTCCCGTGAGTGCATAAGGTGGACCATAGGTCAACAAGACACTATAAATATTAAAACCTGGTCAGAAATCATGCATCAAAACACTTCTCTTGTAATTTCTCATTCCAATTCATTGTAACAAACCACTACTGATAATAAAAATCATGATTCGGCGATCTATTTCTTGATTCTTGGTTGTCCCAGTTGATTGTAATCCATTAACGGTTCATAATGATCCCTAATGGTGTGTATCAATTGGTATCTGAGCTCTTTTCTAGCAACATAACATCATAATCCGCTGCATAACTGACGTGTTGGTCAATTTCTAGTAATCTTCTCTGATCAAATTTATTGAATAGAAAATTTTCTGATCAAAATATGTTTCCAATCTAAAACACGTTCATAATTCTTGTTTATGTTTTTGTTCCTATTTCTAATCTCAAATACGTAGTGTAGAATTCATCAATTCACAAAACTTTAACTATTAGTGATCAACTAATCAAACTAGAGGTTCATTACATTTTTGGTTGTACAGATTAATCTTGAAGTTAGTTAGCTTAACCTTGAGTTAGTTATCAATGGTAAATGTGTTAGGTCACCATGTTTGTAACACAAGCATCAATGTGTAAGAAATGAGATAAGAAAGATCGGATGAACACTTAAATACAAACACACGAATGAATAGAAAAGGTTTAGGCATAGGTTTTGTATAAAAGTGAACAACCAACTCTCAAATGAGATTACAAGACTATTTATAGGGGAAGGGAGCTAGGGCAACACATCTAGTCCCTTCCTTTCCTTATTGGGCTTTTTCATAGGCTCATGGGCTTTCTACATGAGTCTTGCCTTAATTACTAACATAAAAGCCTTAATTAAGATAACTATTACATATTGATTACTAACACTTGAGTAATGGTTTAGGAGTGATTCCAACAATCTCCCCTTAAGTGTAATTGATATCTTAAGTAATCTTAAACAGTTGTTGGTGCAGATGTAATAGTAGCTTTGACGTCTTCTGACATCCTTCTTTCTTGTGAGAAGAAGTGCCTTGATTTGAACAATCTCCCCAGTGTAGGGATCTTGTTTCTTTTGAAGTATTCTGCTTTTGACATCTTGATTTCTTTGTTCTTTAATTCTTTTTTCTTTGTGGTGTTTGTGATATTATGTTGTTGTCAGCTACAGGTCAGCTTCGTTGCTCCAGTGTCTCCACGTCTTTCTCCAACATGCTCACACATTCATTTGACAGTGAATTCCAGATGTGAAGTAGTTCTCGAGTCTTTATAACTTTGTAGATTCTTAGATTTGATGAAGCATCATTACGACTTTGTGTTGCCTTTGATATTGAGAGAACTTCTTTTGTGATGTTGAGAGAACTTCTTTTGTGATGTTGTTCGTATGAGCATGTGAAGAATCAGCACGACCTCTTCCTCCCGCGATCATCCATCACCAGCAGCATCTCCGGTACAGTCACGAACACCAATTGATCATTGTAATCTTTTGATAAAGAATTGATCACTACAATTTTTCTACTGATGAGTGTCTTGATTCCATTCACCTTGGTCGGGCGAATCAGCCGTCCGAATCCCGTAAGGGACAGTTGGCATTACATTGAACAAGTTCAAGTAATGACCCACATATTCAGGACTCGATTCTTGAAAGGAATCTCCTTAGCAGGATTTCCAGCACTTACAAGTTCGAACTTCGAGAGTGTCAACAGCATAATGTGAAAACACATCTCTAATTCTAGCAAAGGCTATTCCTGAAATTGGATGCCCTCAAGAAGGCTAACACGATATACCGAAGTACATCTACGGTTCAGGTGAGTCGCTGAGGTACACCGAAGCATCACCCCACGACTGTAGACCGTTTGAGACAACACTAAGCAAAACCCACAAGGAGTTACCGAACTGACCTGCTGTCAGGGCTGTTTGATGTTGACCCTGGCAGGAGTTTCCATTCAATCACTGAGAATCACAGATGTGAACCCCTCATAAATGTTCTCGACAGATTGCTAAGATCTGTGAAGGACTCTAGAATGTATCACTTGCGTCCTTATTGTTGAACGACAAGTGATGAAATGTCAAGTGTACCTAAGAGATCTTTTGATGAATCTCGTGGCTCTAGACTCATTAGTGCACTTTGGTTTTCCTGAGCGGAGACTAGGGAGAGGGTCTCTTTCTTCAATACCAGCAATCTCTAAGAGAAGGCCGATAGTTTACGTAGGGTTCCCTGTGAGAATGAAACAAGCTTCTGTTGAGAGAAACTTGAGTGGCTAAGAAGGTTTAGTGCATGCGTCACTGGGTCCATGACGACTTTGATCTTCAATACCGGTGTCATCTAGTGACAACCAGTAGCATATGAGTTGAACCCGGTGTCAGCCCTAAGTTGAATAATCTGGAGGGCTATTTCTTTTCACCCTTTTCATTACTTTTCTTTTTAATTCTTCAACTCCTTCTTTCTCCGATTCTCATTTTCTCCTTTTTATAATCATACCTAAGGACTTCTAAATTCTAACTATTGGTGGTGTCGTTGGGTAGATCCCTCCGGCTCTGGCGGATCATAAGACGGTTATTCCTAACCTTCTTATCCTTATAACACCATGACTAACCTATGTTGCCGTAAACCATTTTCATGAAAATCTCTTAAAGTGGTTATGAGTAAAAACATTTTGTACCACTGAAAGAGTTTTATATTTTGCAGAAATACTCCCCCTCCACACGTGCTTAAGTATTTTGACAGAAATCTGCACGGTGAGAGAAGAGCGCGCACTTTTGAATTGATCAACTCAAGATAGACAATTCCCCGCGAGACACGGTTACGTTGCATAGTTAAAGAGTTGCATTGTCAGCTTTTAGGTGACAACTAGCTCTAATAACTACCTTGAAGGTGTGGACAAACCTCGAAAGGTTGTCAAACCCGTCAAAGTTCATGTCTACCAAGAGTTTCTCGAATGGTACATTCTACTAGGACAAGTCCTTTGCGAGACAGGTTTACATCACTAGCGAACTAGCTTGAAATTATTACCCGTCCCAGACAAGTCTTTTCGAGTTACTAACATTTAAGGAGCTCGTCAATTCATTGGTTAAGTCTTTAGCACGACGATTCAGTAGCAATTCACAACATATATCTTATCACATAATTTTTCTCCCCCTAAAAAATGGCATATAAATGTTATTTTTGATGAAATTTTTGATATCGAATATGTCCATTTCGAGTTTTGTGGGAAGATTACCACGAAGAACAGTTTGTGAACAAAGTTTTTAAGGAAATACTCCCCCTTAACAAGTGATATTAACTTTTTAGGTTTTGAAAATCATAAGGGGAAGTACTTGTTCTTTTGAGCAAAACTTTGAAAATGAAAGTTTTGATTAGTTTTACTCAAAAGTAAGAAGCTTTCGCTCCTTTTATAAGGATTGTGGCACTGAAGCGTACCACAGGGTCCTTTCATTACAAGTACGGGTTGTACACTGTTATGTGTGCACAAGCCATTGTCAAATATAGATCACACATCCAAAGATATAATGAAAGAAACAAATCAAGGAGTACCAGGAAGTCCGTCAATAACACCAGGAGTTATGTCTAGACGTTGGTAGCCTATTAGAGATATGCTTTGACGTCCACCCACGAAACTCTCCAATGTCCTCATCTGATCCCGACAAAACAACCTTTCATCAATCCTGGTAATGAACTTCTTCGCATCCCTCCTTTCCCTAGAATTCCACCTTTTCTTCGCCCTATGCCTTCATGAATCTCCTTTAACCGATAAGCCATTCCATCTCGAACCTTCTTCAAAGTATGATCACAAAATTTGTGAAGCTCCTTGCACGCCATGAAGCAATTACGGTGAAGTTCACTGCGGTAAACTACCCCAAATGTCGGTGTCTTAAGAATGGTGTACTGAGGTAGATGGTTGATAGCGGGAATGTATAGCTTTGGTGGTGTAAGATTAACACGTTTCTGATATGATTCTACGGCAAGTTGAAGATCTTCAACACGTTCCTGGATGGTGATGCTTCTGATGAATATTAGCAATGATTTGAAGTACTGGAGCTGGATGTTCGTTAAGAAGTATCGCATTCGCCCTTGTACCTTGGAAAGATACATGTCTTCAATGTTATTGAGCGACAATCTCAGAAAATCTACTTCAGAAAAATCATATTCCTCTTCGTCTTGACATTTGACTTTGATTGTTTTCAGGAATGAATAGTCCCACTTAGACGACATGGTAACATGCATTATAGCAATGATCCGTTCATTACTGTACACCTCCTTTTTGGATTTAAGTACCTGGCAGCTTTTGTAGTAGATTCTTATTTGTTCTAGCCAATGATGAATCCTATACAGTGCATCGATGTCGTACTTTACCACATTGTCAATAAACATGTGTGTGGCTTCTTCCTCGATGGCTATATTGTTTGAGTAGATTGCTGACGGGAAAGGGAAGGTGAGTGAGGTAGCGTATTTTGTGCTAACATCGCTACCGTGTTGAAGAAATTCCAGGTCATTGTTGAAGAAATAACGGTAGGGAATCTTTGGTTGATCAGGTCAGCCAATGGTAGGTAGTGGCTTAGTCCAGTCGGTGTAGTATGGGGCCTTGTCAGGTCTGGTGAAATCGATGTTTGCTTCAGGGTTGAGCCAATCAATGTTATTGGACATGGCTCGTGCTATGTTGTCGAGATGATATTCGACTTCAATGGCACTGGTAGAGCTGTCCTTAAGCAGTTGAAAAGCGTCGTTCTTGATTCGTCTCAACTCTGCTTTAGTCATCTTTTTCACCTTGAACTTTTCTTGGATAATCTTGACCTGCTCCATAGTTCTACCATCTACCGGTTCTTGGCCTTCCGGTAACTGAGGGGTTGCATCAACAAGCTTTGAAAACCATTCATACTCTTCAGATTCGTCTTCATCTAGCCATGGCACTACAACTGAAGTAGACCTTTTCATCTTTGGCTTTGATGATGATGCTGGTCGCTTGGTTGATGTAGAAGAAGGAGGTTGTTGTTGGGGCTCAGGAATCTCCTCATCATCACCACCAGTGTATTCAAAGTGATCACCAGTTTTCTCCGTTGGTGGTGGAGACTCAGAGTCCTGAGGTTTTTTTGTAGTTGGAGGACGTTGTGGAGATCTTCTAGCGGTGGAGGTCCATTGGGGTGGTGGAGGCATAGATGATGAATCGTCATTTTTCTTCTTACGTTTCGGCTCAGAATCCTTATCCGCATCATCATCGTCTCTTGGAAGCTTAGCCTTTACCGCTGACTCTTTGCATGAAGTTTTTAGTTGATATTCCAGCAACGCCTCAAATAGTTTAGCTTCGTCAGAAGGAAACATTGCGGATCATTTAGACATTTGTAACATAAGCTTGGAAATCAACTCTGCATCGGAGACAACTGCAGGCTCAATTGGATTGATTTTCATTGCTACAGGAGTAGATTACATTGTTTGCTTGACCAATTGCATGAGATTTGGATAGAGTTGTATGGTGAACATCTCTCTTATCACTCTAGGGACGGCGTCGATAAGAAACTTGTGAGTATATTCTATGATCGTCTTGTCCATTTCTCCTTGGATATCTCTATTAAGAAACTGTTGTATCTGTTCCCTTTCATCCGAAAACTCGTTTATCACCTTCTGAAGAAGATTGATTATGTCCGCAAGTTGATTCAATTTCTTGTTGACCACGTTTTTTTCCTTACTTGCCTGACAGCTTTGACAATCTTTGTCTTTGCACGTTATGCCCAAGTATCGTTGATTTCTTTATAGATCTGGTTGCGGATCTGGTGGTGGTGTCTTTGGATGGTGGTGGTGATGAATGAGAGATGAGTCAGATGAAGATGAGTCATGAGTAGGCTCTGGATCATTTGGTGGCTCAGAAGTTTGTTCCTGGTTACGTTCGGGACTATCTAGAAGATAGTCATCGGCTTCTTATTCAGCTTTAGCCTTAACCATAGCCTCTTCTTCTGATTTAGCTTTAGCTTGAGCTTCCTCTTTAGCTTTTTCTTTAGCAGCTGCCTCAACATCGTCATCAGTAATCTTTTCATTCTTCTCCTTTTCTGGTTCCTCAAAGTCGAAGATAATTTCATCCTCATGCTGCTTTTGTTCAGATTCATGGGTGGTGGTACCAGTTCCCTTATCGGGTTGATTAACCGCATCAAGAACTGGTGTTGTTTGTGAGCCACCATTTGAACCTCCAGGGCCACGAGTCTGTTGAATATTGAACTCCTTAGCAACATGTTGTAGCCTGAGATTCTTCAATTTCTTGCGGTAATCTTTATCTTCATCATGTGGCTCTTCTTTTGAACTTTCTTCTTCCTCTTGCTCAGCAACTGTTTTACCCTTGTCAGTTTTGGGACTTAGAGGCTTTGCAACTGTTATTGTATCATCTGTTGCAGTTTCAGAGTAGATAACCTCTTCATCTGTTTCAGTGTCCTCGGAGTCCCCGTCCATCAATTTTGGTTCCGGTTTAGGATTAGGGATAGCAACCTTTGATGGGACTTTCCTTTTGAGAACATGAGTTCTCTTTGGATACTTTCGGGTACTCCCAGTGCTTGCAGCACTTCCAGCACTGCCCAATCTCCTTGTCTTCTTTACAGGTACAGCGAAAGACTTTTCATCAATGAAGCCAACTTTGCATGATGCTACAGCTTCTTGATATCTTTTGTATGATTGAAGATTCTTTATGTCATTAGAGAGAAGGTAGTCTGGCAATACAACACCTTGTTTCTTTGTTGTTGAGTCTTTGAATCTGACAACGTTTAGTGTAGGCTCAAACAACTCGAAGTGATGGTTGGGGTCATCGAGTCTCAAGGGAATGTCCAGATTATTCTTGAGTATTCTTTGGATCAACAATTTAGTGTATCTGATGTAGGGGATCTTGGTGCCAGGTTTCCTGAGATATGACATCATGTCATCCCAAATCAGACTTGCGAAGTCGATGTGCATCATGTTGACCATGCCCCAAAATATTTGTAGTTCCATGAGCTTAGGATGCTCATAACCACTATCACGTCCAGAAACTGATTTAGCAATCATGATGTATAGAGTTCTCCATGGCTGAGGAATGTTCTTTAGATCCACTGAAGAATGTTTAGTGATGATCCCAGCAGCTTCATCATAGCCAATATTGACCATGAATTGGAGAGTAGTCTCTTCTGAAGGAGTAGCAACATAATTGTCAGGCTGGATGGCAGGAAGAAGAAGAATTGCCCTCAAATCCTCAACAGTGATGGTGACTTGTTTGTTGTTGAGTGTCACCGTAACAGCATCTTTACCATCAGCCTTCTTCATAGTGTGCCAGAACTGATGAATGTAGATTTCTGGTACCGTTGCAGAATTTGTGAGCATGTTCTTGTATGGATGAGTCTTCAGAATATCCACAGCAATATGACACGAAGAATCAGAGCACGTGAAGTTATCGAAGTCCACTTTGAGATTGTTCTTTCCAATCTTCATCTTGTAACCATCAGGGAAAATGTCTTCCATCGTGAGTACATTTGGTGCGTTAATGTTTTCCATTGTGACTTCCATATTATTATCTGAAAGATATTGAGCCAAAAGAACCAACATATCGAAAGACATTACGTTAGTCAAAAGTTGATTTTATTGTCCAATTATTGAATATGTTATGTTGATGAATGTTACGAGTCCAACATCACTTATTTGTCCAATAGTCTAAAGTAGTCGTGATAAGTTTCGTGAGTTTATTAACTTTGAATTTTAAAGTCCAAATTTCCACTCATTTACACAACATATTAACCATTATAGATTATTAGTGACATTTTGGTTTAGTGACGTTATGATTTATTTATTTACAAGTTTGTACGCATAACAATTCATTGATAAGGTTAAAATTTTGGCTTATGCGTAAAAAGTAAGATTATGCGTAAACAGTAGTAACCATACGCGTAGGAATTCTTCTTACGCGTAAGAAATATTACGCGTAGGAAAAGAGCTCTTGGCATAAGGCTTACGCGTAAACGTACGTTGGAGCTTATGCGTAAGGTCTACTCGTAAGAGTGAACCTTATGCGTAAGACTCAAGTTTACGCATATCCTTTACAGGATACGCGTAGTCCCCATGTAGAACCTTTCGCGTAAGAGTTACGCGTAAGATTTCTCTTACGAGTAACCTCTACGCGTAAAGTGATCCTTATGCGTAGAAATCCAATTTAACCTTGATTCTGATTTTGCACGCGTAATAACCTGAAATAAATTCATCATAACACATTCATTAACAGTTTATTCAACTCATTTTCATGATCACAGGTTATCACATTTAGTAACTAAAACCCTAAGGTTTAATTCTTACGAGTAAGAGATCCAACCATGGAAATGGCACCAAATTCATTCTGGTATGTCTTAGAGGCAAAGTGATTGTATTGCAACAAGTTTTAACATCCAAAACCTTGAGAATCAAAAATCCCTAATTCATACGAGTCTTAAACCCTAATTCTCAATTTCACAAAATTAAAGTTTTTGGGTATGATTCAAGAGTGGTTATGGTCAATTAATCATGTAACAAACATCATACAGCCATCTAATTCCACAGAAACACTCACAATAGAAAACCCTCAATTCATACGTATAAACCCTAATTTTCAAAACTGATTGATTGATGTTTCTGGGTGGATTTGCATGTTAGAAATAGTTTTAGAATGATATTAGCAACGTTTTAACATACTTATTTCAACAACAAACACCCAAACATGATTACATGTTCATACGCATACGCGTAGAACATGAAATCACGCCTAGGGTTAAATCTAACCGTTGGTTTTAGGAATAAATCAAAACCTATGTTTAGAATATCACCTAGAATCATAAACCACTTACAAAATTGAAGATTTAAGCACGGATTGGAAGATGAAATCTTAGGCGTAGGATGAAGTAGTTGGAAAATTAAATGTGTGTATTAAATGTGAAAGATAATTTGGTGGAAAGGTTTTGTTAAAAATAGTTTAGACTTTTGACAAATCTAGTCCCTCCACCTCAACCATTTTCATCCATAGCCCATAGTTTCCATTTTGGTTAAATATGAAGCGTAAGTTTGGAAAGAAACTTTAATGACACTCCCCCTCGAATTTAGAAATAGAGAAATTTTAAAAATTTGGTTCCGAGGAGTGTCAAGAAAAAAGAAACGTGTCCACCATTATCAAAGATACAACCGGTATTTGGTAACATGCAAGTACAAGGTTTTATGAAACAGAAAATATTTACTTTCTCCCCCTCAACACTTGACCGAAAAATACTGAAATTTGAAAGAGTAAAGTGTTGACGGAAGATTTGTACTTGCCATGTTTAAAGAAATTTTAGATAGAAGAATATTTTTGAATTTTGTAAATTTTATATTTTTGTATTTTGTTTTTGAAAAATATTTACAAAAGAGGTTTTGGTGTTTGACTGGTTTTAAGATTGATTTAAAAGTTCGTCCAGTTCCTCTGGAATCAAACACCTCATACCAATCCGGTAAACCAACTCAGTAAACCTAGCAGGAGCTAAGGCTTTGGTGAGAAGATTTGCTAGTTGATATTCAGTAACCACAAAATATAATTCAACGGTACCCTTTTCGACATGCTCCTTGATGAATTGATATCGAAGATCGATGTGCTTAGACTTCGAATGTTGAACTGAGTTGCACGAGATCGCAATAGCACTTCGATTGTCGCAGTACATCGGGATTCTGTCAAATACATTACCATAGTCCTTGAGTTGTGTTCTCATCCAAATGACTTGAGCACAACACGCCGACATGGCTATATATTCTACTACAGTTGAGGACAGCGATGTACATTCCTGCTTCTTCGATTGCCATGACACCAGTTTATCACCAAGAAATTGTAAAGCTCCCGAAGTACTTTTCTGAGAATCTAAGCAACCTGCGTGATAAGCATCTGAAAAAGCTATTAGTTCAAAACCAGAATCCTTCGGATACCAGATCCCCAAATTAATGGTTCCCTTGATGTATCGGAGGATTCTTTTAGCCTCAGAGAGGTGAGTTTCAGAGAGTAAAGATATACAACAAAGACAACGTCAGGTCTACTGGTTTTTAGATACATGAGAGACCCAATGATACTTTGGTATTTGGTAGGGTCAACCAATTTCCCATGCAAATTAACGTCCAGTTTCTTGGTATGTGCCATTGGTGTGGCATATGTGTCACAGTTTTGCATTCCATTTTTGTTTAAAATTTCAAGAGCATATTTGGACTGACTAAAGAAAATACCACGGGGTTATTCATGAACTTGCAGTCCTAGAAAGAACGTAAGTTCACCCATCATGGACATTTCAAAATATTTTTTCATAAGTTTTGAAAAAGCGTTCGAGTACTTTAGATGTGTTGACCCAAAAATGATGTCATCCACATAAATTTGAACGATTAAAATGTGTGCCCCGTGATATTGTATGAAAAGTGTTGGGTCGACCGATCATTTGACGAAATTATGAGAGATAAGAAAGGATGACAACTGATAACATCAAATAAGCCTGATCTTTTATATATCAAATTCTCGTGTTTATGGCCTCATTTGCATTAATATGGTACTTAATTCTTTCATATTTGCATTTCAGGATAAATGAGGCATTGGAGCGGAAAAGAAGTGATAAAAGGCCAAGTATATGTTCTGAAGATTGATTTACGAGGGCCTTTGGATTTTATGTGAAGGTTACGCCGTAACTAGCTAATAAGGTTACGGCGTAAATATGAGCTTTGAAGGATACGGCGTAACCAATTCTTATGGTTACGTCGTAATTATTTTTGTGAAGGTTACGGCGTAACATGGCAATTTAGTTACGCCGTAGAGATTATTTCGGAGGGATAAGTATGAGATGAAGAAGGATTACGGCGTAACTCGGATATTTAGTTAAGCCATAATTAATTACTTGGGCACAAAGTTTCGAGGTCCAGGGATTAGAAGCGGCAAGTTAATATTTATTCACTTCGAGGACCAAGTTTAAATATATCAAGAACGACGAGGGGCTGAAACCGTAAGTATTATTAAGGCTTTTGGACTTAATTTGAATCAACGCGCTACTTCAGGGGCCAAAAGTAACATCAAGACCATTTAAGTTTCATAAACATAGTATGACATGAAAAGTACGAAACTTAACACTTACGGCGTAATTACTTATTTTAGTTACAACGTAACTTTTGTTACGACGTAACTAATAAATTTAATTACGCCGTAACCATGACGAGGCCTATAAATACAACCCTAAATCTGCATTTTCCAGTATCTCTCTTCACCCCTCTCCCAGGGGTCGATTAGGGCACCACTCCAGGGTATTTTTCAGCAGTCCGAAGCCAGCTTTGAAGGAAGAATTCACTCGCAATCATCATCATTATTAGCTCTACATCAAGTAAATTGTATCAAACATTATGTTCAATTCAATTTATGATTTATTCATTTTTGTTGGTATGATTTACTGTATGTTTGGCTAAGCACCCTGGTGCTGGCCTTGTTATGATTCCTTAATTGTTTTGTTTACGTTTACTTTATTTCCGTTCAATTATTTCTAAGTGTATGCATGCATAGTTTATTGGTAGCCAGCCTTGGTTCGGTAGTTTTGAATGGCGGTAGACACTAGTACAAAAACGGGATTTGGTCACGCATGGTCGAAATGGAACAGCCACACATTCGCATATTTGTGTGGCTGAAGGTACGAAAATTGACAACATGTACTAATTAGTCACACATGAAAATTTTAATTGTGTGACCATTAGAACTGTATCGCCACACAATTGAACGTTGTGTGGCTAAAGGTATCTGGTGATTTTGTTTCAGATCATTTAGCCACATATGAATTTGGAACGCGTGACAAATACAAGTAACCTTGATGCGTTAGTCACATGAAGTAATTTTTTGTGTGTCTAAATCATAGAGTCAAGTTTTGTCACACATTATGTAAGGGTGACTAATATGTTTTGCCAACTCTTTAGCCACATCTGAAATTGGAACAAGTGACAAATGAAAAGTAAGGTTGAAGGATTAGTCACGATATACATATAAACAGTGACAAATATATGTCACACACTGGAACACTGTGACCAAAAGCCATATATGGTCACACTAAATGTTTTGTCACACATTCGTTAAGTGTAGCCAAAATCCAGTACATATGTTCACGTAAGTTAATATGTGTGTTTAAAGTTTAGTTTGTGTTAGCTTGCCGAAAGCTAATCTATAAAGTCACATTTGCTACTAACACCGTGACCAAATGCCATATATGGTCACACTAAACGTTTTGTCACACATATTATTCAAGTGTAGCCAAAATGCAGTACATATGGTCACGTAACTTAATATGTGGCCATTGGATGATGAATAGTCACTCAAAATACACGTTTCCTCACTTGAAACACCATATGGTCACACTTATTAACACGTTTAGCCACTTTATGGTTAATTGTATGTGACTAAATACCCAAAACAAACATGCTTTGTGTGACTAAATGTTAGAAAAAGCCACACAAACATAAAATTCATGTGGCCATTGGATGATCAATAGTCACACAAAAGACACCTTTCTTCACTTGAAACACCATATGGTCACACTTATTAACACTTTTAGCCACTTTATGATTAATTGTATGTGACTAAATACCCAAAACAAACAGGCTTTGTGTGACTAAATGTTACAAAAGGCCACACAAACATAAAATCCAAGTGGCCATTGGATGATCAATAGTCACACAAAAGACATATTTCTTCAACTTAAACACCATATGGTCACACTTATTAACACTTTTAGCCACTTTATGCTTAATTGTATGTGACTAAATAACCAAAAGAAATATGCTTTGTGTGACTAAATGTTAGAAATGGCCACACAAAAAGAAATTTGATGTGGCCATTGGATTATCAATAGTCACACAAAAAACTATTATGTTTTTCATAAACAGAACTAACTATGAATACTAAACAGACTTATCTTATTTCTGCCAGACTTAACCTTGTACTGGCAGCCTTAACCACTAAAACTAACCTACCAGACTTAACTTTGTACTGTTAGCTTTAACCACTAAAGTTTTCTGTTTATAAGTAGACCACAACACAAAATATATATATTTTTTTTTGGGTGCAAAGATGAACTTGTATTAATCAAGGAAACTTTGTAAAATGAAAAAATCAACACACACTGATATGGACAAGTTCCATATCAAGTTGCATACTAGGCAACTCTATTCAATATCTGATATATCTGTTCTTATAAGTCTGATAATAAAAACAAACTGCCCATATCATACAACCATGGACAGATGACAACCAACACAAAACCCTCACAAAGAACACCTTTTAATGCACCAGTATGAACCATACACTTCCAGATAGGGGCTATACCAAGTAGTTTACATTCCATCTCATGAATGGCTTCAACTACTTGGGAACACACACCCTAAATGAAGCCAACAAAATCCTACACAATCCTAAAATCTGTTTATAAACGTGTCTACCAATAACAACTGATAACGCCTGGAATTACGTTTTAGCACATGCTAAATACTGGAATTATAACTGGATTACGGGAAGACACCGAAGCTTGGTCGTCGATGACAAAGTCAACAAGATTGAATCTGACCATTTTGTTTCGTTCCCACTGATTGTTATGAGAAAGGGACTACGGTAAACGACTTTTACCTGACTACTACGCAATACTTGAACAGGTTGCATACCTCGACTTAGCATGTTCTGGCAAGTACTCTTTGGGGCATCTACTTCCATACAATTAGTTTCACATCTGTATTAGATACTGAAATAAAATTTTTATTTGGAAAGGTATATTATCGAAAATTTAATAATTAATGGTAAAAATAATTTAAGGTTAACGTCTACTCGCATACTTTGTGTATACACGTACCTTGCTTACAAGTCTCGTACTTTCACTTTCCCTAACAAAAATGCGCGGGTAGGAACGTATACAGTGCCTGTCCTCAGCAAACCATTGATTACTATGTTTAGCCTGGTAAAGTCAGTAATATTAGACGAAAGCGTTTTTGATTATATATGAAGTTGTGTACCTGTATGAAAACTAATCGTATGATGTAACAAGAAAAATTACGTCTTGTATGGTGTATTCAAATGCTTCGCTTTAGTGTACACCTTCATGGTATTGCGTAACGACTCTATGGCCCTTCTGTACCTCAAAATACACTTGCACTTAGACGTTGTGGTGTCGCTATCCGGATCTTCGTTCTTGGTGCAATGGTATTTGCGGTATACCTCTCTCTAACAACTCCTCAAAGTCACCCTTGCTTTGTTTTACCAGTCTAAGTT
>BPTQ01000001.1:237783380-237906400 GCA_019973895.1 Chrysanthemum seticuspe | reverse complement strand
AGGAGATAATTGTGACACGCGTAGGGCCAAGATTTATTATATGTAGGGGTATATAAATTTGAAAAACAAAAACCCTAACATAACTTTAACTTCTGCCAAGTTTTTTCACCTACTAAAACCTCTTCCGATCAAGCCTTCGATCAAACAAGGTAAAGTGCTCCTTCTTCTCTGTATTTCAAGTACATTATTGTGTTCTTTAGAAGGCTCCATGTCTACCAATAAAAAATTTGTGATAAAACAACAAGGTTGCACACTAACCAGGGAGGAGCTTAAAGCGTTCCTCACTGATTACCCCATTCCAAAGGAACATAAAATCATGCTACCGAGTAAAAATCAAGGGATATTTGATGCCCCTGAAAATTATGTAGGCCTGTATACCCATGCTTTCACCACTTCCAACCTTAGGATACCTTTGCATCCTTTGATCTTATAATTCCTCCGGTATTATGAGGTAACCCTTTTGGCCTAGCCAAGCTTACGACATACATTGTTATGTGAAATGCGTATGGGTTCGAACCATCCTTGACTGTGCTTAGGGGTTTTCTGAATCTATACCCGGGAGGAGATTGGTTGACCTTAGTCAAAAGGGGTGAAAGGGACGTGCCCATTCTGATAGATAGACCTTTTACGAACATAAGGAACTGGAAAGGCAAATTCTTTTATATCCAAAATACCATTATCCCTCCAGCATACTCTGCATTGTTAAACCCATACTTTCAATATGATGAGAAAAGATTCAACGATCCATTACCCTATACTGTGAGAAGAAACCCTTTGTATCAGCGTTTGGCTCGTCATCCAGCTGATTGCCAAACATTCCCTGAGCCAATCCTGTTCATGGCTGGCATTACTGAAAGATGGGAGGGGTCTCCTTTGGTACCTGAGATTATTTGTGATGGAGAAAGTATGTACTTTTTTTTATTATAATAAGAAATAAAAACTTATCTTTCTGATATTTATCTTATTTGCTTCTTTGTGCAGAGATGTCGTTCAGGAACTTTGTTGTAGCCGGTGGTGCAAAGGAGGTAAGCTTCTTTCCAAAGAATCCCCAAGAGACAAGCTATGGCGTGGGCTCCCCATCAGTGTCCATAAATAACAATGATGTGGAAGCCCAGCCTATCGAGCCTGTATCATCTGCTCATCCGTCAAAGGAACCCATAGATGTGGAAGATCAACTTGTGGAAAATATTGCTGACTCTGATGAACCAGTCTCCGAAGGACAGTTGGCCATCGTAGGACCCTCCGGCATAGGTGAGAGGGTCCGAAGCAGAAAAGGTGCCAGTGCTAAAGCTATGAAGTCTGACTCAAAAAGGAAGCTCATCCTACCCACTCCTCCCTCTCGAACTACCTCGGCAAAAGAGTGCCCAGGGTAAGGCTGTGGAATTTCCATCTATCGAAGGGCCCAGTGGCGATGATATCCATGGTAAAGTTTCTTACCTGTAAACAAAAATTATGTACCAATAATAATATATTAACAAATGTACATATGTTGCAGGACTTCCTGATACGAAGGAACTTCCCTCTCCCGTAGCTTGTCACCAGCTCGTAGGTCATGTGATCCCATCCAAATGGAAAGGGGTGATGGACAACATGTCCATAGAAAGGCTCTGCGACCTTCATGATAAAAGCTATGTCCGCCAGTGCATGCTAGACAACCAACTCAATGCTAGGACAAGGGAATTGCTCCGTGCTGTCACTAAAGCTCGAGAAGAAATGGATGTGATGCTGAGAAGGGAGAAGGCTAGGGATCAGAAGTATGCAGACCTGGAGAAGAAGTGTGAGGATGCATTGGAGGATTTTGACAAGAATCCATTGGTGCAAGATCTCAGAGATGAGAATGAAAAGCTTAAAGGTCAGCTGGCAATGAGCGAGGCTGAATGCAGCAGGCTAACTGTCGAAGGCTCAATGGTCGTTGGCTATAAGGAGCAGATATCTGTCCTTTCATCCAAGTGTGGAGGCCTCGAACAAGAGAGGGCGAAGTTGCTGGACCAAGAGATCAGGCTCCGAGATAAGGTGGATGGGTTAAATCTTCGTCTGAAAATGCTGAAGAAGGACAGGGTAGACTTGGTAACCAAGGTGATCCACTATGTTGCTATGGAACTGTACCATAGCGATGATGTGGGGATTGCCATTGGGAATGTGGTGAATGCTGCCATTTTCCATGGCAAGTGTACCACTTTGGAGGAGATAGCCAAGACTGGGGAACCAGTGGTGCTGGAAAAAGTTCCTTACTACAGGGCAACTCATGAAAAAGAGTATAATGATGCAGGTAATCAATTAACTGCTTTAGAGTTCCCTTTCCTTGTAGATGTGACGAAGGACCCAGCGGCCTCAATTGAGGACCTGCTGGCCAAGAAGCCAAGGACAGTCCAGCCTCCGACTTCCTCCAAGAAGACTCCTTCACCCAAGGTCCCCTCTCCAGGTTCAGCTGATCCCACTCATTCCAAGGTTTGATGAAGGAAACCATGTGGTTGTAATTTGATCCCTAGGGTGGTATGTACCCTGTTTAAAACAATTGTCTGTGTTCCTTTCCAGGCTTCGTGCCTGATGAAACAATTAACATGTGGTATGTGTGATGTAGGCTACGGCCTAACACAATATTTTATTTTGTTGGATCGTTAAGGCTACGGCCTGTTTTAGACTAGTTAGCCTAGTCATTAATCTACATTGAAGCCACTAGGGCTCGAATTTTGCCATGCGTGATTCTTCTCTTTTTAGTTTTACTTGCGTAAAAAATATTTTTTACAACCTAAGGCGTATGGTAGATGCATAGCCTCATTGTGTGTAGTTACTTCACCAAGAATATTAGCAATCGTATAATTTGACTGCTGACAGAGGGTCGCGACCCACTCCATCTTGATCCTTTGGGCAGCGAAAGGCTTAAAATACCTTAAGGCCATATAGGAAAGTTAATGTGAAGTTGAGATGGATGTTATGCATATGAGCAAGACATGTTGTTTAATCTTTGTACATCCCTTCGACATTCAAACTTATAAAGCGACTTGGTGGGCAAATCTTTGTTGTATTGAACGAAACAAGAGATTTGAGGAAAATGTGTTATTATCATTAAGTGGGTAGGGAGGATTACATCATTTTAAGAAATGAATACTAGACGCCTACCATTAATGCTTCTTTCCCCGAGTGAGAAGAATACAAATACATTGATTGAAAGCAAATAAAATTTGTCCTTAGACATTGTAAGTTTCATACGTAAAACTTACGAAGAGTAGTGCCATTCAAGGTTCTATTAATAGCGTCTCCTTCTAAGGTTTCCAGCTTGTAGGCTCCGTTGCCATATGCTTCTTTAATAACGTAGGGCCCTTCCCATGTAGGTCCTAGTTTACCCTGGTACTCAGCCTTACTTGCACTGTTGAGTCAGAGGACGTATTCCCCTGTTTTGAAGGTCGAAGGCCGAACCCGACTGTTGTAGTATTTATCAATTTTTTGCTTATGGATAGCTTCTCTAATTGAGGCTATTTCCCTTCGTTCTTCAAGTAGGTCCAGGTTATTACGGAGTCTTTCTTTGTTGTCTGCTGCTTCAAAGTTCATGACCCTTTCTGTTTCGATACTCACTTCCGAAGGGATGACAGCTTCCGTGCCATATGTCAAGCTAAAAGGTGTTTCTCCGTGACTTGACTTCGTATGCGTTCTATGAGCCCAAAGTACTTGAGGTAGTTCATCTACCCAACCGTGGTGACTGTATCCCAGCCTTTGTTCTATTCCTTGTATGATGTCTCTGTTGGTAACTTCTACTTGACCGTTACCTTGAGGATGGTAAACGGAAGTGAAAGATTGTTTGATATTCAGACCTCTGCAAAACACTGGGAATACCCCTTCGGCGAACTGCTTCCCATTATCTGAAATGATGATGTGGGGTACTCCGAACCGACAGATAAGATGCTCCCATACAAACTTTTCCATGTGCCTGCCTGTGATGGATGCCAAAGGCTTCGCTTCCACCCATTTAGTGAAGTAGTCGATGGCTACGACCAAGAATTTTACTCCTCCGGGAGAAATTGGCAGCGGACCTACGATGTTTATCCCCCATTTGCTGAAGGGCCATGCAGACGTCACGGAAGTCATATCTTGTTTTGGTAGCCTTGGGACCCTTGAATGTACTTGACAGGCTTCACACTTCTGAATGATTTCAACAGCGTCCCTGTGCATCGAAGGCCAGTAATATCCAACCCTCATGATTTTGGAGACAACGGAGCAGGGCCCTACATGAAGTCCGCAGGATCCTTCATGCACTTCTTGAATGATGTTGGGAGCTTGCCTTGGTCCTATACAATGAAGCCATGGGGACAGAAAAGATCTTCTGTATAGATAATTTCCCATGATTTTGTACTGTGGTGCTTTGATGCGAACCTTTCGAGCTAATTTCTGATCCTTCGGCAGTATACCACTTATTAGATATTCTCTAATCAGAGTCATCCAATTCGAGTCTTCCTCTTGTATTACGTCTGACACCTCCTTTCGGACGATGGACCTATCTGCCAACACCTCGACCAAAACTTCCTTAGTTAAATGAGCAAATGCCATTGATGCCAGTTTGCTAAGTGCATCCGCCTTCTTGTTTTGATTTCTCCGAACATGCTCTATGTTGTAGGATGCGAACCCTTCGAGCATTTCCTTGGCCTTATCCAGGTATTGCTTGATCACAGGTTGCCTTGCCTCGTAGGAGCCTTTTATCTGATTGGCTACGAGTTGTGAATCAACGAAGATAGCCAAGTCTTCTACCTCCATGTCTTTGGCCAGTCGGAGGCCTGCTAGCAAGGCTTCGTACTCCGCTTCATTGTTCGTAGCGTCAAATTCAAAACGTAGTGCATAAGTGTACTCCTTCCCTTTGGGAACAACAAGCATGAGACCTGCGCCGAAACCATCGGAGCTGGAGGCTCCGTCAGTATAAAGTTTCCACCCTTCGATTGCTTTGTCAGACTTCTTTTCAACAACCTTTGTGTCATGCTTCGGTTCGGAGGGTGTTTCTGCTAAAAAGTCTGCCAATATTTGTCCTTTGACCGAGTTTCTGCCCTTGTATTCAATATCATGCTCTCGTAGCTCGATAGCCCATTTAGCTATCCTTCCAGATTTCTCCGGCATCGAAAGTATCTGCTTAATTGGCTTATCAGTAAGTACGGTTATGGGGTGAGCTTGGAAGTACCTTCGAAGGCATCTCACAGCATGGACCAAGGCCAGAATTAGCTTCTCCAATGCTGGATAATTTAGCTCAGCTCCATGGAGAACCCTGCTAACGAAGTAGATAGGGATTTGCTTATTCTCCCTTTCTGCCAATAACACAGCGCTGATGCTTTTGAAGGTGGTTGTGATGTACATAAACAACACTTCGCCTTTGATTGAGGCGGTAAGTGTAGGTAGAATAGCCATGAAATTCTTGAGCTTTTGAAAGGCTTCTTCTACATCTATACTCCACTGGAACGTCTTTTTGTCAGTGCATCCTTTGGGCGTTTTGAAGAACGGCAAAGATCAGTCTGCACCCTTCGATAGGAACCTGCTGAGGGCTGCTAGCTTTCCGTCAGACTTTGCACTTCCTTTAGGGACTTAGGAGGTTGCAAATCCGTGATGGCCTTGACCTTCGAAGGATTGGCCTTAATACCTTGCTTGGTGATCAAATGCCCCAAAAATTGTCCTTCTTCCACGCCGAAGGAACACTTCTTGGGATTTAACTTCATGGTGATGGCGCGAAGCTGGTCGAAGGTTTCTTTGATGTCGGAGAGCATGTCCTCCTCCGATCTGCTCTTGATGCCCATATCATCTACGTACGCCTCCAGATTCCTACCTATCTTCTTGTGGAAGGCTTTGTCCACTAAACGTTAGTAGGTGGCACTTGCATTTTTCAAACCAAAAGGCATCTTTTTGTAACAATAAACGCCTTTTCCTGTAAAAAAGGTTGTCTTCTCTTCGTCCTCTTCTGCCATTGTATCTGATGGTATCCCTTATAAGCGTCTAGGAAACACTTTAGCCCAAACCCTGACAAGGATTCTACCTTCCAGTCGATTTCTGGCAGAGGGTAGCAGTCCTTCGGACAGGCTTTGTTAATATCTGTGAAGTCTACGCACATTCGCCATCCTCCATCATGCTTCTTGACCATCACCGGATTGGCCACCCAAGTTTGATACTTTACTTCTCTGAGTATGCCTGCTGCCACAAGTTCGTCCACTTCTTTGCATGCAGCTGCATTTCTTTCAGGAGCCAGGCTTCAACGCTTTTGTTTGATGGGTTCAATATGTTTGAACTCATTGAGCTTGTGTTCAGTGCCGAAGGGCTTTCCGTCTATGATGAGATTTCTGCGGACCCCTGTCATGTCAGAGTAGGTCCATGCGAAGACATCTGCATTAGCACGAAGTACCTTTTCCAATTCTGCTTTAAAGGAGGTTGGGAGCTACTTTCCGATTATCACCGTCTGATCAGGATAGAGATCATTTACCACAATGCGTTCTTCAGTGTCAGTACAACTGAGGACATCTTTCGGAGGCTCTTTTGAAACTTGTTTGATCCTTTTGCCTAATTCCGTAGGCCCCTTCACTTTATAGCTGGAGAAAACCGTTCCAATGCCGAAGGGTGTTTGGAATTTGATCGCGGCATGTATGGTTGAGACAACGATGCCCATCTTCTGCATTGCCGTTCTCCCTATCAATAGGTTATAGGGAGATTCAAACCTTACGATCGTGAAAACTAGAGTTTCTGTTCTTTTTAGCCTTCCTTCTCCAATCGTAACCTCTAGAGGGACTTCTCCCAATGGCCATAAGTGTTCCCCCGAGAACCCTACTAAAGGTACCTTCGAATCTACTCTCTTCGACCTTATCGAAGGCTTGAGATTTAGAAAACAGCGTTCGTAGATTACTTCACAAGAGCTACCGCAGTCGAGGTAGGCCCTGTTTACTTCTTTGTTGGAGATCAAGACCTTGATGACCACGGGGTCATTTGAAAGAACTTTCCCAGTGATTGAAGGAAAAGTGACATCTCCTAATCCGCACAAGGCTTCCTCCGCTTATTTCCTCTTTGAACCAGAATCCTCCTTGTACACCATTAGGATGGGTGCTTCGGCAGGTGTGGTATCTTTCCCCAACTGTGTGTCGGAGATTTTGTCTTTACCTTTCTTTATACCCTTCACCAAATGTCCCAATTGGCCGGACTTCATGGCCTCTTCTATCTGTTTCTTGAGCTCTCTGCAATTGTTGGTGTCGTGTCCGTAATCATCATGGAAGTAGCAAAATTTGGAAGTATCTCTGGGCCTTCCTCTGTTTTCCAAGCGAGGAGGAGGATCAAAGGTCTTCGCCGCCTTTTCCGTAGAAAGTATCTCCCTTGGAGATTTGGACAGATTAGCCAAGAGCCCATGGTTGATGTTTTTGTGGTACGGTGTAAACCTGTCTTTGTTTTTGTGTTTGTTCCTTGACCCTTCCCACGAAGGATGCTTTGGGGCTTTATTGTGACTTTCTTTATTTTTGACCGGAGCGCCGTTGGTAGACACTTCTTTTGCTTCGATCCAGGTGTAAGCCTTCTCCACCAAACCCTTATAGGTTGCAGGGAGATCAGTGGAGAGAAATTCAACCAAACTTCTGTTTCGTAGGCCATGCACGAACCCTGAGATGCGCTGGTCCTCATGCAAGCCCATTATCTGTAACGTGTCATCGGTGTATCTGGTAATGAAAGCTCTGGTACATACTGTTAGGTGCGTTCTTGTAAACTTTTTTTGTTAGCTTAAATGTGATCTGAACTTGGCTTTGAGATCATCCAAATTCACAATGCTGCCTGGTTTTTGCCCGTTCCATCATATACGAGCAGAGTCTCGTAGGGTGTATGTAAACATGTGACAAGCAACAGGCATAACCCACTTATGCATTCTAATAGCCCCTTCAATTAAATGTAAAAAGTTATCTGGGTCCCCTTTCCCAACATATGTGCCAATATGCGCGGGCATTTTCAACCCATCGGGTAAAGGGTAGTCTTCAATCCATCTTACGAAGGGTGTTGTGGAGCCCATGGGCTCCGAATAAAGGCAGTTATAAAGTGGCATGTAGGTAGGGGCAGCATTGTACGGGTTATGATTTGGAGGTATTCCAACAGGGTTTTGGTTAACACATTGAGGGTAAGCAGTAGGTATATAAGGTGGGTGACTTCCGACAGGGTACGAAGGGTATACCATAGGTTGCCCGTAGGGCATACTTCCGTATGGTTGAGTAAAACTGTGGTTGCTAGCATACCCATTAGGTGGGGGATAAACCCCTTGAGGGTAAGATTGAGCCTGAAAAGGAGGGTACATACCATGAGGAGGAAGATTTCCTCCCCAATTCATTTGAGATGGATTGCCTTCTACGCTGGATGCGTGAGAAGGCTACAACGGAACCCCTGCCTCAGTTCTTCCCAGATGAGCTGCCAAAAGTGGTGGCAAATTAACCTCCGTAGCATCCATTCGGTAACTCCTTCCATTGGAGCCTTCTATCGTGCCTTCCCGTCTAGTCGGAGCCCTCTCCGGAACGTCTTCAAAACCAACCGACTTTCCACTAGGCCTTCGACTGCTCGGAGACCCTATCCTTAGCACTGAGCGTGTAGCCCCTGGAGCCAAGGGCCTAGTCTCCATCTCCAACTCTTCATCATATTCATCGCTTGAGTATTCTAACTCCCTACGCATCTCCACATTCCGAGCTTGCCTCCTTCGAGCCCTTAGTAAAGATTCTAATGCTTCGATGTTAGCTTCGACAAACGCTGGACTAATTACCGGTTCAGGGTTAGCCGAGGTTGAAGCATGGTTGTTGGGGGTTATTTCAGGGTGAGATCGTGTGGTAAAAGTGGATGCGGTTATATTGGGAAGGTTGTTAGGATCATTGACTGGGATTGGCGTCAAGGTAGAGAAACCCGGAGGGGGTATGTCTTCTCTTCCTTGATTCATGCCGTAAAACTAGTGAGAGTGATTGACTGGGTGTAAGTTTGGAATAACGAGACCAATAGTAGCGGGTCCCACGGATGAAGCCACTGATTGTACAATAATTTGTACGACCAGGCCTTCGATGGTGATCGAAGGGTATGAGGGGTGATATGCTTGCGCCAAACTTGTAGTCAATCTACAATAAGAAATAGTAGACACTTCGTTAAGTGATTGCGCAGGGGTTGGGCCCTGCGAACCACCTCCGGCGTGAGAGTAATTATGTGATATGAGTTGTAAATAATATGATGTATGTGAAATACTGTGTTGAGTGAACATACCATTGAAATGACTCGTCCAACCTATTTATAGGTGATGAAAATAGCTTGGAGAGTGTTAGCACACGTTTAGGAGATCATGGGGGCGTCCCCTAATTTGTGGTAACCGCTAGGGCTTCATCCCCACTATCTCGGACTTGGCGGGGAAGCTAAGGACATAGTGGGAACGTGGGGGAAGACCAAGTCAAGGTTCTTATTTGTCTTGGCATCTTCAAGGGAAGACACCGAAGGGCATAGGCCTTCGGCTGGTGGATAACCAACTGGTAACCATGTCAATGATGAATGGTTTTACGCCACCAATGACTTCGGAAGAAAGACTTGGGTCTTCGTAATGTAATTTCGACTGAGGCCGAAGGGGGGTCCTTCGACCTGATCGGAGGGTACGTCATCATTATGATTCCTTAATTGTTTTGTTTACGTTTACTTTATTTCCGTATAATTATTTCTAAGTATATGCATGCATATTTTATTGGTAGCCACCCTTGGTTCGGTAGTTTTGAATGGTGGTAGAGGCCAATTTCCTAGGAGATATAACCAACTGACCCTAGGTGAGCGGACTGAGACGGGAAGGGTAAGATATGACCAACTGACGACCCTTTCTACTTGTGCGATTTGACCAACTGTTCACCTATCGTTTGGATGAACTTAAGAATTAGGGGGTGAGTGTCTAAGTTCCTAACAGCCGGGCACTCACTATTATAAATCTAGCATGTAGCGGTACTTAATGACTCGGCTTAGGGGACCAGAAACAACAGGACTTATGATGGTGCGCCTGATTTCTCCTATGGTGGCATCTTTGCTGATAGGTTAGGGCGAATTGACCAAATGCTGTCCTCTCGACTTTGACCCCACCTAAAGTAATTGGAAGTAAGTAGACGTAGACATAACTAGCTAAGATGAGTAACTAGGTTAGCACCACTCTCCCTCATTGATCACATCTTTTGCCTTTATCTGCTTTCTTGTCTTATTAGTTAATTTATTATTTCAACATCTAAACCATCTAAAAATCGTGACATAGACTTAAGTTAATTTTCGATCCTCGTAGCTCTTGGGACGACATTGGTTTTACCGAATACTACACTACACACGACCGGGTACACTGCCCGTTAGTGCATTAGGGTAGACCATAGGTATAACGAGTAATTACAAATATTAAAACCTGGTCAGTAAAACCTGCATCAACAGCTTATCATACCACGCCCGAGGGGCTTGTTTGAGACCGTAGAGAGCCTTGTTCAGTTTGTAGACATGATTAGGGAACTCTGGATCAACAAATCCTTCTGGCTGACTAACATAGACCGTTTCTTTCAGTTTACCATTCAGAAAAGCAGTTTTGACGTCCATCTGAAAGACCGTGATGTTCATGTGAGCCGCGAATGCCAGAAAGATCCGAACAGCCTCAAGTCTAGCAACCGGTGCGAATGATTCCTCGTAGTCAATCCTTTCTTCTTGTCTATAAGCCTTAGCCACCAGACGTGACTTATTTCTGATAACCGTACCTTCAGCATCCAATTTGTTTTTCCAAATCCATTCCAGACCAATAACATAGACCCAGTTGGTTTTTCAACCAATTCCCATACTTCAAGGCGTTTAAACTGGTTAAGTTCTTCTTGCATGGATTCAGTCCACTTGTCATATGTTATGGCATATGTTGATATAAAAGTTGGGCGTTCCTTGTTTAGACTCCGGTTACCGTATCAATTGGATCTTAATGCTTAAGACCTGCGCACTAAGAAAAAAGAAAACACTGTTAGGCTTACCGTGGGATTGTCTCCTACGATTATCCTCTAGCGTGAGAGTAAGTAATCGATTTTAGGGTTTAGTAGAGAGTTAGGGTTTGAGATCGTACCTTTAATGATGGCCGAGATGCCCTTTATATATACACAAAATCCTTATTGGTTTTGTGTTCCCCAACCTTCGGCGTATCCCGCCTAAGTCGGTTGGCTAATGCATATCCCATAAATAAGAGATATCCAATATCAAGGCCATAAATAACTTCGAGTTTGGGCATTCGTGAGCCCAAACCGTTACCGGGTTAGCCCAGTCGTACTGGACTCGCTAGTAGCAGTCATTGGTCGGGTTCATGACCCGAATGCGGGCTATACGTCATCATGTCCCCCTAGTCTAGTATGCGCAGTGTGAGACCCGCGGATGCTAGACTAATAGTTGTTGCCCGGATATACTTCGAGGCGTAGCGGAGAAGCTAAAAAAGGTTTTCAGCCTTAAAGAATACGCGGTGAATCTAGTCAAAATATGTCAAATACATACCTCGTAAAACGTGGGAAAGTGAATGGAAAGTGTGCCACGTCAGCAACTCCCATCCACACGTTTAGAGAAACTGGGATCCACGTGTCGAGCATCACATGAGTGTGAAACCCTATATAAACTACCGCCTCCCTTTTACTGTTTTTATCACAGTAAAAAACATTTTCACCATTGTTGAAAAGCTTGAAATATCCACCAAGAAAACCACAAACGTTTAAAGGTAATCGCTCGTGCGTATTCTAAACCTGATTATGGTTCGTGGATTAACTGATTTTGTATCCGATATGACCGAGGATGAACTTCGTGAGTTCACCTCGGATTATTATATCCCGCTCGCGCTACATCCGGTAATTCCGGCTGCGCAGGCATTAATAGCAGATTTCCCTGAAGGAAAAGTGGGAGTATACACATGTTTTTTCGAATTCGCGAATCAACGTGTGCCCATCTCTTTATTCTTGTGCGATGTATTAAATTACTATCGTTTACACATATCCGAACTGCACTGTATAAGTGCAACAAAAATAACAAACTTCGAGGTTAATTGCCGTCTGTTGGCGATTAACCCCACTATCTACCTTTTTCGCGCGTTTTACCACACAACATGGTCGAACGGATGGGTTTCGTTTGCTAAGCGCGCAGGACGGCTGCAATGTTATACAGATAAACTAGACGCGCTTAGGAACTAGAGGGAAAATTTTTTCTAGGTTGATAAGGCGTTGTTCCCCTGGGACTTCGGCTTCTATACCCAGGGTTCACTACCGAAGGATGAGCGCCCCCTCCCTGGAACATACAGCGCATATGATGCGGAAACGATAAACGCCAATCGCATTCCCATCAGTTCCTACCCCGAGGAATTTTTGGTCCACATGGGCATCAGTCGTAACTATTTCGATAGGCCTGATGAGGTGCCAACCTTTTTAGACGCGGATGGCCAGGGTGGGTGCTCGTCCTTCGTACTCCTTTACTTTATTGATGTGAGCCTTTCTTTTCATCTTTGTACTTTATATAACCTGTTTGTTGTTTATTTCTTGCCGCGCAGAGATGGATCTATTCAGTGTTGTGAATTTGGCGAAGCCACGACAGGTTACTGTAGGGGTGCGCCCGTTGAGATGGTTCTGGAGGACCCGGGGAGTGGCTCCCCTGCTTTGCTGGAGGCGACCCCTCTACAAAGCGTGCCCAGCCCTAGGGTACCTTCCCCTTTAGTGGATCCGTCACACACAGATGTGGTGGAGAGCAAGGAAGACCTCGATGTAGAGACAGAGGAGGCAAGCCACGGGCTAAAGTGCAAGAGGGCGCTTGGCGGTGATGGCGCAAGCTCATCCAGGAAAAAGCGTCCTGTCATTCTTGATTTTGAGTCGTCATCAGACGATGCTTCGCCCCCCCCCCCCCCCCCCCCCCCCGCTCAAATGAGACTGCTCCCCCCAAGTAAGTATTGTCGCCAAATCGCTTAGCTCATTTTTTGGTCGTGTTATTAATTCACTTCTCTTTGCGTGCAGTATTGAAGCTATTGGGATTACTTCTGAGCAATCTGGGGAGTCACCACCCAAGGCAAGTCCCATGCGCACTGACCCTCCTATTCCCGAGAGCCAAAGCGCCGATCCATTGGCAGCTGGGGATGTGCCAATGGACCAACTTGTTGAGGAGCTTAGTTTGGCTGCTGCGCACCAAGCTTCATTGGTGGCGCAAATAAAGTCAAGGTATGTTCGGGAGAGTAGCCAGAGTGCGCAGAAGGATGAACAAATTGTGTCGCTAGAGGCACGTTTGGCTAGTGCCCAGGCTGAGGTAGAGGCGGCGAGCTCTTATTCCAAAAGGCTTGCTGAGGAAAATATGGCGTTGTTGATCCAAGTGAGCCAGGAGCGTGCCGCGTTGGAAGAGTACAAGGCTTCTTGCATCTGGGCTGTGAATCATTTGGAGAAGGGGAAGGATGAGCACTTCGCTCGGTTGGGAAAGTTTCGTGAAGCTGTCGATGGAATGCTGAAGGAGCAGGAGATGAAGCTGTGCAAGCTCAATATTGAGTATTACGAGGATCTGTATCCCTAGCTTGTTTCATCCATTGTTGAGCGCAGGTGGCTCAGTAGCCACGGTTTGCGCCTTGTTGCGCTTACTACTTTGGAGTCCCAGGAGGTGGCCGACACCTTCGGGGGTGTTGTTCAGTGCGCGCTGGCGCGTGGCAAGGTTGAGGCGATAGAGGAACTTCACGAGGGTGGCCTTCTGAAAGTGCCTGCTACCCAGGTGCCTGGTTATAATGATCATGCTTATGATGATCTCGTTGCTGCAATGAAAAAATGAAGATATTAGAGCTTCCTCATATTGCCCAACTGGAGCGTGACCGGGACTATCCCATAGGCTTCATTATGGAGGGGTTGACATTGGCTCGCCATCGTGCTAATGATGCAGAGTCACAGCCAGACTATTTTTTGAGGCCTGATGAGTCACAGCTGTATGTGCCTGTTTTTGCTTGCCCCCGCGACATTTTGAACCCTTTCGCACTTGAGAAGGAAATTTCTTTGAAGGAATCCTTAGAAGCTCATGCTACGAGGCTTGCAAAGAAGAAGGGTGTTAAGGGAAAGGCCATTCTGTGTGGGCTTGGCACAGCGCATCTTCCTAGATCTGACGGGGTACCTGTGAGTGTTGCTACGGTATCACGCCAAGATTCTGATTTTTTGAGGAAGCTAAAAGAGTCTGGGGACGCTGCGAGCCATGTGGAGAGCTCATCGCTTAGGCGTTGTAATAGTATGTAGGTTATATCTTCTTTGTAAATATCCTTTTGTAAGAACTCGTGGTCCTGAATAAAATGTTCCTTATGCGTGTTGATGTGATTGCGACTTATAATGTTTGTACTCAGTTATCTGTCTTTGCCTAAAGAACGTACTTGTTTTCTAAGTATCAAACTGTTATATACGTGCGAATAATATATGAAGTCCATAATCATGTATGAAAGTCATGACCTATCATACTTGAAACATAATGTCTAAGTACTTTTATCATAATCATGTATGGTATGATATGCAGCGTACTGTAAATATCATATCAAGGAGTCAAGAGTCTCGATTCCTAGTTTGTTAAACGCGCACAGTATGCATTGTTGCGCATCCATCGTGGAATGCGCATTGAACTTGTTCCAACGTCTTGAAAATAAGGTGTTTAACAAGGATGCATGATCCAATGTTGATGGGTTTGCAACCCTCTTACTCAACGAGTTATTTAGTAGGTTTACTCATCCTTTGCACCATCATGGGTTTTGTAAGTGCATGCACGCCATGTAGGCACAATATAACAACAATGTTGAAACATAAATATTATGTAAATAATAAATTGAAATGTGTCGCGGAGTTAGCTAGACACCGCGACGTTTTATTAATACTTGCAAGTTTTTGTAAAGAGAAAAAAGACATTTGCCTAAGTAAAACAGAATGTAAATACACGGATATTTATTGAGCACTATACTAAAGTGCGGGAGTATCCGTACGCTGGGCCGTAGGTGTTCCTAGAGATAACATCTTTTGAGATTGCAGATGTTCCATGTGCGTGGTAGCTCTCGACCCTCCATGTCACGCATCTTGTACGCGCCTTTTCCTAATGCTTCAATGACCTCATAAGGTCCTTCCCACTTCGGTCCAATTTTTCCTGTATCTTTTGCGTGGCTCTCATCATTGGCGTGATATACGAAGTCGCCTGGTCTGAATGAGACGCTTCGAACTTTAGCATCGTAGTATCCCTTCATTTTTTTACTTTGATCTTGCCTCGCATATGGCTGCGCGTTCGCGCCTTTCTTCCAACAGGTCCAAGTCAATACGCCGTTCATCGTCATTGGTTGTAACATTAAATTCGGCAGTGCGAATAGTTGGCATCCCAATTTTGGCTGGTATGACGGCTTCTGTCTCATAGACAAGAGAAAAGGGAGTGTCTCCCGTGCTAATTTTGATTGAAGTGCGGTGCGCCCACAAAACATGCGATAATTCCTCTACCCATCTTCCTTTGTGTTTGTCTAAGCGTGCCTTAGTTCCTCCACCTAGACTACGATTTGCACACTCAACCAAACCATTGGTTTGTGGGTGTTTAACTGACGCGAAGTGTTGTGCAATATTCAGTTTCTCACACCATTCCTTGAAAGGGTTGTCACAGAATTGTTTTCCATTGTCCGAGATGATTTCCCCAGGTAATCCGAAGCGGCAAACGATATTCTCCCAAACAAATCGTTTTACCTGGTTACCTGTGATTGTCGCGACCGCCTTTGCCTCAATCCATTTAGTGAAATAGTCTATAGCCACTATAATGAATTTCAATCCCCCTGCTGCAACAGGGAAGGGGCCTGCAATGTCGATACCCCATTTATAGAATGGCTATGGCGACGTAATAGGTGTTAGCTCCTGTTGTGGTTGGCGTGGAATAGGTCTGTGAACTTGGCAATCGCCACACTTTCTTATTAAGTCCCGCGCGTTATGGTGCATCGTAGGCCAATAGTATCCTGACAGTAAAGCGCGCGCCACAATAGACCGTGGTCCTGAGTGCATACTACATGAACCAGCGTGGATCTCTTGGAGTACGTAATCTGCTTGAAGGGGTCCGACACATCGAAGCCATAATTGTAGAAATGAACGCCGATACAGTATACCGTCCCGAAGTTCGAACCTCTGTGATGTGCGCCGTACTCGTCGAGCATCCTTCTGCTCTTAGGGCAATACGCCCTTGCTTATAAACTCGACGATTGGGGTCATCCATGTAGGACCTTGTTCCTCTATCACCGTGGATATCTCCATCTCTGAGATGGACTTGCTCTTCAGAGTTTCCACCAATACTTGTTTGGATAGGTGCGCAAAGCTTGTGGATGCAATCTTGCTCAGTGCATCTGCCTTTCTGTTTTCCCCCCTGGGAACTTGCTTGATGGTAAACCTGTCAAAGCCATGGATTAGGGACTTGGTCTTGTCTAGGTATTGAATCATGTTTTCCTCTTTAGCCACATACTCGCCCAACACATGGTTGGCTACTAGGCGGGAATCCACATTTGCTTCTAGGTTGCGTATGCCCATTCGAGCTGCGATGCGTAATCCAGCAATCAGAGCTTCATACTCGGCCTCGTTGTTCGTGGCTGTGAATTCAAAACGCAGTGCGTAAGTGAATTTCATTCCTTCTGGACTTGTGAGGATAAGGCATGCGCCTGACCCATCCACGCATGAGGATCCGTCCGTGAATAGGATCCATGGTTCATGTAGTTCTACCTTGCTTTCTGAAGGCGCATCATCAGTGTCCGGTTTTTCGATGATGAAGTCTGCTAATATATGCCCCTTGACCGCAGTACGTGGTCTGTAGGAGATGTTATGCTCACCTAGCAACATGCTCCACTTTTGTAGCCGTTCTGATGTGTCGGGTTTGGAGATGATTTGCTTGATAGGTTGATTTGTGATCACCACTATTGGATGCGCTTGGAAGTACCTGCGCAGCCGTTTGGCGGCAAATACTAATGCCAAGACTAACTTCTCCATTGCTCTATAGTTAACTTCCGTTTTCTTGAGCGCTTTGCTTACAAAGTATACCGGTGTTTGTACTGAATCCCTGTCTGTCAGTAGCACCGCGCTGACTGCTCCATTAGTCGCAGATAAGTACATAATTAATTCTTCCCATGGCCGGCGTTGATAAGTGTTGTTTAAGCTGTATGAAAGCTTCTTCTTCTTCCGTAGTCCAGCGAAAGTCTCCCTTTTCGTACACTTCTTGAGTGTTTTGAAGAGAGGGAGTGACTTGTCTGCTGATTTGGACAAGAATCTATTCAAACCGGCCAGTTTCCCGTTTAGAGATTGGACTTCTTTCAACGTGCGTGGTGAAGGAAGTTGGATGACAGCCTTCGTTTTTTCTGGACACGGTTTGATGCCATCGGGCTCTATCAAATATCCGAGGAACATGCCTTCTGTAGTGCCAAAAGTGCATTTCTTGGGATTTAGCTTCATGTTGATCTTTTTTAGTGTCTTAAATGTTTCCTCAATGTCGCGCACCAATTCATCCTCTGTATGGCTTTTTATGAGAAGGTCATCAACATAAACCTCTAGGTCGCGGCCCACCTGATTTTCAAATGCGTTGTCCACCAATCGCTGGTAGGTGGCGCCTGCGTTCTTCAAGCCAAAGGGCATCTTATTATAACAATAGACGCCTTGGCTTGTATGGAAGGCCGTTTTTTCTTCATCTTCTTTAGCCATCTGGATTTGGTGGTATCCTTTGTATGCGTCCAAGAAGCATTTAAGTGGGTATCCACACAAAGATTCTATCTTCCAGTCTATCTCTGGTAGTGGGTAGCAATCTTGTGGACATGCTTTGTTGAGATCCGTGAAGTCCACGCACATCCGCCAACTACCGTCGCTCTTCTTAACCATCACTGGGTTGGAAAGCCAGTCATGGTAATAGACTTCTCGCATGATACCTGCATCCACAAGTTTATGTACTTCTGCCAGAATTGCTAGTGCGCACTCTGGAGCCTAGCCGCGCTTCTTTTGTCGTACTGGGGAGTATCCTTGTCGGATTCTTAACTTGTGTTATGTAATCGAGCGTGGTACACCGGTCATGTGCTTTGGTTCCCATGCAAAGATGTCCAGGTTCTTTTGCAAGAGTGCGCACACAGCTGCCCTGCCATTATCAGATAGCGATCCCCCAATCGATATTTCTTGCTCTGGGTAATCAGGATGAATTGCAACCCTCAGGTTTGGCATTTTAGTTGCGCGCTGTTCTGGAATGTGTGTCGTCTCACATGTAATTATGTTACATTCTCCAGGTGGTACGGTGGTATTGTAGAGAGTAACAATGCCTCCCTCCACCGGGAATTTGAGCATCCCATGTGCTGTAGATGGTACTGCGCATATGACTGAAATCCCTGGTCTTCCAATAATGCCATTGTATGGCGAAGGGGATTTGATCACCATAAAATTCATCCAGGCTGTCGTGGAGTGTTCCTTATTGCCAACATTGACTAGTAGGTGTATTTGCCCCATGGGCCATATCTTTTCTCCTGTAAAACCAGTCAACGACGTCATAACCGGGCTTAACTAACTTCGTATCTCAGGTCGCAGTCGCTTGAAACAATGTTCATACATTATATCTGCGGATGCTCCTTCATCAACATACATGCGGTGGATATCGTGACCCCCTGCATTGATTTCAATGGTAAGCGGTTCTACCACTGCTTTGTCCGCAGTCAAGGTGGGGAAGAAGATTTCGTTTCCGCAGGAAAACTTTTGACTGATCTTCTGCCTAGTCATTCGCTGCCATGATTGTATCATGTAGATGGTATCAGCCTTATCTTTGGGTACTTCTTTCTTATTCCCAGTCTTTTGCTTATCTTTCCCCTCCTTGATATTGTTAACCAAATGGTCCAATCTGGCTTCTTTTACTAGCTTGTCAATTAGTTGGCGCAATTGGAAACACTCATTGGTGGTGTGGCCCTTCTGTCCATGATAGTCGCAGTATCCGTTCCCCACGCGCCGATCTTCTGGGGTGCGCATTGATGGGGGTCTCGGGAAATTTGCGCCTTTCGTCGCGAATATCTCTTTTGGAGTTTTTGTTAGCGGGATATGTTTTTCATTATCCCGTCCGCTCCCCTGGCTGCGGTAGTTCTTGTTGCGGTTGCTACTCTGGTCGATGGATTGTCTCATAGGCTGTTCTTGTGACCTATAGTCTGAGTAGCCTTTCTTGCTGTCCGCCGCGGCAGCTTCTCCTTGGATAAAGTTCCTTGTGCGTTTCATAAGTTCATCAAAGGTTTGGGTAACCTTGTCGTTCAGCCTTTTGATGAGTTCTGTGTTATTGATCCCCGTTCATGAACCCTGAGATTTTTAGTATTTCGGGACATGCCTTGACATGTATGCACTCATCTTTGTAGCGCTCCACATAAGCGCTTGTAGATTCCCCCTGGCGCTACTTTACCCTGGCAAGTTAGACAGGGTTTTTGGCGCACTTCTTCCTTTGAGTGAACTTCAGGTGGAACGCATTCCGCAACTCTTCAAAGCCATCAATGCTTCTGCCTGGAAGCTTACTGAACCAGTTTCGCGCATTGCCCACTAATGTGGAATTGAACATGTGGCACCACACAGGTTGTGGCCAATTTTCGATGGTAGCAGCTGATTTGAAATTTTTTAGGTGATCGTCCGGATCACCTGTTCCATCGTAGGTTTTCACATTGGCGCGCATGCGCCTTCTCTTATCTTCTGAGAAATCGCTGATGCGCCGAGTGAACGCATCCACTTTTTGGCGGCGCCAGGGAAGAGACATATCTTCCTCCTCCTGGACGCGATATCTCTCCCTGGACTTCCAGTGTCCTGTTTCGCTGTCCTCGTTGTCCGAGGAATCACCAGAGGACGAGCTTCCCTTCTTTCGGCGCTTGCGCCGACTGTCCTCAGAATCCAAGCTTGAAGAGCTTTCACTTGGGGTGTGCCGTCGTCCAATTCTGTCATGGACCCTGCGGCTACCAAGCCTAGCGTGGACATTGGTGCGCCGTCCGTCCTCTTCGTGTTCTTCCAGATACTGCAGGTCAGCTGCTTCATCGTTCTCAACTCTCCTCCCGATCCTGGTAAACACTGGGTGGCGGCGACTATCCTTCCTGCGCCTCTCCTTCTGATGACGCGATGGGGATGTCTCGTACTCCGTGTCAAAGTTTAGTCGGTGCTGCAGGCTCTGACTCGGCCTCTTTTTTGCCTCCTCTTGCATGAGGGCAGCCAAGGTTTCGTAGTTTTGAGACACAAAGTCACTTGGTGCTAGCTCATGTGCGACTCCTTCTAGCGCGAGGATGTCTGTTTCCACCTCTAGACCCCTGTTTCGGAGAGACGCGCCCGGCGTTTTTGTGAGGTCTTTTTCTGGCACCGATTGGTAGGGAGTGGTGAAAAGGGTGCGCGGTGGATCTTCTGCGCTGGTGGTTGTTACAGTGGCATAGGTTTTCCCCATGAGTGGTTCCACTGTCGTGAAGACCGGGTTTGGGCCTGACCCTTGGTTTTTGGTCGCACTGGTTGTTCCAGAAGCCTGCTTAGAGGCTGATCCACTTTGCTGCTTTTTCCCTTGTAAGTCACCATGCGATTGTTGGCTTAGGTTTCCTTGCTTTGTCATTCTAGTTCTTAGTGATTGGTCCCACGGATGGCGCCACTTGTTGATACAAAAGTTGGGCGTTTCTTGTTTAGACTCTGGTTCCCGTATCAATTGGATCTTAATGCTTGAGACCTGCGCACTAAGAAAACAGAAAAGACCGTTAGGCATACCGTGGGATTGTCTCCCACGATTATCCTCCGGCGTGAGAGTAAGTAATCGGTTTTAGGGTTTAGTAGAGAGTTAGGGTTTGAGATCGTACCTTTAATGATGGCCGAGATGCCCTTTATATATACACAAAATCCTTATTAGTTTCGTGTTCCCCAACCTTCGGCGTATCCCGCCTAAGTCGGTTGGCTAATGTATATCCCATAAATAAGAGATATCCAATATCAAGGCCATAAATAACTTCGGGTTTGGACCTTCGTGAGCCCAAACCGTTACCGGGTTAGCCCAGTCGTACTGGACTCGCTAGTAGCGGTCATTGGTCGGGTTCGTGACCCGAATGCGAACTATACGTCATCAGCAATCCTTAATATTTTTGGGTTCAGCTTGGCAGAAGGTAAGTGCATAAATGCAATGTTCACCGTCAGTCTGAAGGCTTTGTCTAGTTACGACTGGTTGATTCGGGTTTCCAATAATGTTCACAAGAGGATGGTCTTTAGTCCAACGATGTGTGGAGGGTTGATGTTGATATACATGCTGTAGATTATGAGGATTCAAATGGCTTGTAGATGATTCTGCCACATCTGGTGTGGCAGTTTCATTAGCAAACGGATTGAAGAACGTATTTGGATCATAATCTGCAGGTGGGGGTACTTCATTGTTCAGAAGATCATCAGCTGGTTCAGCGTCATTGGATGCGGTTTGTTCGACTGTTGTTGTAGAATCAATTGGTGGTGCTTCCTCAACAGTAGTTGTTGTTGCAGGTGTATCAGTTATTGGATTATGATCAGGTTGAGCAGTGGAAACAGTTGATACATCTAGAGCACGTTGATCAATATCATCACTAAACAGAGGAGCAAATAGCTGTTCCATTTGTTGACGAGTAAGCTGTAGGCTTGGTTCAGCTGATGATGGGGTTTGGGAAAAGTTTAGACGGTTATGTCCGGGTTCCAAGCTGTTTTGCTCAGAAGCCATTTCTGTAAGCTCATCGAAATTTGCATGAATCGTTTCCATAATCTCCCTTGTACGACGATTCCAGATCCGGTAACCCTTAGAGTTTTCACAATATCCAACAAAGACTCCAATGTCAGCTTTGGCTTTGAGCTTACCAAAGTCATCACGATCATTATTCGGGTAACAAAGGGATCCAAATACATGAAAGTGTTTGAGATTCGGTTTACGGTTGTGGATAAGCTCATAAGGTGTTTTGTTGTGGCGTTTGGTAATCATTGAACGGTTCTGAGTGTAGCATGCAGTTGATACGGCTTCAGCCCACAAGTAATCTGGAAGTTTAGCATTAATTAACATTGTTCTTGCAGCTTCCACTAACGTACGGTTTCGTCTTTCAACAACTTCGTTTTGTTCTAGTGTTTGTGCAATTGATGTTTGATGCTCAATTCCCACTTTCTCATAATATGCACGAAGAGTTTGATTCACAAATTTAGTTCCTTTGTCTGTTCTAATTTGTTTGACTGTGTTCCGGAGCTGAACTTGAATTTTCGTGAGAAAGGTGATGATCATCTGTGGAGCTTGATCTTTACTTCGAAGAAAATAAACCCAAGTCCATCTTGAGTAGTCATCCACAATATTCAAGATGTAGCGTTTGCCATTAATCGTCTGCACACGCATCAGGCCACACAAATCCATGTGAAGAAGATGAAGCACATGCTGTGAGCTATGTTCCATCTTTGAAGGAAAGTGAGCACGAGTGCTCTTCCCTTGTTCACAAGCTGAGCATAGGTGATCTTTAGAGTACCGAAATCTTGGTAGACCTTCAACTAGTTTGTATCGTGCAAGATTGGTTATGGTTTGAAAGTCTAAGTGTGAGAGTCGACGGTGCCATAGCCAAGATTTTGTAGATGTTGCCTTTGAAAGTAGACAGATGGGAGATGAAGCAATCATGTCTTGCATTGAGATTGTATAAAGACTTGATGTGCGGGTACCAGACATAAGATCGTTTCCTTGTAGATCACGAATGAAACAAGTTTTCTCCCGAAAAGCAACTTCCAAATCTCCATCACAAAATTGACCAACTGAGAAGAGATTGTGACCGAGACCTTCCACATAATAAACCCAGCTAATTTCGATGTTACCATTGATGTAATCTCTGTAGCCCATGATAGCTGCGAATTGATCATTCCCGAACCTGACAGTGCCAATGAACTTTGAAACAAAGTTGGATAACAGTTTGAGATTGCCTGTCATGTGTCAGGAACATCCGCTTTCAACAATCCAGAGGATGATCTGTATCACCTGCATTACACACAGACGACACAGATGGAATAGAAGTAGATGTGGAACCTGAAGAGTTAGAGGGTTCCGAAGCAGTTATAGTGGAAACACACATGTTAATGATTTTAGGTATCCATTTAAATCCAATTGTATAATGTAACCATTTCTGCCATCTACAACTAGTCTTAGCTTTGGTCTTAGTAAATGCACTAGGTGAAAAGTTCTTCCTAGGAGGTGAAGGAGGTTCTATGGGTACATCAATGATCGTAGCCGGAACACTAGAGGGTGGTTTACCTAGCACAGACTTAGAAGCATTAGTGGGCCTAGAGGTATTCCATTTTCCATTATTCCGCTTAAGAGATAAGATAGCATTAGCAACACATTTATCATGACAACCAGAAAACATGCTTTTATGAAAACCAACACAAGAAGCTTCAAACATAACATTTAAAGTACTTAAAGATTCAGCATTTGTTACATCACTTTTTCCATTACATTTGTCAGACGCAATATCTAAAGTGGGTGCAACTTGAGTCTTATTCAAATTCCTAAGGTGTTCTTCTACTTCAGAGGTCTTTATTGTTCTTTTCTTACGTCGCAACTTCATATTCTTCCTTGTATTACTCTTAGGCTGTGAAGTGCAGGCGTTGAGAAAAGAGGCAACTATTCCTGTTTCAGTAGAGGGAAGCACATTAGTTTCTTGTGGTTTGTCATTAGATGTTCTAGAGTCAATTTGAATCTGTCTAGGTGCAGTTACTGCTGTGTTACTATCCATATCTTGCTTAAGTTTTACCAACTCTGCTTTTAGATCATGGATAGTGTGTAACAAAACTAGATTTTCAGAATGAATGAGTCCATTTCGTCGTAAAATATCTTTGGTATATGCAAGATGATCATCAACATCTTTTGACGCTTGAGCACGAGTCTTTTTGAGTAAATCAAATATGACACCATATTCCTTTTTAACTTTTGAAATTTCTTGTTCATATTTTGAAATTTGACACTTCAAAGACACGTTTTCATCATCCAGTTGCTCAAGTTTTGGATTAAGAGTTTTTGTATGCAACTGATTGATTTTGTTTTGCAAAGCTAGTTCTCGATTTTGACAATCTTTTTGACACCATTGAAGACGATGTTTTGCATTTGAAAGCTCGTTTAACAAACGCTCATTTTCAACTTTTAAAGACTTGATTTGTGACACAGTATCAGTATTCTTAACATTTTCAACAGAATCAGCAGAGATATAATCAAATGCGTATGCAAAAAAATGTAATAACACAACATTTATGGTATCAGCACAGATAACATCTTCCAAGAGTCGATCAACATCTTTTCTTAAGATTTTCTTTTAATGTTTTGTATTTGAAATCGATGTTTCTGTTTGCTCGAAAACTCTTTTCATAAGTCCAAGCTCCTTGTGAAAATCCCTTTCTAAATATATTGCACACATTTTCAAATTCCGGACATGAGGTAAAATTCTTTTCTGAAAAATATCTCTTTGTTCTCTCGCATGAGGCGATTGAAAATGTTCAACTTTTATTTCAGAATTGATTTCAATTTCACATTCCAAAAGTTTGATGTCCGAAATGAATGTTTCAAAATATTTAAGAATTCGACATTGTTCGGGTAATGTTTTTACTTCACTGAGTGAAGGTAAAGGACCATTAATTTGTGCAGTATTGGTTTGGGAATCAACATTAGAAGACTCAGAAATAGGCGTGATAACCCAAGGTGTGTTAGAATTATCCTGTTGTGCGACGAAAGTGATGGCTTTTGAATAGTTAAATGGTTTGTTATAAACAACATTTTCCAATTTTGATTGACTCTCGTCTTCTGCATCTAATTCCTCCATGCGATTATATTCAACAACACTCATAATGGAATCATCAATTCTATGTTCTGCACTGTAAACCTGAGGATTTGGTTTGAATGCTCTATTTCAAAACTTTGGTTTGTAATCAGCAAGATTCGGTCCATATCCATTTGGATTTGGTTTAAAAGTAAACTTTTGAATAGTTGTGATTGACTCACCATGTTTATAAACAACATTTCGAAACTCTTTGATTTTGTTTTGTAAGTCAAAAATTTCTTCAAGATAGTCATCTATTCGTTTCTTTGAATGCTTTTTGTACTCACAGAACTGTTTTTGACAAGTTAACAACTCAGACTTGGCTTTTTGAGTTTCCGAAGTGAGAGCGTTAAGTTTTTGTTTATGATCATATTTCAGTTTTTGTATTTGAGACAACAAAGCATTCTTAGATGCAACTAGATCACATATATGTTTTTCCAAAGATTTTTTGTTTGGTAGGATTTAGCAAAAGCGACTTCAAAACCTTTTTCACGTTTTTCTTGTGTTTGAAAAATGTTGAGTTGAAACTTTAAGCATTCATTATCCTTAGTTAACAGTGCAGTTTTATCTTTTAGTTTAGCATTAATGTTTGTGCACTTTTCTAATTGAGTCTCAAAGAAGGTTATGAGCCCGGGATCTGGATTAGACAAAGATTCATTTTGTTCAACCGGAGTCTCCACATAGTTATCATGTAGGTCCTCAAATGAAACCACGGGGTCAATTTGATTGTCAAAGGTAACCGTAAGGTCATCTTGATCGTCAAATGTGACAACGGGATCCATTTGATTTTCTTCGTGATGAGGTGTGGAAGATTCATGTTGAACACTCTGAATGTCTTCGGATGCAGATTCCGGTGGAGATATCAGATCAGTAATGAATATAGTTTGATCCGGTACCTGAGACAAGCCGTCAGTATCATACACTGGGCATGTGTCACTCATATGGAGTTCTTGCATGTTTGCCATTAACAACACTGCTGCATTAGCCTGCAACTCCTCCATGTCATCATTAGAATCTGATTTTGCCATGAAGCTCTGTTCCTTGTTGGTAAGAGTTCCTCCAGCTTCATCCTTGAGAGCCAAGATTAAAGCCTCTTTGTGATAAGCGCTGCCTCTTGTCCTCGGCTTAGGGCATGCATTAGCCAGATGACCCTTCTCATTGCAATTATAACAACGAAGACCATTAACCCCAGTCTGAGCATTTCCCTAATCAACCACTTGAGCTCGTTGTTGTGGAGCACCCATGTTATTCCTTCCATTAGCATTAAACCCTTGACCACTGCCCATCTGACGAACATTACCACGATTCTGAACTTCAACACGTCCATTGTTAACAACAGCCTGATTCCTTGTGTTTGATGAGGTACGAATGCGATTGTTAGATTTGTTTGAATATCGGCCGAAGGCTCTAGCAATCATGACAAACCCTTGTTGCAATGCATCAAAAGCTTCTGTATCCTCATTAGATTCACTGTAAAGTGCTTGATCATTGTTGTTGTTGTATGGAACCAATTGAGTTTCTTGAGATTGTTGCTGTGACGGATCATATGGTGTAATTGTAGCAGTTGGTTGTGGAGGATTTGTGAAGACAGTTTATAAGGTCGGGAATTGAGGATAACAAGCTTGAGCCCACAAAGCAAGTGTTTGATTATCCGGGAGGGAAGGCGAAGCAGGGACTCCACGGATGATCCTTTCTTTGTCAACTTCCTTTTGGTGAGGCTTCAAATAGTCGTACAACAATCCGTATGTAGCATGATGAAGATTCTTTGCTTGACGGATGAAAATAACATACTTTTCCCAATCAAGACCAAGACTACTAAGAAACTTAGTGTTGACTGCAATTCTTGGCATAATGATGTTATGTTTTTCCAAGTCATTGTTGATATCTGAGAATCGATGATGATATGATTCTAATGTCTCCCCTGGTTCAATCATGAAGTGTTCATATGCTAAGTAGATTTTGGATTCCATGTCTTCTTGATTAAGTTTTGTGCCTTCCATGAGAAGATGAATATGCTCCCACATTGCTTTAGCAGTCTTCTGAGCATCAACACTACGAAGTATCGGATTGGGTAATCCCAAAAGGATATATTGCATTTCAAGTTCATCAGCTTCCGTATGGAGAAGTTGGTCAGTAGTGAGTTCATTAAGACCGACAACGTTGGTGATATCATCTCTTGGTGGATTAGCATTCGGATCTCCGGGTACAATGATAGCAGGCATCTGAAATGGACCTTCAAGGATGACCTTCTTCAAGAACTTTCCATGTGGCTTCTTTATATCACAAAACCTAAAGAACCTTATCACCCATTGATCGTAGTTTCCAGGAGTGAGCATTGGAGGTCTATCAAGTGATCCAGCCTCATGAATGGATTGTTGGCTACTTAAAGCTTTACACATCTTTGCAAACCAAGACGGTTCCTTCATAGCATACTTGGATGGATGCTGATTTTGAAAGTTTGTGTAAGGTTGTACTTGAAGACTAGGGGTAGTTGAATCATTCGTGGTTGAATTGCTCCTTGAGGAAATTGATGTTGTTGTTGATAGAGTTGTTGTTGTTGACAGAGTTGTTGTTGTTGTTGTTGAGGATACACATGAGGAAAATAGCCAGAGTATGGTGGTTGAGACATCTTGAAACTTGTGTTGATGATGGATCTTTGTAGTCAAATGAAACTTTGTTGATGAAGTATCCTTATGTGTAGAAAACCAGCTTATGCAAAGAAAATACCGTATGCGTAAAAACACCAACTTACGCGTAAGAATAGCTTACGTGTAGGAATAGCTTGCGTGTAGATTTGAGAAACACTTAGCTTAGGCGTAAACTAAAGGCTTAGTAGTAGAATGCTTATGCGTAAGATTAGCTTATGCGTAAGATTAGCTTATGCGTAAGACAAAGCTTAGGCGTAAGAAAATGCTTAGGTGTAAAGAATTATACGCGTAAGTGATTAGCTTAGGCGTAAAACTAGGGTTTTGCCCAAAAATCCTTCACACTTATTCCAGTGTAAAAGATATCCAAAGTCGAAGTGTTTTCAGGCTTATCCAAGCAAGAAAACACTGAGTAAACCAATAGCACTGAAGATCAAACCTTGAGGAGCTTACGCGTAGACTTTGAATGCTTACGAGTAAAACTAGGGTTTTACTATGCGTAGGATGAACCAATCTTTGCCAAAACAGATTTTTCTACCCAAAAGTGTTTCTAAACCAGATTTTTATGATGAAAAAGCTTCAATATCACCAAACTAACACAAAAGTGTGAAACTTGATGATCCAAAACACTAATTCACCTTACGCGTAGAAATGACCACACGAATAAAACCAAGCTCAAAACTAATGAAATACACGTCAAGTTTCAAACTTTTTGCCAAAAACTTAAACTTTATCACCAAATAACCTTTAAAGTACAAGAATCTTGAGTTTTAAAGTGTAAAAATTAAGTTTTTAAACGTTTGAAAAAGGTTAAGCGCAAAAACCCACGCGTATAGTTATAAAACTTCAAAAACACAAAGTGTTTCACCCAACTATATGGCGAATGATACCACTGTTAGGTCACCATGTTTGTAACACAAGCATCAATGTATAAGAAATGAGATAAGAAAGATCGGATGAACACTTAAATACAAACACACGAATGAATAGAAAAGGTTTAGGCATAGGTTTTGTATAAAAGTGAACAACCAACTCTCAAATGAGAGTTACAAGATTATTTATAGGGGAAGGGAGCTAGGGCAACACATCTAGTCCCTTCCTTTCCTTATTGGGGTTTTGCATAGGCTCATGGGCTTTCTACATGAGCCTTGCCTTAATTACTAACATAGAAGCCTTAATTAAGCTAACTATTACATATTGATTACTAACACTTGAGAAATGGTTTATGAGTGATTCCAACAAAATGCAACTAGGAATTCTGGTAGCATAGTGGGACCTTCAAATGGCTCATTTGTGGTTCTTGATGATGAAACCAAGAAGTATATTGCACATACAATTGATGAAATGATGCAAGGAAATTTGGCTAATATGAATTGATCTATTGATGAAATTGCTAGTAATGTCATTGGGTTGAGTTTGAAACTGTAGGATTGTGTGCATGATATAATGAAATTAAATACTGTCATTAAGATACGACCCATTGTGTCGCCCGTAAATATATAAATGAATAAATTATACGAATATGTATTGGAGTTAATTAGTTGTACTTAATTAAGTGGGATTACGCTTGACTTAAACAAAAGGGGCGAACCCCTTGGTGAGACAAACTTGTTGTCAGCCACCCTATGTGGGTGTCAGGTCAGGCTTTGTTCATTTTCTTGTTTAAAAAGATTTAGATATTATTAGATAATATCAAATCTTTTAAACTTGGTAATTATCATTTTAATAATTATATTAATTATCTTATTTTGAATTTGAAAATTATCCTTTAAGCCATATAAACATAAAGAGATAATTATGAGTCATTAAGAAATTATAAAACCCTTCTCCACCCCCTTTGCTTTGTTTGGTCGCGGCAAAAAAACCCACACAACACATTCTTGTGTTCTGATTTACACAATCAGATTGTTCGTTGTTATTGTTTGGATCAACCGCTAGCACGATGTTGTACTCGGTTGAGGCTAGTGTGCATAACCGTAATGAGTCTTGCTCTTAGATCTCTTAGTCCGTGTTGATCTCTCACTCCAAGAAAAAAAATACGCAATGTTTTTGTGCTTAGTTTTATTAGTTATAAACTATATTTGGATCGTTGGCTCGTTGAAAATCTTGGTAGGATTTTTATATCTTCCGCTGCATGTTCTGATAATTGTTATGAAATTTTTAAAATTTGACCTACGTTTTCCATCAGCTACATCAACAAGTGGGTAATAGGGGAGGACAATGAAACATTCTAGAATGGCTAAGATTGAATTTCCTAAGTTATCTGGTGAAGATGTGAATAAGCGGTTGTTTAGATTTGAGCAGTTCTTATTGATTGATCAAGTTACAGAAGTAGATAAGGTAAACGTCATCTCAATTCATTTATATGACAAAGCATTGTTATGGAATTCTCAATTCATTAAGACTCATGGAGTTCATGTTAGTTGGGAGGTGAATAAACATGCTATATTGACTAGATTTGGTAATGTATATGATGACTCCATGTATGAGCTTAAAAACTTGGAGACTACTACTAGGGAATATGAAGATGCATTCGATAATTTGTTAAGCATGGTAGATATAAATGAAGAACATGTTGTAAATTTGTTCTTGGGTAGGCTACCAACTGAAATTGAAATGGGGGTTAGATTGTTTAGACCCAAGGCATTAGCAGATGCTTATTATCTAAAAAACTTAACAGAAGCTACTTTAAATGTTGTGATACAGAAAAATAAAATTGCAATTAGCAATAGTAATTCAAGATTCAGTAATTCTACAACAAGTAACAATTTTCAATAGCCCTTGTTAGCATTACCAAACACTACTAGTAGAGCACTAAACCAAAAGCCAAACACCTTTGTTGGAGGTCAATATAGGAGATTGACTCAAAAAGAGTATGCAGAAAAGAGGGCTCAAAACCTATGTTTTTATTGTGATAAAAAATATGTTCCAAGCCATAAGTGTAGTGGACAATTGTATTCATTAGTAGTTTTTCCTGAATTGGAAAGTGATGATAGTGAATTTCTGAAAGATGATGAAAGTTTGGTGGACACTGGTTTAGTAGAATTGCAGGCACCACAAATCTCTTTGAATGCACGAACTGGTACTAATAACTTCCAAATAATGAGAGTCCTTGGAACTATGGGCAAACATATAGTTCATATATCGATTGACTATGGATCTACACATAATTTTTTAGACAATAGTATGGCTAAGAAATTAGGGTTTCACATAAGATCTACATGTCCATTAGTATTCACAATAGCTGATGGGAACAATTTGGTAAGTGGTTCTGAGTGTAAGCAATTTAAGTAGCAGTTTGGCAATACTCGTTTCACCACTGATGTTATGTTTCTTCCATTGGGTGGTTGTGAAATGGTTTTGGGAACACAATGGCTAGCCACATTAGGGGATATAAGGTGTAACTTTAAGAAGTTGAAGATGTATTTCAAATATAATGGCAAAAGAGTTTCATTGAGAGGAACTCATAAACCCACTTTGGACTACTTTGTAAGTAAAAAGTCTGACAAGACTATTAAACAAGTTGAACTTCATTCTATGGCATTGTGTGTCTTTCCTAACTCTGCAGCAACATGTATGCAAATAGAGGATACCATAGTTTTAATGAGTCCTATCCTACATTAAGTTGTGAAAGATTATACAGATATGTTTGTCATCCCTACTGATTTACCACCTAAGAGGGACCATAATCATAGAATTCCATTAATGTAAGAAACTCAACCAGTGAACGTAAGACCCTACAGGAATTCACCAACTCAGAAAGATATGATAGTGGGAATGGTGGTAGAATTAATTGAAGCAGAGGTCATTAAGAAGAGTAACAATCCCTTCTATTCTCCTATTGTTATGGTCAAGAAAAATGATAACTCATGGAGGATGTGTGTAGACTACAGAAAATTGAACAAGCAAACTATTAAAGATAAGCTCCCTATACCCATAATAGAAAAGTTAATTGATGAATTGAATGGAGCAAAGTTGTTTACTAAACTTGATTTGAGTTCTGGTTATAACCAGATAAGAATGTGTGAAGAAGACATAGCCAAAATAGTATTTAGAACTCATGAGGGCCATTATTTGAGGAAGTTTGTTCTAGTTTTCTTTGATGATATCCTCATCTATATTCACACTGTGGAGGATCATGTGGTGCATTTGAGAACTATTTTGGAGACAGTGAGGAAGCACAAACTCTATACCAAGAGAAGTAAATGTGTGATTGGAACTGATAACGTGGAGTACTTGGGTCATATTATTTCTGCTATGGGAGTAGCAACTGATCTAGAAAAGGTCTAAGCTATGATTAATTGGCTTATGCTCACTAATGTGAAATAATTAAGGGGTTTCTTAGGTTTAACATGAGATTTATACAAGGATATGGCAGTATTAGTAGGCCTTTAACTCAGTTGTTGAAGAAAAATGGTTTGTGTGGATAGATGAATCTCATACATCTTTTGAACAACTCAAGCAGTCCATGATTACTTCACCAGTTTTGAAATTGCCAGATTCTCTAAAGAGTTCACTTTAGAAACCAATGCTTCAAGGATTGGATTAGGTATATTGTTGCTTCAGGAGGGTCACTGATGAGTGTGTAAATACTCATCATTTTTGGCCAAATCTGAACTGCAAAACACTTAAAAACGCTCAGAAATGCATCAAAATACTGAAAATATCTCAAAATTGTATTTTATATGTTTCAGATGCAAAATATTTAAAATCAGATGAAAAATGAGCTAAGTTTGCATAATTGGCAGTTTCAGTCCCCCGACTTTCAAATCTTGTCAAAAATAGTCCCTGAGCACTTATTTTAAAAGAAAAGTCACCAAAGGTCCTTTTGAAATCATAAGTTGTCATAATTAGTCCTTTGGTGAAAAATGTCAAAAGTTTTGAGAAATTACAAGTTTAGTCCTTTGAGTTTCAAACTTGGCAAATTCAGTCCTTAGGAAAATTAAGTTTTACAAGTATGGCCCTTGGATTTTTGTGTCAATAATAGCCCTTGGATAATTTTTCAGAAATTACAGTTTTGGTCCCTGGATTAATGAATTGTACACGTTTGGTCCTTTAACTACACCTTGGGTCCATTTTTAAATCCTAAATCCATTTAATCCCTACCCAAGCCCAATCCAATACCAATCCAAACCCGGTCAACGAGATAAACCAAACCCGCCCCCCTTTTTTCCCTCCAAAACCACCCCTGTCTTCCCCACCCACTCTCTGCAACTCTCCCAGACTTCCCTCACCTCCAGCTCAACATACCACCACCTTATCACTCCTCCAACACCAAACAACAAAAAGCATTTAATGCTTACCTTCCCCTGTCCCAAATCACCAGACCTGTTACAAATAGTTTTGGCGCCAATTTCATGAATCAAGGGTGGAGATCAAAAGGACCAAATCAATGGCTAGGAAAGGAAAGAGAAACCCTAATGAAGCCTATAAAAGAAGAATGAAGACAGAAGTAGCAGTTGTCACTGTTTTTAGACCTTTTTCTATTTTTACTTGGAATCGTTTTAAATTTTAATGCAAAAATCTTTATGGGTTTCATGTTCTAAGTCTTGTACAAGTTAATTACTTTGTTTAGTTTAATAGATTTAAGTTCAGTTGTTAGTTCATATGTTAAGCTTTGTAATCCTTCCATTTTCTTAATAAAAGTCGTTTTACTTTTAAGTGATTCTTAAATTCTGTTGGAATACTTGTGATTATTATTGGTTTATAAGCTCAGATAAGCTTAACAATAGCTTATGCTGAGCTTATTCTTAGTTCTGTCTCACTTTCTCTAAATTTTGGAAAAAGTCAACGAAAGTCAAAGAGGGTCATATTGGATTGGTAAACTGAGTTGTGGGTTGAACTCTGATTCTAGTATTAGTTACTGTTTTATTATTAAGTTCTAATCAGTTCTTGTCTAATTTTATCCTAAACTAGGAGTAGAATTACATTTTTATGCTTATTAAGGAGTGTTTGGTTTAAAGTGAGAAAAATGGGTCAAAGAGGTTTATACCACCTTTGACCTGAGAAGTCAAACATATTTGAGTGTCTCCAAGTCAGTTTAGACCAATTTGAGGTGAATGCAAAAGTTTTGAAAAGGTTTGGGTATCAAAAGTAATCTGTCAATTTTTCTTTTTAACGTGAATTTGTCACATTTTTCATAAGCAATTTAGTGAAGTTTTTGTTGTGATAAAAAATTTTAAAAAATAAAAATAGGAAGTCAACTAGCTTGTTTAATCTCTGTCAAATAAAAAAAATTCAAAAAATTGGTTAACTAAGTTTGTAAGTGGGTCAAAGTGGGTGGTGTTGGGTTAACACTGTTCTGTGCAGGTGCCTGCAGTCCCATCCAAAGCTTTTTGCAGCTTGTTAACAAGCTGTAGACAGCTTGCTCAAGTCAGATAGTGGGGGGCAAAAGGGAACCAGCTGGGTGGACTTCAAGTACCCACAAGCTCAAGCTCTCACTCACTTCATAGCTTATTCAGAATAAGCCCAATTGGACCCCTCAGTCCACTGTTTTGAATAGCAGTCCCACAGGTCACTCAAGTCCTTTCTATTCTAGCTTATTTAGTGCTTATTAGGACTTCTGCTGGCTGATTAGTATAATTAGAATAGAGTAGGTTAGTTCTCAGTTTAGTATGTGCTTATTCATGCTTTTCCCTTGGCTTATTTTAGCTTAATTGCTTATTCTCCATTATTCTTAGTTTTTAGGATCCCCTTAGCTTGTTCTCATAGCCAACTGCGTATTCCCTTATTATCTTTAGCTTATTTAACTTGTATTCAGCTTAGTTTACTTGGTCCTAGCTTATTTAACCTTTGTGTTGCTTATTTCTTCATTAAAACTGCTTAGTTGTGCTCCACATTGCTTAATGGTTGTTTGGTTGCTCACTGCCCAAAACAGCAACAATAAGCTCTTCATACAGCTTATTTGTTAAGTTTCATAGAAAAAGTTTTCACAAACATTTGCTTATTTCATTGCGCTTCACAAGTTCCAATAAGAAAATTTCCAAAAAAAAAAAATAGCAAAAAGGGTGGGAGGCAGGCTCGAACCTGAGACCTCCCAGCCTTTGAGAGTGATATAGGTGTACCTATATGCCATTGCGCCCTTGGGTCTTTCTTGGTTTTAGTTTGCATGATTAAATATATAAGGTAGTTTGCTAGGTTATAGCTTATTAGCTTATTCGATTTTTAGCAGCTTATTTGTAGAAGCTGTTACACCCGTTTTATTTTTCATAGGTCCGTTAGATCATCAAGTATTTTTACAAAAAGTTTCAGAATTTTCTAAATTGTTTTAGTAATTTTTATTAATTAATTAGATTAAAACAGTTTTTAATTCGTAATAATTATTTTAAAAGTCGAAAAAATACCCGGCTTTTCCTAAAATTTTCTTTTGTCATATAGTAAGTAAGAAAATTGTTTTTACACTCGTAGGACTTTTATTTTACAAATTTTACGTTTTTCCTTGCGCAATCGCGTAATTTTTACATATAACGCACGTTTTCATTCTAGGTCACGATTTTAGATAATTTAGGTTTACGCTTTAATTAAAATTGTTTATTTAAGTTATTTTGTTTTATAAATCACAAAAACATCGATTTTAAAAATAGTGATAGCGTTTATTTAATATAATTTATCTTTTTAATTTTCTTTAATTTGCATTTAAGCCCCTGTAATTTATAAACTTTTTCTTTAGATATAATCAATCATAACCCTTTTCCCGTTCAAATTCTCCCGATCACTATACGTTTGGTGATTCAGTGCACAGCTCGTTGGGACTTAACGACCTGGGGAAAAACTAAACTCCTCTAGATCTTTTGCATTGGTTTCAGGCTGTCTGGCTTTTATTACGGTTGACCATTCACAAGTGGTTGATTTGTGTGATAAAACTTGACGGTTTGGAATCGATCAAAATTTTGGCGCCGCTGCCGGGGAGCTGTGCTAATTATCTTACGCTTAGCAGATTAGTGATTTGAATATTCACTCCTTGTTCATACTATCTATATATATTTTCTTATAAAAAATCCAAAAACCCAAAAACATCTTAAATAATATAAAACACAAAAATATTTTTCTTTTGTTTCTACATATATATAAATCAAAAACCCAAAAAGATTTTCTTTCTTATTTTTACAAAATGTTTATCCAAAAATCCAAAAATATCCATCTTTACCCTCTCACATCTTTGATTCTTCATCCCTACCCCTCTGAAAACATTTGATTCTTTCTATGTCTTATCCTCACCCTCTTGGTTGTCAATGGTGTGGTGGTCCTTATAATGGTGGCAATTGCCCCAGTTGTAGCATGGTGGAGTCAGGAAACAGGTCTGTCTATAACCAGGATCCCTATTCCTACCATAACACAACTGATTTATTCCATCAGCTACCACACTGTGAGACTCAGCAGTTTTACTGTTGTGAGTACTGTGGTGGTTCACACTCCAGTTCTGATTGTCAATCGGGAAACACGCTTGTCTATGAGCAGGTTCCTGATAACAATTATGACTACCACACATATAACTCACAGCCACATCAGTTTTACTGTTGTGAGTATTGTAGAGGTCCACACTGTAGCTCTGATTGTCAAACAAGGAATCCATTTCCTTGTAACAATTACGACTCTTCGTATCATAACCAATCTCTACAGTACCAAATGAATCAGGCACCACCTCAGCCTGAGCCACTTCCTCAAAATCTTCTCCTTGATCTTTTGGATTTAGTGAAAGATTTGAAGGAATGTAAACATTCCCAAGATAATCCAAATCAAAAATCCATGGAAGAATTGTTAGCTGAAGAGCAGGCTGCTAAAATAAATTCCCAATTTGCGTTTGAAAAATCTATTAGGGAATCAATTGCAAAAGAAAAAGCAGCCAGATCTAGCTCTCAATTTCGTTTTATTCCTGATGACAGTGATGATGAGGATACACTTGATATCCTTCAATTCTATAAAGATTCATCAAGTTCATCAGATGATATCCCAGCAGTTGAGATTCATTCTCAAACAACTGCTATCACACCCGAGGTTCACACTCACTCTCTGAGCATGGGGGACGAGCATCTTGACACTGTTCCTGAAAAGGAATCGGACGAATTCATAAAGTCTAGTGTTGAGAACCTTGTCCCAATCCCAAGAGAGTCACAGGGAATTCTCGAGCATTTGTGTGATATCCCTACCCCTCTTGTCTTTCCAAAAGATCATGTTGAGATGTTCTCCGATTCTGATGATGATGATTCATTGTCTTGTGGAGACATCGTTTATGTGGAAGATTTACCTTCTGAGCTTGTTAGCTTAGAAGAAGAGAATGATGAAGTTACTGACACTGAAATCAAAGATGAAGCACTTCGTGCAACATTACTGAATGTCAGTCTTCTCATTTCTAAAATCGAGGCTTTCAAAGAGAAGCTTATTTCATCTCCTATCCCCATTAAGGATAGTGACATTCTTTCCGATGATTCTATTCCGGAAATGAAAGCCTTCTGTTTTGATAATATGGGAGAGAAGATTAGTGGCAGTACCACTTTTCATTCTCATAATTCTCTCCCCAATTATGAATCATTTACATTGGAGGAGTTCACTAGTGAACCCACTCATATCAATTCTGAATATGATTCATTCACCTTCAAGGAGTTCTCAGATGAACTCACTCATATCATATCTCCGTCGGAGTATGATAATTTCTACTTTGATCTAGACACACCCATAATATGTCTTGATCAAGCAAGATTAACTGATGAGATTCATGAAACTATGAATTCTCCTATTGAGGATGAAGAGTTAGTCATGATTTTTATCATGATTTTCTTTCTTTTCTTCATATATTCTGTCACTTCTCCTGTTCTTCACTCCTTCGGGAATGAAGACATTATCTTTGATCCCGGCATCTCCATGTACCATTATCTTGAGCCGGGAATATATCTCATCGGTGTGGAACTTTCACGCGCTTCAAATGTTTGTCCAAACATCTTGAATGAAAGTCCGATGGAGATTGTCTCTTCCACTTACTTCCCCATGAACAAATTAATTCGGGGTCGAGTCAAGCTAGCGACTCGGTAATCAAAAACAGTAGTTAAACATGGGTTTTCACCCGTGTGTACCACCCTAGTGTGGGGGAGTTGCCCCCCGCTGTTGTATATAAGTTTTCATCAAAAAAAAAAAAAAAAAAAAAAAAAAAAAAAAAAAAAAAAAAATCTTTCAAATAATGGCCGTAGTATTTTCCTTTTACGTTCTATGTTTCGGCATAACCGCCGCTACTTTGAATATTGAGGGCAATATTCATTTCTAGTGTGGGGGGGAATTCTCACGAATTTTATCATGAAATTATACCACCCAATTCCCCCATTTTTGGCCAAAATTTTTTTTGGAGTAAGTGTTTTGCACTTACTCAGCTTATGGTTATCAGTCTGCCATGTCGAATAAACAAAAGGATTGGCTAATCCAGGAGCAAACGGCTCTTGGTAAAGATATCTCAAATCCGTTGACGGCTTGCAATTTGCCCAAAATTGTATGGTATTCAGCTCACCATATCCTTAAAAGTGAAGAGTTGGCTAGCCCGCAAGTTTATGACTTGTGGTAAAGGCAGTGGAAAACCATAATTGGTAATCGACTCACCAAAGATAATATTGATAATTTATCTAAGAGTTGGCTAGTCCAGAAGCAAACGGCTTCTAGTAAAGACAAATCAAATCCGTTGGAAGCTGGTGGTTTACTCAAAATCATATGGTTATCAGTGTACCATGGTTCTTACTTGAACTGAAACATTTGGCTACTCCAGAAGTAATGGCTTTTGGTAAAGAGATTCAAATCCATTAAGTTTTCTCAAAAGATTGCTAGGGACTAGCAATAGTTTAGTGTGGGGGATTGATGAGTGTGTAAATACTCATCATTTTTGGCCAAATCTGAACTGCAAAACACTTAAAAACGCTCAGAAATGCATCAAAATACTGAAAATATCTCAAAATTGTATTTTATATGTTTCAGATGCAAAATGTTTAAAATCAGAAGAAAAATGAGCTAAGTTTGCATAATTGGCAGTTTCAGTCCCCCGACTTTCAAATCTTGTCAAAAATAGTCCCTGAGCACTTATTTTAAAAGAAAAGTCACCAAAGGTCCTTTTGAAATCATAAGTTGTCATAATTAGTCCTTTGGTGAAAAATGTCAAAAGTTTTGAGAAATTACAAGTTTAGTCCTTTGAGTTTCAAACTTGGCAAATTCAGTCCTTGGGAAAATTAAGTTTTACAAGTATGGCCCTTGGATTTTTGTGTCAATAATAGCCCTTGGATAATTTTTCAGAAATTACAGTTTTGGTCCCTGGATTAATGAATTGTACACGTTTGGTCCTTTAACTACACCTTGGGTCCATTTTTAAATCCTAAATCCATTTAATCCCTACCCAAGCCCAATCCAATACCAATCCAAACCCGGTCAACGAGATAAACCAAACCCGCCCCCCTTTTTTCCCTCCAAAACCACCCCTGTCTTCCCCACCCACTCTCTGCAACTCTCCCAGACTTCCCTCACCTCCAGCTCAACATACCACCACCTTATCACTCCTCCAACACCAAACAACAAAAAGCATTTAATGCTTACCTTCCCCTGTCCCAAATCACCAGACCTGTTACAAATAGTTTTGGCGCCAATTTCATGAATCAATGGTGGAGATCAAAAGGACCAAATCAATGGCTAGGAAAGGAAAGAGAAACCCTAATGAAGCCTATAAAAGAAGAATGAAGACAGAAGTAGCAGTTGTCACTGTTTTTAGACCTTTTTCTATTTTTACTTGTAATCGTTTTAAATTTTAATGCAAAAATCTTTCTGGGTTTCATGTTCTAAGTCTTGTACAAGTTAATTACTTTGTTTAGTTTAATAGATTTAAGTTCAGTTGTTAGTTCATATGTTAAGCTTTGTAATCCTTCCATTTTCTTAATAAAAGTCATTTTACTTTTAAGTGATTCTTAAATTCTGTTGGAATACTTGTGATTATTATTGGTTTATAAGCTCAGATAAGCTTAACAATAGCTTATGCTGAGCTTATTCTTAGTTCTGTCTCACTTTCTCTAAATTTTGAAAAAAAATCAACGAAAGTCAAAGAGGGTCATATTGGATTGGTAAACTGAGTTGTGGGTTGAACTCTGATTCTAGTATTAGTTACTGTTTTATTATTAAGTTCTAATCAGTTCTTGTCTAATTTTATCCTAAACTAGGAGTAGAATTACATTTTTATGCTTATTAAGGAGTGTTTGGTTTAAAGTGAGAAAAATGGGTCAAAGAGGTTTATACCACCTTTGACCTGAGAAGTCAAACATATTTGAGTGTCTCCAAGTCAGTTTAGACCAATTTGAGGTGAATGCAAAAGTTTTGAAAAGGTTTGGGTATCAAAAGTAATCTGTCAATTTTTCTTTTTAACGTGAATTTGTCACATTTTTCATAAGCAATTTAGTGAAGTTTTTGTTGTGATAAAAAATTTTTAAAAATAAAAATAGGAAGTCAACTAGCTTGTTTAATCTCTGTCAAATAAAAAAAATTCAAAAAATTGGTTAACTAAGTTTGTAAGTGGGTCAAAGTGGGTGGTGTTGGGTTAACACTGTTCTGTGCAGGTGCCTGCAGTCCCATCCAAAGCTTTTTGCAGCTTGTTAACAAGTTGTAGACAGCTTGCTCAAGTCAGATAGTGGGGGGCAAAAGGGAACCAGCTGGGTGGACTTCAAGTACCCACAAGCTCAAGCTCTCACTCACTTCATAGCTTATTCAGAATAAGCCCAATTGGACCCCTCAGTCCACTGTTTTAAATAGCAGTCCCACAGGTCACTCAAGTCCTTTCTATTCTAGCTTATTTAGTGCTTATTAGGACTTCTGCTGGCTGATTAGTATAATTAGAATAGAGTAGGTTAGTTCTCAGTTTAGTATGTGCTTATTCATGCTTTTCCCTTGGCTTATTTTAGCTTAATTGCTTATTCTCCATTATTCTTAGTTTTTAGGATCCCCTTAGCTTGTTCTCATAGCCAACTGCTTATTCCCTTATTATCTTTAGCTTATTTAACTTGTATTCAGCTTAGTTTACTTGGTCCTAGCTTATTTAACCTTTGTGTTGCTTATTTCTTCATTAAAACTGCTTAGTTGTGCTCCACATTGCTTAATGGTTGTTTGGTTGCTCACTGCCCAAAACAGCAACAATAAGCTCTTCATACAGCTTATTTGTTAAGTTTCATAGAAAAAGTTTTCACAAACATTTGCTTATTTCATTGCGCTTCACAAGTTCCAATAAGAAAATTTCCAAAAAAAATAATAAAAGAGCAAAAAGGGTGGGAGGCAGGCTCGAACCTGAGACCTCCCAGCCTTTGAGAGTGATATAGGTGTACCTGTATGCCATTGCGCCCTTGGGTCTTTCTTGGTTTTAGTTTGCATGATTAAATATATAAGGTAGTTTGCTAGGTTATAGCTTATTAGCTTATTCGATTTTTAGCAGCTTATTTGTAGAAGCTGTTACACCCGTTTTATTTTTCATAGGTCCGTTAGATCATCAAGTATTTTTACAAAAAGTTTCAGAATTTTCTAAATTGTTTTAGTATTTTTTATTAATTAATTAGATTAAAACAGTTTTTAATTCGTAATAATTATTTTAAAAGTCGAAAAAATACCCGGCTTTTTCCTAAAATTTTCTTTTATCATATAGTAAGTAATAAAATTGTTTTTACACTCGTAGGACTTTTATTTTACAAATTTTACGTTTTTCCTTGCGCAATCGCGTAATTTTTACATATAACGCACGTTTTCATTCTAGGTCACGATTTTAGATAATTTAGGTTTACGCTTTAATTAAAATAGTTTATTTAAGTTATTTTGTTTTATAAATCATAAAAACATCGATTTTAAAAATAGTGATAGCGTTTATTTAATATAATTTATCTTTTTAATTTTCTTTAATTTGCATTTAAGCCCCTGTAATTTATAAACTTTTTCTTTAGATATAATCAATCATAACCCTTTTCCCGTTCAAATTCTCCCGATCACTATACGTTTGGTGATTCAGTGCACAGCTCGTTGGGACTTAACGACCTGGGGAAAAACTAAACTCCTCTAGATCTTAATTGCATTGGTTTCAGGCTGTCTGGCTTTTATTACGGTTGACCATTCACAAGTGGTTGATTTGTGTGATAAAACTTGACGGTTTGGAATCGATCAGTCACCTAATAGTTTTTATAAACAAAACTCTATATGCCATATTCTAGCATATGTCTACCTATGTGAAGGAGTTTCTGGCTATTGTTTATGCATTAGAGAAATTGAAGGGGTACTTATTGCATAGGCATTTTAAGACTAAAACTAATTATTTTAGTCTTAATTATTTGTTGGATCAAAGAATGTCCACTCCTACTCAGTTGAAATGGCTCCAAAAATTGATGGGATTTTTTTATGAGATTTTGCATAAAAAGGGAGTGGAAAATGTGACAGCTGATGCCTTGTCTAGAATACAATATTCTAGTGAGCTATTCAGTATGGTTTCTTCTTCATTAACCACTGATGTGTACCAAATAATTGTGGCTAGTTGGGAGACAAATTCAAAACTAAAACAGGTCATTCAACAGTTGCAAAATGGCTAAACAGTTAAAGGATCTTACACATAGTCTAATCAAGAGTTAAGAAGGAAATGGAAATTATTTGAGGGCAATGATCAAGCACTTAGAACATAATTACTAAAACAGTTTCATGGTGGAACAATTGGTGGCCATTCATGTAACAAAACCACAACAAGCAAAATTTGTAGTTTTTCTATTGGAAAAAGTTGAGGAAGCATGTTATACAAATGTTTAGGGTATGTGATGTTTTTCAGAGGTATAAATCAGACTTGACAGCTTATCCAGGACTATTACAGCCGCTGCCCATGCCTGCAACAGTTTGGTCTAGCGTATCTGTGACAACTCATAAATTCCTCAATGCATCGTAAATGAAGAAACAACAATTAGAGCGATCGTTTTATCTAAGTTGAGATACGAGTCGTATTTATAGTCATTTTTATTAGAAATAATATTCTAAGAACATTGGCGTAACTCCCGAGTCACGAATCCCTCGTTTGCTAGCTCAAACGAGTCCCAAACCTAATATATCGAAAGTTTTACAAAGTTTCATCTAGGGTCTCGACGGGTGAAATTAGTTATATGGCATGAGAAAATTTGGTTACGGGTTAAATACATTTAGACTCAATAATTACTATAAGCCGTAAAACATAATTGAAATACGTAACGAGTGAGTTAGTTATATCGATTACTAAGCAAACGGTAAACAATATAGGTCGACGGGTAAACTCGTAAAATATATATATTTGATGACCCAAATATGTAACGAATTAACTATATAACAATAACGGGATAACTTGTAACTCGTAATGAGCAAATGATATACCGATATCGGAATAACATTATTGGGATATACGATATTGAACGTAAGTTAACAATGAAAGTACTTATGAAAGTGGGTGATAAATATTAAGAACGAACTACGTGATTAATAATTAGTATCGGATCTTACGTATACATTGTAAGGTTCAATACGGTTTATACATTTGGAGTAACAATTGACACACAAATTATATTGGTTATAAGTCGAACTCATTAAACATTTTGAATTAACCGAGTACAATATATTAGACTCGGAAATGAGTTTGATATATTTGTTTCGCGATATGCCAAGTATTCCCTTTTCACCTTTTAACTAATAACGAGATATCTAGTTATATATTGTCGATGAATATGATTTTATTTAATCGTAAACTCTTATTGATTAAAGATAGTAACTCATGGTTTATAAATACAAGTTAACCTTTATAAACTTGTCGAGGAATATTATTTTGATAAGATAACTTATTAAAGTCGTAATGGTTTGGAAACGTTGGATAAACAAACGTGTATGATAACATCAAATAGTCCTGAATATTAAGTGTCAATTTCCCCCAATAATGCTTGTAATTTGTATCATCTATATGGATTTACGCTTGTTTTCCATTGTTTTCCACTTTCAGGTAAATTACGAGCATTGGAGCTAAAGAGACGCGAAATTGGAGAAATATCAAAGACTTATCATAGTATGCTGACTTTGAAGAAGTTACGGCGTAACTCTTCTCTCACATTACGCCGTAACTAAAGCGTGACTCAGAAAACCAACTTATCAGAAGGTTACGGCTTAACTCTCCCCAAAGACTACGACGTAACTATATTAGGTCAAATGAGGTTCCACGCCGCTGATAACTACGCCGTAACTATTCCACCAACTACGGCGTAACCAAGTATTATTGAATAATACGGCGTAACCACTCATAAGGTTACGCCGTAACCAGCAGATCTAGTGCAAATAATGAAGGAATTGAAGATTACGGCGTAACTATTATTTTAGTTACGCCGTAACCCAAATCTGGCCTATAAATACCCCACGATTTCCAGCATTTCAAAGCATCCCATTCCACACACAACAACCAGAGAACGTGGGAAGAAGCCAAAGGCAGGTCTAGAGGAGCATACGGAGATGTCTCCAAGGGAGAAATCACTCCCCTACGATAAGCATTAGCATTTTATCTTTACTTTACTTTCGATTCATGTATTTCGTAACTTTGAATATTGAATTGATTTGTATGGTTAATAGGAGCGGCTAAGCACCTCTTGGTGCTGGCCTAGTTATGATTCCTTAATTTTTTTGTTTGCGTTTACATTACTTCCGTATAATTATTTCTAAGTGTATGCATGCATAGTTTATTGGTAGCTACCCTTGTTTCGGTAGTTTTGAATGGCGGTAGAGGCCAATTTCCTAGGAGATAGGACCAACTGACCCTAGGTGAGCGGACTGAGACGGGAAGGGTAAGATATGACCAACTAACAACCCTTTCTACTTGTGCGATTTGACTAACTGATCACCTACCGTTTGGATGAACTTAAGAATTAGGGGGTGAGTGTTTAAGTTGCTAACGCACGGGCACTAACTATTATAAATCTAGCATGTAGCGGTACTTAATGACTTGGCTTAGGGGACCAGGAACAACAGGACTTATGAGGGGACACCTGACTTCTCCTGTGGTGGCATCTTTGCTGATAGGTTATGGCGAATTGACCAAATGTTGTTCTCTCGACTTTGACCCCACCTGAAGTAATTGGAAGTAAGTAGACGTAGACATTGTTAATACAAATAAGCCGTGAAAACGTTTATTTATATTTTACGATCTTCTAATGTTTTTTCGATAACAAATATAAAATCATTTTAACGAAACAAATAGAGTACGTAAATAGTTTGAGTTAATAGTTTTCTAACACACTTACGCTCTCACATAAAACACTAAAACAAGTATAAGTGATTTTATGATTTAGATACATATGTACAACAACTAGTGTTTACATATTGGGTTAAACATATACTTAAACTAAGTATACTAAAATGGGTAAAAACTAAGTATATACTAAATAGGTAAATACTAGCAAATGGTTTTGACCCATGGTTTTATATATACCACTTAACCAAGTTCATTGTATCCTTAAGATACATTGTATCTAGAAAGAAAACCATGGATCAACCCATAACCCATGACCCATGACCCATGACCAAAAATACCCATGGGCAAAGAGGAGCGGACCACGGATCCCTAGCTTTGTGCTAGCCGGATCCCTTGTCGTAGAGATCCGTGGGATCCGGGGAAACAGAAGAGAATTTCCTCTATAAATAGAGAGCCATTTCTTCCTCTCTATGTGTGCTTTTTACATATACTTCCCTAAAGTATTCTAACCCTCTAACCTCATATCTAAGTGATCTATGTAGTTTGTCTTTTGCTTTTGTGTGATATACTAGGTTCCTCTTAAAGAAAAGATCACCACCTCTTGAAGACGTGCAAGCTCAAAGTCCATGAGTTGCCATGCTTCGTCATCATCAAGACTACTAAGGTTATCTTGTTGATAGTTCTTTCTTTCTCCATAGATGTTGGGTTGAAGGCATTAGTGAAGAATGCCGAAAGTGTCAAGATGAAAGCATTAGTGAAAGGTGCTCATCATCCGTATCAAAGCATTAGTGAAAGATGCTAAAGGTGTCAAGACGAAGGCATTAGTGAAGGATGCCAAAGAATCAAATCAAGTAGCATTTGGGAAGAATGCCTAGGTCGTATAATCGATGAGGTGCATCGTTATAAATATATGTATTTGTTTATATACAAGGATGGTGATATCCTTGATGGTGTTGTAACAAGGAGTAGATCTCCTTAAGATTAGGTGTTGTGTCGTTAAGGTATAGTTCACCTAAGGTGTGAAAGAACTAGGTGCTTAGCCTAGTACCTAATAAAGGGTAGGCGACGTTGTGAAGGCGTAGTTCACCTAAGGTGTAAAAGAACTCGGTGGTTAGCCTAGCACCATATAAAGGGTAGGCGACGTTGTGTTAGGTGTGGTTCGTCTTGGTGTGAAAGAACTCGGTATTTAGCTTAGTACCGAAAAAAGTTTAAGCGACGTTGTGAAGGCTTCTCCACCATAAGGAGTTGGTGTAGTGTTTACGAACTCTCGAGTAGGTGACTCGGGGAGTGGAGTAGGGCAAGGAAGGTGTCCTTGTAACCGAACCACTATAAATACTTGTGTCGTGGTGATGTGCTTCTTACTCTTTATCTTTCATTATACGTTTATATATCTATCTATCAACGTCCAACATAAACAATCAAATAGATTGACATAAGTCGATCTAAATATTTAAAAGGAAGTTTTAAATTGGTAAAACTATTCAACCCCCCTTCTAGTTTTCCACAATTGGCATCAGAGCTTCGTTACCAAGTCTCTTAAAGTATATTGTACTTTAAAGACTCAATATGATCCGTGTATATTTGAAAACTACAAAGAAGGATTATCTTCATCATATTTTAAAATCACTATATTGTTTATTGTTGGACAATGATAGAATGCTCTAACAATTTTTTTTAAGGCATTATCCATACTTGAGTTTGGAGCTACCAAGAAGAGCATAAAGAACTTATCTAAATATTTCCTTTCGCAAAAAGAATATTTAGCCAAGGTATGATCACTAATCACTTGCTTTTAATTTTATTATTGAAATCATAGTTGCATGATTGATTAGTAATTATTCTAATAGTTTTCTATATTAAAGTCATTATCAAAAATAGTATTCTTCGACTTATTTGTAGAAACTACACTATGATTTCGTAATAATGACATGTTGGTTATTTGATAACCATTATCATTATTCATCACAAAGAATTTATTGACACTTCATCTATGTCCATAAATTTTCATGAGAAATCTCTTATGTTATAATAAAATGGGATTTTATTATAATGTTTGAAAAGGTTCCCAAGAATTATGACTAATTCTTAAAAAGGGAACCTTGTCTAATAGGAATAGTACTGAATCTTCAAAAACCTCAAATCACAAGTTTTAGAACCTTAAACACCAGAACATTAGGTTTTTTAGAATTCCCAAACCTTAGTTATCAAGGAATGTTTGAGCTGATTTTTGCTGTTATGCCGGATCCCTCGGTTTACACTAGCCGGATCCCAAATGAGAGGGATCCGCGGGATCCGTGCAACATAAGACAGTATATGATCAAAAATGATCACTGTGGATGTTCCACAATAATACTCACCTCAAAGACTCACGAACAAAAACCCAGGTACTGTTCATAGGAGCAAATTGATCATTCCTCTCAAGTCTAACAATCACTTGTGTAAGTATAATCTTCACTACATTGTTATTTTAATTCCTTGATTCTTAGAATTACAATTTCTTCATCTTTAAGAGTTGGGTTCAAATGGGTTTATTATAATTTGTCACCACATTGTTTTCTAAGATAATCTAAATCAAAGAACTAACATTGTTAATACAAATTTAAACACATTTCTTGAACTCAACAAAGATGATGAGAGAAAAATTGTGATCAAACCCTCTAGGCTACTATTCATTATTAACACCACATTGGGTTGTATTGTTTAGGAATATCATGCCTAGCAACAAGCAACAAGATTACCAAGACACCGCCCACTACATACCCATGTATCATAGGAAAAATGGCTTAAGTCCGGACGATAGAAAAGCCTTTAAGTTGCTCGAAAGGAGACTCTTTCATGAAGCAAGAGTTGTTGATCCATCATTTCTTGCAAATACTGACATAAGGGAAGTTTTTGCAACTATTGGGTTTGATTGTTTATTGGATATAAACGAACAAATTTGCCCGGTCTTTGTGCTTGAGTTCTACAAGACTATGGGTATAATTAGAAATGATGATGGGTCCATCTCAATTGAATTCACCATAAATGGACATGAGTACACTCTTTCACTTGAGGAGTTTGGAAGAATAATAGGGGTTCCATCCGATGGTGTTTGCATGTATTCAAATGAATGGTCGTTGCAGGAGCTACACTCTATGGTTGATCATCACGACATTTATCACACAATAATCCCGGAAGCAACCACCGTAAGGGACACCGTGTTTATGCCAAGAGCATCCCCTTCAAGGGTGACTAGAAAGTCGAAAGTGAGCTATAGGGATCCTTTTCAAATGGAGCTTTCGGAGATGTTTGCATTATATAGAAAATGGGAAGATGTGATAAGGGAGAATGTGGTGTGTCTAGTAGGAAACAAGGATCACCCTAACGCATTTCTAAGCTTCATGATCTATTGTATTGTGACCGAGACCCGCTTCAACATTGCCTACTACATGATCAAGAGAATGGCAAGTGTAAGAAGCATCGACAAGATGGTGCTTCCATATGCAATGCTTCTAACCCGTCTTGCAAAATTCATCTTTGCATTAGACCCTTCTCCACAATCCTTGGATCATAGCTTCTGCAATAAGGTTATGGTACCATTAACCGAGGGTAGAACAACAAGGTTTATGGTGGAAGGCAAGAGGCCACACCCACCCACGGATTCCTCGGACGAAAGGGAAGGGCAAGGAGAAGGTGGAGGTGAAGGGAGTAGTAGCAACCCACTTGAAAATATCGATCTTGACCCTTTGGACTACTTTAACCAATTGCCAAACATCCCTAATGAATCACCCGAATGGCAACAAACCAAGGGAATCTTCAAATGCTTCGCCAATTTCTTGAGGAAGAAGAAGTGAAGATAGTTCGATAAAGAGTGGAGGACGGGTGAAGAAGTGAAGGAGGAAAAGAAAGGTAAGACCTTAGGAATCTAGTGTATGATAAACAATCTCAAATAATGGTTTGTAAACACTTTAAACTATACTTGTAGTATGTAGGTATTTCCATACCTTGGCACTAAACATTCTAACTTGTGTGTTTGGAAAATGAGATTTTACGACCTCTTGGAGTGGTCGTCGTCACTCATTTTAGGAATTTTAGTTCTTCCTACTTTGTTATTAATTATATTAGTTGTGTTCTTGCATTTAATCCCCATAGAAACAACTAGGAGAAGCATTTACTAAGAAGTGCAAAATTGCACATTTGCTGAAATCCTTCTGATCTGCAGTAGGCGGATCCCAGCATTTATACTAGACGGATCCCTCCCTGAAGGGAACCGTGGGATCCGTGGTATCTGATATACAATACAGATTTAGATACTTCAAAATAATCTAATAGATCACCTTAAACAAGTCAAAACCCACCATATTTCCGCTCCAACACTCACACATTATTCATCACAATTGATAGCACTTAGTTAGCTATATCTTTCAATTTTAGTAAAATTAAGGTCAAAAATTAGCTTTTCATTTCTTCTTATTTTTAAGGATTTTAGTAAAAACCTATTAGGACATCACATGACTTCTAGGACTTGTTATCACCTTTTCTCCTCATCAAATTAAATGGAATCATTGTCAAACATATAGTTAGATTACCCAAAGTCAAACTTTCTTGGCCAAAACCATCATTAAGCACCATTACTTGTTATGGTTAAAGGATTTGAGATATCCAACAGCTAAAGACTTAAAAAAATAAGTCAAACCCTCGAAATCCACTAATAACAAACCTTACAAAAGTATAATAACTTCACCTAGACCTTGTCTGATAGTCGGATCCCTGGTCTTTAACCAGGCGGATCCCTACTGAGAGGGATCCGCGGGATCCGTAGATGCAGAGAACATAAACCAACTTCTATATTCAAACTCATGTCACCTTTTGGTTCTCTAACCACTCTTAGCATACATTAATTATTCTCCTAGAGCTGATCAAAACCTCAAGAGCATGCTTAGTCTTCTAAGTGGTCAAGAATTTAATTCCCAAATTCAAATTACTCTTTATAAACCAAACAATCTTAGGTTTGTGGCACCATCCTCAATTACCTCTCAAAAATCAGAAATTAGAAGCTCACATTAGCACCTTCATCACCATGACTAAAGCTCTTAGCAACAACTCCTCAAACATAGGATCATCCAAAAGAAAGGGCCAAATGATCCATGAAATTTCATCCACCGAAACATCTCTCATTAGAGATAATGACTCTAGAATCCCACCTCATCAAACCCATCCAACAAAAGCTAAGAGAACCGCAAGGATTAGCATCAAATCTTTCCAACTAGAAAAGGGATCATCTAGTTCCAAACCTAACATGGATAGTTCTAGCAAGCCATCAAAACCTTCATTCATTGAGAATGGACTACACTCATTGAATGAGCCTCTTCCGCATCCAAACATATACTCATTGTTCCATTCATCACCAAGAACCTCCCATTCACCAACCTTTTCATTGAATCGGGAACCACCTACAACACCAACTAGCCCATCATAGGAGACAAGGAACAACCTTGATCATATGGAAGAAGTTCCATTACCACCCTCATTTTTAGAACCTCTCCCTACTTCTCAAAATGAAGACCCTCAAACACACATTGAGCCCCCTCAAAACATCCTTTTTTCCTACGGGGCCAAACCAAGACAATATTTGCCCAAATTGTCTAAAAACTCAAGGACTTGTTCAAGAAGTACGAAATGAGATACATTTCATGTTCAATCATCTTCTTGCAAAGTTGGATCAATTCAACAAGTCCACCCATCCCTAGACTTAAGCACATTGTCACATTCTAAATCCCAAAATGAGATTAGCATTAGTAGTACTTATATGGCTAAAGTTCATTCTCTTAGTTTTTAGAGATTTGGTTGTGTATCTCTTGTTTTATTGAATGAATACTTATATGCTATGATTATTATGTGTGTTGTGCTTGCTATTTTGTACATATATCTCATTCCCTCAAATAGCACTCCTTGACATTTCTTCACTACTGAAGAAACTGTAACAGATAGCCGGATCCCTTCCAGATAACTAGACGGATCCCTCCTTGAAGGGAACCGTGGGATCCATGGTACAGGAGCACAAATTTCTACTAACTTGAGTCTCTTTTGCAGGAAATTATGCACTATACTCTTGTTTTTCTAACCTTTGTCTTGTAGTTATTCAAAATACACATGAAGATATTGACACCATAAAGCTAGGGGGAGCTTTGTGTCAAACGACATTGCAAAATCATTTTCAAACTTAATCCAATTTTTGGGTTACACTTCATGACACCCCATTGCAACATTGCAATATTCAAGGGGGAGCACGTTCTCGTCACTTAGACGAACCAGTTGCAAACTTAATTGCAAACACAATTAGTTTATTTTACGTTATGTCCTTGACGCCCTTTCAAAGGGATGGACTCGTCACTTGCTCTCTTTACATTTTTACTTTTTTTTTTTTTCTTTCATAAAAATTGTGTTAGTTTCTTTTAACACTTTTTGTTTCGACAAAAAGGGGGAGAAGAAAGTTAAAACTACAAATTCAAACTTTTACGAATTTTAGATTTTTCCTTAAAATAATTTTATGTTTTGTCATCAACAAAAAGGGGGAGATTGTTAATACAAATAAGTCGTGAAAACGTTTATTTATATTTTACGATCTTCTAATGTTTTGTCGATAACAAATATAAAATCATTTTAACAAAACAAATAGAGTACGTAAATAGTTTGAGTTAATAGTTTTCTAACACACTTACGCTCTCACATAAAACACTAAAACAAGTATAAGTGATTTTATGATTTAGATACATATGTACAACAACTAGTGTTTACATATTGGGTTAAACATATACTTAAACTAAGTATACTAAAATGGGTAAAAACTAAGTATATACTAAATAGGTGAATACTAGCAAATGGTTTTGACCCATAACCCATGGTTTTATATATACCACTTAACCAAGTTCATTGTATCCTTAAGATACATTGTATCTAGAAAGAAAACCATGGATCAACCCATAACCCATGACCCATGACCAAAAATACCCATGGGCAAAGAGGAGCGGACCACGGATCCCTAGCTTTGTGCTAGCCGGATCCCTTGTGGTAGGGATCCGTGAGATCCGGGGAAACAGAAGAGAATTTCCTCTATAAATAGAGAGCCATTTCTTCCTCTCTATGTGTGCTTTTTACATATACTTCCCCAAAGTATTCTAACCCTCTAACCTCATATCTAAGTGATCTATGTAGTTTGTCTTTTGCTTTTTTGTGATATACTAGGTTCCTCTTAAAGGAAAGATCACCACCTCTTGAAGACGTGCAAGCTCAAAGTCCATGAGTTGCCATGCTTCGTCATCATCAAGACTACTAAGGTTATCTTGTTGATAGTTCTTTCTTTCTCCATAGATGTTGGGTTGAAGGCATTAGTGAAGAATGCTGAAAGTGTCAAGATGAAAGCATTAGTGAAAGGTGCTCATCATCCGTATCAAAGCATTAGTGAAAGATGCTAAAGGTGTCAAGACGAAGGCATTAGTGAAGGGTGCCAAGCGTTGTGTCAAAGGCATTAGTGAAGGATGCCAAAGAATCAAATCAAGTAGCATTTGGGAAGAATACCTAGGTCGTATAATCGATGAGGTGCATCGTTATACATATATGTATTTGTTTATATACAAGGATGGTGATATCCTTGATGGTGTTGTAACAAGTAGTAGATCTCCTTGAGATTAGGTGTTGTGTTGTGAAGGTATAGTTCACCTAAGGTGTGAAAGAACTAGGTGCTTAGCCTAGTACCTAATAAAGGGTAGGCGACGTTGTGAAGGCGTAGTTCACCTAAGGTGTGAAAGAACTCGGTGGTTAGCCTAGCACCGTATAAAGGGTAGGCGACGTTGTGTTAGGTGTGGTTCGCCTTGGTGTGAAAGAACTCGGTATTTAGCTTAGTACCGGAAAAAGGTTAAGCGACGTTGTGAAGGCTTCTCCGCCATAAGGAGTTGGTGTAGTGTTTACGAACTCTCGAGTAGGTGACTCGAGGAGTGGAGTAGGGCAAGGAAGGTGTCCTTGTAACCGAACCACTATAAATACTTGTGTCGTGGTGATGTGCTTCTCACTCTTTATCTTTCATTACACGTTTATATATCTATCTATCAACGTCCAACATAAACAATCAAATAGATTGACATAAGTCGATCTAAATATTTAAAAGGAAGTTTTAAATTGGTAAAACTATTCAACCCCCCCTTCTAGTTTTCCACAGACATTACTAGCTAGGAGGAATAACTAGGTTAGCACCACTCTCTTCTATTGATTAAACCTTTGCCTTTATTTGCTTTAGTAGTGAATTAATTAATTCCTTATCGAAATCATTATTAATCTGTGACACCTAGACTTAGTAATAATCCAACACACATAGCTCTTGGGATGACCTCGGTTTTAACGAATACTACACTACACGCGACCGGGTACACTGCCCGTTAGTGCATTAGAGTAGACCATAGGTATAACGAGACTTTATAAATATTAAAACCTTGTCAGTAAAACCTGCATCAGTGTCATTTGTAAAATACTACAATAGCATACCTTATATGACTTACTTTATCATAAACTTGCATAATTACGAGTAACGAATGTGAAACCTCTGTTAATTAAATGATAAATGGAAACTTATCTTGTATGATAAACATGTACGTTTGGGATTATGGGGAAATTATCGAAAGTTAACCTATTTATGTGTCATGAATAGATGTCGTCATTTCCTAGTCTTTGACTAGCTTGATTAGTGTCAGTATTTCTTGATTTTGTTAATGACTTTTCCTTTTTGGCGTGCGTTCTAGTCAGTATGTATCGACTATGTTGACGTCTTCTCTTCTTTCGCGTGAATTGTGCGTCGCGTCTATGTTTCTTACCAGCACACGAAACGTTAAAACTAAACTTTTGAGATATTAATTATAAACTTTTGGGAACAATAATGGACTTTTGAAAGCAACGGCATGAATAATCCACGAAAACTACAACACATTACTTTATATCGACTTCTTTATCCTTTGAGCCATATTTTGAGATAATCGTATACGCATTAGGTTGCATCACTTCTAATCTATCGTACTCATCGTACATTCTTCTGGATGCCGTGGAGATTAGCCTTAGATGCCAGTCGTGTCAATAGTGAATAGTGCATTACTGTGGCTAAGGTGAGTTTTATAGCCCCTCTTTTCAAAGGTTTTCATAACTTTTTTCGAGGAGAATACATGCTGCTTTTAACAAACCATAACTTGATATGTGAATATTATTTGAGAATGACTGTTGTTTGGAATATTTGATTTGGTGATTGATATCTTATGTGTTTATGTGAATGCAAACTATTTCTTGGACCTGTCACTACTCCTTTGAATTGCTAATGTGTTGACTAGGAAAGGTTAGACATGTGACAGTTGTTAACTTAGACTAGGGTAGCATTCCGATGCTATGACGCGATGCCTAGCTAAGAATAGACCGACCTAGACCAGGGTAGCTTGTGTTCTAGGCTTTGCTACGACTGTGCTGGCTAGAGTCGCTTGGGGCCCTGCATTGAGATTTCAGACGTATTATTGATTATTGATTGATTGATTATTAATTGGATTGATTGTTGATTGGATTGATTGTGGATTGGAATGTGTATTATAGATCTGCCTTAGTCGCACATAGCAATTAAACTCTATCAGGTCCACTACTACATTTTGTAACTAAACTTTATGAACTCACCAGCGTAAGCTGGCCTTTTTAGCATGTGTTCTCAGGTTTAAGGCGATAGCTCACTATTGGAAGACGCTTGGCAAGGGGCATGGTCATAGGCGACTCTGATGAATAATCGGGACCGTTTTAAACTTCTTATTGGGCCTATTTCCGCACTACTTTCATTAATGTAAACTTAATGTTTTCAAATAATGAATTTTAATCTAAACGAATGGAGTAAAAATCATTCTTTGTTCCTTATGTTGTGATACCATGATAGTAGCACCCAAAGGTTCGTATGCTTCCGCTGGATCCTATTTTCGGGGTGTTACATTATCCATGATATTGTGGAAGGTTTGGCTAAGTCCCAAGGTAAGAATCTTATTTTGGTGGTAGCGGATAGGTTGAGTAAGTATAACCATTTCATACAACTTTATCATCCATTCACTGCTACAAATGTTGTACAATTATTCTTGGACAACATTTACAAGTTACATGGATTACTAAACACCATTTTTTTAGATAGAGACAAAGTGTTCTTGGGTATTTATTTGAAAAGAGGTTTTTAAATTGTTACAAGTCAAACTGCATATGTCCACATCTTATCATCTACAAACTGATGGTCAAACTGAGGTTGTGAATAGATGTTTAGAATGTTACTAAAGGTATATATATCTGGTGAGCATCCCAAATAGTGGATGAAGTGGTTGTCATTAGCTAATTGGTGGTATAATACTAATCATCACTCTGCCATTAACACAACTCCCTTTGCAGTGGTTTAGGGTCAAGCTCTACATGTTCATGTTCCTTATGTGGGGGGGAGGGGGAGAAAGTAAGGTTGAAGCAATGGATATGACTTTAATTGCTAGGGAAGAAGCTATTGAGATTTTGAATTTTCATCTTAAAAGAGCCCAAGATAGGATGAAGTTTCAAGCTAACAAAAGCATGACAGATAGAGAGTATGTGGTACGTGATTGGGTGTATTTGAATCTACAGCCACACACACAAGTCACAATAAGAAAACGGAAACAACATAAGCTATCTCCAAAGTACTATGGTCCATTTCAAGTGCAAGGCAGGGTGGGACAAGTGGTTTATAGACTTAAGCTGCCAAACTTAGCCCAAATTCATGATTTATCTTATGTCTCCCAGCTAAAGAAATGTAGAAGTCCATTTACAAAGTGGTAGCTTGCCAGCCCGCAATGTGGATGGAGTAATTTTGGTGGAACTAGTGGCTATACTTGATAGAAGATTGACAAAGAAAGGAAATGTAGCCACTGTATTTTGTTCTGGTACAATGGGCTAGTAGGTCTAAAGAAGATGCTACTTGGGAGCTTGTTGAAGTTATTCAAAAAAGGTTTCCTACATTTGACTGTTGATCTTGAGGACAAGATCATTCTGAGAGGGGTGGATTGATATAGACTGTTTGGTTATGCAGGATGACACGTGAGGGTGCACATGTCTAGTTTTCACTAGACATGTGAGTTGCACATGTATCTCTCCACGACAACTTACCAACTAGTTTTCTCGGCCAAGAAGTTAATTTAAATACTAGTTGTTTCTTTAATTTTCAGTTAGCTTTGTAATCACTTTTCTCTTGTAATCTCTCATTCCAATTCATTGTAACAAACCACCATTGATAATACAAATCATGATTCGACGATCTATTTCTTGATTCTTGATTGTCATACTTGATTGTAATTCATTAACGGTACACAAGGAAATTACCCTACATTGGTATATTCTAATTCTCCATCATCGACTGGTATATTCTGTCAAAAGGTTGAGAAGAATCAATAGCTAGATTACAAAACAGAATATTCAATGTTTTCTTTTTCGTGGTTGAGGAACATAATTATAGGTGAAAAGGAATCCAAAAATAAGCTCCTAGCCAAATTCCAAAAAATACTTATTATTGCCATCAAGATGAATTAATGGACGATTTCGAATGCTATTTCAAGTCTTAATCTGTCTATCAGATAGTGACGTTTACAGCAGTTCTTGCGTTTTTTAACATGAGAACTTGTGGGACTAGATTAGCAAATAGCATTCAATGTCGATCAACATTTTTAGATGATGTGTTGATGATGAGTAAAAACTAAAGATTATTCGTTTTCTCATGTTTGGATCTCTACGTGAACTTTTGTCCCATAAACAAACTTTTTTTTCATTATTAACATGACTACATGAGCTACGAGATTGTATTCATCAAGTTTTTCAATATGGGTCAAACTGGAACATCTCAAAAGATAAACGCGTTCCTACAAGTTTCAACTCCAACTAAATTTCTCGAAGCATAAATTTATATGTTCAGCTTATTAGCCTTTTGTACAATATTTTCCCGTATAAAGCGTCATTTCCTTAAAATATTATCTTCTCAAAAGCATCATAATTTTTTTTTTTTTGAATGGCGGATCTCAAAAGCATCATAATTAAGTGATTGATACGTGGTTAGAAACTAAATTATAAGGTGGTTTTTACATTATCCAGGCATAATGCTAAAATAGCAAACTTTTGTCATTAAAAAAGATGTTCGAGAAAGTTAATTTGTCACTCATCTTGACTCTCTTATTTGCCACTTAATTATAAAACATGTATATTGTACACCAACATTGTGAATGTAATGTTTGCTACTTGGTGAGTTAACCAAGAAATTAAGAATTACATTAGATTTGAAAAATATTTCGTTAAATAATTGCTAAATTATATACTGGCTAGCTATTAGTTTCCATTTTCTATTTTCTAAAAGTAGCTGTAAATATATAATATAAGGTCTAAACGCTCATTTTATGTACTACGTGATACTACTAATAACTGTATGTGTCGGTATTCAAATGTATCGTCAACAATTTAACGGCATTCAAAGGGAGGGGGGCAAAATCCATAACACCGCATTATGGCTTTGAAGTTGGTTCTATAACGTGGAGAGGCGGTATGCCTATAGTGGCCCCATAGCACCAAAACACCCACGACGCATGAGCTATATAACACGACACCCACCACTCTAAGAGATTCGAGCTTGGATCTAAAAATTCAAAAAAGTTAATCATCTAGATCATCCACAACAAATTGTGTATTTTGTTTATATAAAGTAGTTATATACCTCTGTGCACGCATAAAAGGCATTGGCAGAAATGTTACTTAATGTGTTTTGATATATGTCATAAATACATTTAAGTTTTAATTATTTGTGCATACACAAATGTATAATGTATTATCTTATTTTAATAGTACAATTAGTATTTTTTTTTTTTGAAAGTTAACTTTTGTTCACAAACAAACACTCACATCAAATCGATGGAGCAACTATACAACAACCGATTACAAGATGTTAAAATGGTACCAATCTTTCCATTCCATAACACAGTGATTAAACCGATTCCTAAACCATAAGAAGCTAAAGGATTTGATATCTTGAACAATCTTCCGAGCATCAGACCTCAAGTTGCCAAAACGTTTATCATTTCTCGACTTCCAAATACACCAACACGTAGTAAACGCCACCCCCTTAACAATTTCCTTTTTCCTTCTATCCAATCCCGACGATTTATGAATGTTAAAAATATCAAACCGGTCAAAGAGGAACAAAGGAGGCAGATTGCACCACCGACCCACCAAATGCCAAACTTCCATGAAAATTTCACAAGCACTAAATAAATGCTCAGTATCTTCGTTTGCAGCTCCACAAAGCTCACACAACACAGAATCGAAACCACAATTACGCACCTGCAGAGCTTCCATCGTAGGGAGCCTATCCAATCCCAATCTCCACATCAGAATGTTGCATTTATTTGGGAGCCATTTAACCCACTTGAACTTAAAATTGTTGCTAAAATCCCTATCGCTTCTAAGGAACTTCTTAACTGATCGAACACTAAAATCTTGATTGCCTTTCCCAAGCCATTTCCACCTGTCCTTTCGACCATTTAAATTCATCCCTGCCATCATAGACTCCAGCCGAGCCTTCTCCCCCTCTTCTAAATTCGACAAAGCACCCCCACTAGCCATCCAGCCCCCATCAAAAACACCAGAAGCATTGTTAAACTCATCATGAACCAAGCACTTTTTATTCCTTTCCCTCTTAAAAAGAAGAGGGAATTCCTCTTTCAACACCTTATCGCTAACCCACAAATCCAACCAAAATCTAATTTCCTGACCGTCTCTCACTTCACCTTTGAACATCTGCTGCAATTGGACCCCAGCCACTTTAGTTTTAGAAATAGTTCTAACAATAGTAGGCCACACCCCCGACATTGACGTCTTGACCGGGAGGGACAGCCAACATCTCGAGTTCCCATGTATAGCGTCAATCACCTTCTTCCAAAGGCTCCCTGTTTCCGTCCTATATCTCCATACCCATTTAGTCAAGAGAGCAATGTTGGAGTCCATCAACCTACTAAGACCAAGACCCCCCATATGAACAGGAGTCGCAACGTGGTCCCATCCCACCCAATGAATCTTCTTGACATCACTCGTACCTCCCCATAAAAAGCTTTTAATCAACCACTCAAGATTATCAACTACCTTAGCCGGAGCTTTAAATAAAGACAAGTAATATGTAGGGAGATTCTCTAGAACTGCTTTGATCAATGTAACCCTTCCCCCAATCGAGAGACAAGAAGCCTTCCAACTAGAAAGTCTGGACTTGAAAATATCAATCAAAAACCCCCAATTCGCCACCCTATTCATATTACCCCCGATACGAAATGCCAAGATAATCAAAAGGAATCGATCCCGACCTACAAGACACACCTCCCGCCACCCTTCTAACTTCGGACTCATCCACCCCAACCCCATAAATCAGAGATTTCCCCATATTGATTTTAAGGCCCGAGCACAAATAGAAACATCTAAGAATGCGAGCAATCTTGTTAATATTCTGGAGCGACCATTCCCCCATAAACGAGCAATCATCAGCGTAAAGAAGGTGGGAGACCGAGGGTCCCTGGTTAGGGAGTTGAATGTCGTCGTATAAACCGTTGTTGCTAGCCTTCTTCATCATACAAGAAAGAGCCTCCATAACTATCAAAAATAAAAAAGGAGAGAGCGGATCGCCCTGTCTCATCCCCTTTTGACATTGGAACTCGAAAGTGGGCGAGCCGTTAACCAGGACAGCCGACCTAGCCGTAGAAAGAATACTATGGATCCAATTACACCATAGGTCCGGAAAACCCATCTGAGCCATAATCGCTAACAAAAAATCCCAACTGACATTATCATATGCTTTGTTGAAATCCACCTTGAAGATAAAAATACCTTTTTTCTGATTTTTAGCCCATGAAATTATCTCATTCAGAATAAGCGGCCCATCTAAAATCGACCTACCCCCCAGAAACGCGGATTGGTTGACCGAAATTAATGCATTCAGCACCGTTTTTATCAGATTAGCAAGGACCTTAGAGACAACTTTACACATTACCCCGACAAGGGTAATGGGCCTATAGTCGTTGAGATGACTCGGATCTCTAACTTTTGGGAAAAGGGTGATGAGCGCCGAGTTACACCCATTGCTAAAACCCCTGCCTTCGAAAAGAGCCTCAAATAAACCTCTGAAATCGTCTTCGAAGTGGGCCCAGAATTGTCTAATATATCTAAATGGGAAGCCATCCGGGCCGGGAGCCCGATCTTCCCCACATTCAAAAACAGCCTTTCTTATCTCCTCCTTAGAGAATCGACGCACCAGGGAATCAGCCGCCTCCCTAGAGAGTCTCGTCTCATTGTCACAATCGAGGTTTGGTCTATTCTTCCATTCTTCCTTGAACTTGCTTTTGAAAAACTCAAGAGTATGCTTCTTTATCATCTTTGGCTTAGTTATCCATTCTTCCCCAATCGAAAGACCATGTATCGAATTGCTCATTTTTCTATTGTTAATCAATCCGTGAAAAAAAACGATTGTTACCATCACCCTCCGCGACCCATTTATTCCTTGACCTTTGTTTCAAATCCTTAGTCTTACGAATGTCAATATCTTCCATTTTCTTCCTGGATTCATTCCTTATCCACGTTTCCTCTTCCGACAAATCATTCTCTTCCATTACCCTATCAAGCTCCTCTAACTCTTTCCTGCACAATTCAAATTCTTCGTTTTCTTTTTGAATGAACTTGTCGCGCCATTCTTTTAAGTACCTACGTAACCATCTAAATTTCATCAAAAGCTTACAAAAAGAGTCTCCCACATATTCAAAATCCTCCAAGGCCTTAGTAACAACACTAATGCACTCGGGATACTCCAGCCATGAGTTAAAAGCCCGGAAAGGCTTAGGCCCGAAATTATTGTCGATTAACGATAACAAAATCGGATTATGATCAGAAAACCCTCGAGGCATGGCCCTAAAGCACGCCGCTGGCCACCTATCAAAGAAATCTCTACTAACCTAGCACCGGTCGATTTTACTCATCTTTCTACCCCTTTCGTCCTCCTTAAGGTACGTAAACTTACAACCTTTCATCATATATTCATGAAGATCAGCGGAAGCTATAAACTCGTTAAAGTCTCTAGCACAACTGCTCTTAAAATTCGATCCTTTTCTTTCTTCTTTGTCTCTAACCGCATTGAAATCCCCTATCATAATCCACCAGCTATTGTTATTATCCTTCAAACTCTTTAACTCGTCCCACACCACACCTTTAGCCCTTCTTGATTGAGGAGCATAAACGTCAACCACGAAAACCATCGTATCAATTCCTTTAATTCGACCAAAGACGACCAAAAAATTCTCTCTTTTCATACTTCCCAGTTTTTTGAAAACACCAGGATCACACACACTAATCAAACCCCCCGACCTCCCACTTGGCTCAACCACATCAAACTCAAAACCCGACCGACCCCAGAACCTGCAGACATCAACTTCCTGAACACTACCACTTTGGGATTCCTGAATAGCCAAAAAAGAAACCTTTTCCTTGTTTTTCAAACTACTAATCCACTTTGGTTTCCTATCCCCCCCCCCCCCCCAATACCCCTAATGTTAATAGATAGAAAATTCATTGTAAAACAGGATTAATACCTTCCTTCTCAATAATACCTCTAACCTCCTTTCGGACCTTAGACAAGTCCAATCCAACCGCTCTACCAGTCTCGATGGTCTCATCAATCTTTGAGTTGATCTCCATCTCTTGCTCCCTTATTGGTGGAGGCATCTCCCCACCTACTCTATCACTTTCTTGTCGCCTCATACCCTCGACAGGTAAGGAAGGAAAATTATTAAGGTCCAATGATTTTTCATGTATATCAGACCCAAAAACTCCATGGGGGCCCGGTCTTGTGCTCTCCACTTCTTTTTCTGTGTTTAAGTTCCCTCCATTTAGGCCCAAAATATCATCAAGAGAAAATGGGTCGGACTCTCTTTGTCTTTTCCTGGGCCTGTTAGGAAGCCCAATGCTTAACTGATTCCAGTCAAATGGGGGAATGGGAATATCGTTACCCAAATTCTCCACACGTGTTTCAGAATTAAATGGTGCATGACCAGCTGGACCCACATCCATAAAGGAAGAATAAATCCCACCCACCTTTCCGCCACCTTCCTTTTCCCCATGCATATCAACATCGAGACCCCCACCTTCCCCATGCATCAACTCTTCATCTTCCACCCTAAACTCCCCGTCTTCCCGTTCATTAGGATTAGAAGTTGAGTTCATCGATATGTTAGGATTCGACTCAGGAGAGGAAGACCCCCCGGAGGCGATAATGTTACAGCAAGGAGACCAACCGATGAGCTTCTCAGAAAATCATACTCTATATTTCTTGTCCCTCCAGGACAACGATACTTGACCTTTGATCTCCCCTCCTTCACTCACCAGGACTCCCAATCCTTGGACAGATCTATTCAAACTACCTTCGTTAACTGAAGAAGGAGAAACGATCTTCCCCACATGACCACCAATCTTGTTATATGTCGAGGCATTAGCGAGGTGAGGAGGAACCCCGTAAATCCCTACCCAAGCAATTCTCTCATATGGAAGTAATTGACCCCGCCATTCCTCCAAATTATTGAACCATTCCTCCCACGTCTCCTTCTTACTCAGGAATTCCTTAGCCAATAAACTATTGTTAAAATACACAAGCATGCTAAGGCCTCCCAAGTATTGGAGTCGCAGGTTTGTGAATCCATGGTTACCTAGTAACACACTAAGACTAGACAAAATAGTGAAATTAGTGCACTTTCCAACCAAGGCCATCCCATGGATGGAAGACAACTCATTAACCATAGGGTCAATCTGGATTTCATTCACAAAACTTGTCTTCTCAGCCGACCCTTTCACTATGTTACAAAACGATCTCCCCTCCTGAAACCTTCCATTTGTTCCTACCGGCCTTGAAAAACTGGGTAATGGGGTAGCCTTCTTCTTCATCACCTCACTGATTCCCGCTTTCTCATTCTCCGTTGCGTATCTTGCAAGATTCACCTCGAGCTTATGCTTGCCCATCTTAACAAATTGAACCCTTCTTTCCAACTCCTTCCAGTCTTGAACACCTTTGAAGCTTACAAAACCAAAACGATTCCCTCTCGAGTTTCTCCTCCTCGCGATATAGGCCCCAGTAATCGAACCATAGGACTCAAAAGATGAAGCGAGGTCCCAAGGCTGACATCCATCTGGAATGTTGGCCACAAATAGCTTAACAATCCCATTCCTGTTGTTCCCATCTAGATTCGATTTTCCTTCATCCTTTCGTCTTCTCCTCCTAGTTACTTCTTCCCACTCTTGGTTATTTTCTCTCTCACCTTTTTCTCTCTCCATCGTAGTTTTAGGAGAAAAGTAATGTTTTAGTACAATTAGTTAAGAATATAAATTTTTGTCTTGCAACTTTACATACGGGTGCGTATACAGAGTTGTTAAATAAGATTGTTCTATAACATTATGTCAACTCTTTTATACTTATATTTATAATACTCATGTACGCGCAAGTTTTTATATAAATTTTTCATTTGTATTAATATCGATTAATATTTTGCATATATTTTTGTTGTACAAAGGATTTGACTTTGTTTAACATGCATAATGTCTAAAAGATGATATGAATAGCTAAACTTAAACAATATCAATCTAAACACCATGTTAGTTAAACAAATTCGAATTCTTCGTCTAACAAAAATCAATACAAATATTAATTGATATTAATGTATAAGGAAAATTTTATATAAAAACTCACACGTACATGAGTATTATACAAGTATAAAGACTTTACATAATGTTATAGAAAAATCTTATTTAAAAACTTCGTATATGCACCCGAACATACTTTATTATGCCAAAAGAAATTTTATAATATATATTTACATTCTTAACAATTACTCCCTTCGTCTCATAATAATTGTCAACTTTAACTTTTTTGAGTCTTTTTTGTTTAAATATTTTTTACCATTAATATTTTTATTTGTGTCATATAATGCTTGATGAAAATTATACCAAATGAAAATACATTTGAAACTTAATTTATTCATATATTTTTCATCAATTATTATATTACACAAATAAAAATATTTATGGTCAAAATTAAATAAAAAAAATTTAAAAAAGTTAAAAAGAACAATTATTATGGGACAGATGTAGTATATCATTAAAATTACATAATATACAATTTGTATGCACACATAATTAAAATTTGAATGTATCGTGACTTATATTAAAACACGTAAGATTTATGTCACAACTTCGTGTGCGTGCGGGTGTATAACTAGTCGCTAACACTGTATGCATTACTTTCACACAACCGATGTTTGTATTAATAATCCTTCAAAAATACCGTTTGGATTCATCGAAGGGGTAGGTTATTTAGACCCCAAAAATACAAGTGATAACCTTCCTCACATTTTTTAATTTTTTTTTTAATTTTTTTAATAATATTTGTATTATAAAACTACAAAACAAAAAATATATAATTTAACAAGTCAAAACTGAAAATTTGACCAAAAATACAAAACAAAAATTGATAAAAAAAAAAAAAAAAAAAAAAAAAAAAAGAAAAAAAAAACCTATGTTATACTGTGAATAATAGGATAAAAAATAGTATATGATGTAAATAGAGAGTCAGAAGGGATATTCATAATAGCAAGGTTTTTAAGATTGGGATCATATTTATAATTGTTTTCGTCTTTGCATGATCGTGATCATAAGATCGGATCAGGATCTTAAGATCCTAATATAATGTCATTTTCTTAATAGGTGTTGAAAAATAATGCAAGTCTGCATATTATTATATAGGGTCAATTGCATATATACCCACTAAAACTTGCATATTTGCATATATACCCAAAATATGCTTAAAAGACATTGTACATCATGCAATAAAAACTTGTATTATGGGGAAATATGCAAGTTTTTAAGTTTTATTGGGTATATATGCAATTCTCCCTATTATATATCATGCATCATGAAAATGTATGTTAAAATTATGATTGAAATGGGTAATACAATTAGCCTTTTGTTTTTCATATTAGAGGAGAGTTATTTTATATACCAAACTTTTTTTACATACCAAGGGACTCATCTTCACCCTCCATCTAAAAAGAAAATCAATGGCCGAGATTAAAAGCATTTTATTATTTCACATATTTTTTATAATTTAAATATCTCTTAAACCGTTAATCGTTAAATGAAAATATTTACACCGTCGCGAAGAGCATTTAATTATCTTTCTATAGACGAACACTTTGATATACTTTCGAAAAAAAAATCATTTTTTTCACGTTTTTTCGTCTTTTTTTACGTTACTTGAAATTTGCATGAAAAAAATCATATATGATTAAACACTAATTTGAATATCACATGTGATATTAGTGTTAAATCATATATGATATGTGATATCACATGTGATATGATATGTATATCACATGTGATTTTACACTTATATCACATGTGATATTACACTAATATCACATGTGATATTACATATCATATATGATATAACACTAATATCATATATGATATAACACTAATATCACATGTGATATTCAAATTAGTGTGTAATCATATATGATTTTTTAATGCAAATTTCAGTAACGTAAAAAAACGAAAAAACTTAAAAAAAAAAGGTGAAAAATACGAAAAAAAATTTTCTCGAAAGTATATCAAAATGCCTATCTATAGAAATATAATTAAATGTTCGTCGCAATGATATTTTTTTTCCGCTTAACGATTAACGGTTTGAAAGTTATTAATATTTGAAAAAAGAAGATGAAAGTGGGTTTTTTTAATTGTTGAGATTAATCTCATCTATTAGATCAAATAAAAATGGGTAGTGGAAATTGATCCCTTGATATGTAAATAATCTTTTGTCCTCAAATGATCTTAAATCTTCATATTCTGCAAAACTTAATATATAAGTTTGTAGTTTTTTAGCAAAAGTTAGATCAGATCAATCGAGATCTTAAAATCCTATAACAAAGATCGAAATCCTATTAAGATCCTGTATCATAAAGATCTCAAGATTATTTTTAGTTTGTAATATTATAAAATTATAAAATCCTAATATAATTAGATCAAGATAGGGGTGCAAACATGCCGAGCTTTTATCAAGCAACTCGTGCTCGAGCTCGAGCTTGGCTTGATCGAGTCGAGCTTTGATCGAGCTCAAGCCGAGCTCAAGCCCAATATATTGGCTCGAAACATATAATGAGTCGAGCTCGAGCTTTTATCGAGCTTTTTCGAGCTTTAAGTAAATAAGGGTTAATTAAAATATTAACCTAATTATAAATAAGTATTCAAGTTATGGAAATTATTTTGCTCAAGTATTCAAGATCTATGAAGCTTATGACGTCTCGCGAATAAAATTTTGTTGAACTATTTTAGACATTCGAATCTTAACTAGTATTAACTGATTATGTTTCATTTTAATGTTAGGCTTGTTTCATCTTCTTGACTCTTGACTCTTGAATGTGTGGCATCAGGTGACAATTTAGTCACATTTTGTCCAAGTTAGATATGATTCATTGGTTTAGGTGTATGTCCCTTTTGTAGGGTCTTTATATGATTTTATTCATTGAGACTGTATTGTATTTGTTCTTCTTTTCGAGTCTCAAGTCTCAACTCCTTAATCAACCTGTTCAGGAGTTGGAACAGGGGTGTAAACGTGTAATCATGTATTCATATACATATATTTGAGCTTTTCAAGCAAAGCTTGAGCTTTGCTCGAAACTGAATCGAGCCGAGCTCAAGCCCAGATGGTTAAAGCTTGACGAGCTATCGAGCCGAGCTTGAGCTTAGTTTTTTTTCCGAGCCGAGTTCGAGCCTTGTCAAGCTCGGGCTTGGCTCAGCTCGGTTACACCCCTAGATCAAGATATTAAGAACCATACATGTATAGTACCCTTAATCAATCATATACATCGCAACCCATTCCCTCTAGAATAAGTTCTAGAAAGCCATTTGGTCAATTTGTTTATAAGACACGTGGTTACATTGTGGAAAGAAACAGTTAAATGTAATAGCCGTTTATTATTTTATTATTGTACTTTTTCCGTTTTAAAATTATTGTTAGAAGACAAAAATCACATGATTTAATAAAGAGAATGTCTAACCAATACCCTAAGGGCATTGGTTAAAATTTGTCTTCTTGTGATTTTTTATTACATAAATGGTCCTTTTAGTTGACATAAAATTGCATATTTGGACGGGGACCCACATAAATAATTATTAAAAACCACAAAAAGAAAAATATTAACCAATGCCCTTAGGGCATTGGTTAGACATTCCCTTTAATAAAAGTGGGATTATTTTAATTTTCAACCACTCAAATAAAATATTCTTCTAGGAGTGGCAATTCTTGACATGACACGATAAACGACACAAACTCTACACGAAGTTAAACAGGTTTGGGTCGAGGATAAACAGATTTGGTCAAAAACGGGTCAACCCGTCTAACCCGTTTAATAAACGGGTCGTGTTTGGGTTGAGTAAGTATTAAACAGGTCAACCTGTGAACCCGTTTAATTATATAATATCTAAAAAATAAAATATATAACCTGGTTTTTATATTGGATGTGGATTAAATTTATTTTGTTATTTACTTAGTACGAGTGAATTATAAATTTATACCTTAGATATCATGAAAATTGACGCTTATAATTCAGAAAATTGACGCATAGTTAATTGTATGTTATTCTTATCATATTTTAGATCATTATATCATTTTTTGCATTTAAACTAGTTAAATCGACAAACCACCAACTTTATTCACTGCTTGACCTATTTACTTAAATGGGTTAAACGGGTCACAAATGGGTTACACGTGTTAGGCAGGTTTGGGTTAGGGTTGAGTTTCTTGACACGATTAATAAATGGGTTGTGTTTGGGTAAAGGCTATACTAACCCGCCAACACGCGAACCCGAATTTTCATGAACATGAAAAGTTATGTTGATTTTATCGTGAAATCAAATTTAATTTTGGGCAAATTGAACAAAAGTGTATCCAACTTATATTTAATTTCAATTTAAGGTATTTTATATTTCTTTTTTCAATTTAGTGCACTCAACTTATTTTTGATTGCAATGTAAGACATATAACTGGTTTCCCAGTTATTTTATAATGAAAAAATTACATGTTTCGTCCCTATGGTTTATCCCAAATAACACTCGTAGTCCCAATTTCATTTTAATTACGCTAAACAAATGTTTTCGTCCGTTTTTATACGTTTTCATACATTTTATCAATTTTTATACGTTAAAATTTAAAATATATATATATATATATATATATATATATATATATATATATATATATATATATATATATATATATATATATATATATATTTTAAATTAATGTTTAAAAAAATTAATTTAAAAAAAATTAACTTTTATAAAAACAATAAAGTTTTTAATTTTTTCTATAAAGAAATTTTTTTAAAAAAATTAAAGTTTAAAAAAAATAAAAAAGTTAAAATTTAAAAAAGAAAATTTTAAAAAAATTAAATTCTTAAAATATAAATAAAAAGTTTTAAACTTAAAAAAAATTAAATTTTAAAAAAAAAATAATTTTTTTAAAAGATTAAAATTTTTAAAATTTTAATTTTTTTAAAAACTTTAAGTTTTTAAAAAAATTAAAATAAATTTAAAAATTTTGTTGTTTTAAAAAAAATTATTTTTTATTTTTTTTTAAATTGTATTTTTTTTTTAATTTTAATTTCTTTAAAAAAGTTAACGTATAAAAATTGAAAAAACGTATGAAAACCTATAAAAACGGACGAAAAAATTTGTCTGGCGTAATTAAAATGAAATAGGGACTACGAATGTTATTGGGATAAACGATAGGGACGAAACATGTAATTTTTTCATCATAAAATAATTGAGAAATCCGTTATATGTCTTACATTGCAATCAAAAATAAGTTGAGTACATTAAATTGAAGAAAAAAAAGTGGAGTAAATTAAATTGAAATTGGCTATAAGTTGGGTACTCTTTTATGCAATTTGCCCTTTAATTTTTACTGATTATAAGTTTTAATGTTCAAAATAACTTTTCACTTTTCATGTTCTCAAACTAAACATAAGAGAATTTCAGCCCTTTAATAATTCATATCATGCAACTATGATAAATTAAATCATTGTCCACATAGTGGATGATTGTTCTAGTTAAAAAAGGTAGATGATTGATAAATTATTTACTAGCACGAAGTCACGGACGGAGTTATGTACAAAGTAGGGTATGCCATGGCAAACCTATCAAGTTCTTCAATATTTTAAGGGTTTTGGCCGTACAATAGCAACGTACTTTTTCAAGTGTACCGTTCTAGTACGCGTACTTTTTTTTGTTCCACTTAATGTAACAAACTTTCAACTTTTGTTCCATTCTACCCATAAGATGACCGGCTACCGGGAAAAAAGTTTGAAAACCGGCTATGCATCATACCTGACATTTTTTATTAAGGGTTTTGGCTGTATAATAGCAACGTACTTTTTCAAATGTACCGATCTAGTACGCGTACTATTTTTTGTCACACTTAATATAACGTACTTTCATTTTCACACGCTTTTGTCCGTTTTTGCCCGTTTTCGTCCGTTTTTGCACATTTTCACACGTTTTTGCATGTTTTTCATTCGTTCTCACACGTTTTTGTTCGTTTTTACACATTTTCATTCGTTTTTACATGTTTCGCCTGTTTTTGCACATTTTCGTCCATTTTTGCACGTTTTCATCCGTTTTTGCCTGTTTTCGTCCATTTTTGCATGTTTTCGCACATTTTCATCTGTTTTCGCACGTTATCGTCCATTTTTGCACGTTATCGTCCGTTTTTGCTCGTTTCGCCCGTTTAAAAATGTGCTTAAACGGACAAAAACGTGCAAAAATGGATGAAAACGTACGAAAACGTTTAAAAACGTGCTAAAACAGACGAAAACGTGCGAAAACATGCAAAAATAGACGAAAATATGCAAAAATAGCCGAAAACGTGCAAAGACGGGCGAAAATGTGTAAAAACATGAAAAAACAGACAAAAACGTGCAAAAATGTGTAAAAACGCACGAAAACGTGCAAAAACATAAAAAATGTGCAAAAACAGCAAAAACGAATGAAAATGTGTAAAAACGAACAAAAACGTGTAAGAATGGATGAAATCCTGCAAAAACGTGTGAAAATGTGCAAAAACAGACGAAAACGGGCAAAAACGGATGAAACATGCAAAAACGAGCAAAAACATTCAAAAACATGCGAAAACAGACGAAAACGTGCGAAAACGGGCGAAAACGAACGAAAACGTGCAAAAACATGCAAAAACGGATGAAAACGTGTGATAACGTGCAAAAACATTTAAAAACGGACGAAAACATGTAAAAACGGATAAAACGTGCAAAACGGACAAAAACGTGCAAAAATGGGCAAAAAAATTTTTGGTGCCGGTTAAACAAGTTTGGTGGGGTAGATTGGTACAAAAACAGAAAGTTCGTTACATTAAGTGGAACAAAAAAAAGTACGCGTACTAGATCGGTACACTTGGCAAAGTATGTTGCTATTGTACGGCCAAAACCCATATTTTAATGATATCCTTAGATTGGGTGTTATGATCATTAAATTCAGTATTTTCATATTAGTGTCACATTATCAAACTTACTATCAAACATGTGTTTTAATCACCACCAATATCACATCAGAAATATAAAAATACTTCACTTTATACAAACATACTTCACAATATACCTCTTGGGAAAAAAAAGAATTAATTTGGTGGCGCAGACCACCAAACGAGTGCAAATGCATACCCCTTTTGCGCATGGTTGGGGATAGCTTCGATGGAGATGGCGCGGTGGAGATGGCGCGTGGTGAGTGAAAGTGGTGGTGGTGGTAGGCCACAGGCATCCACCATAATGATTAGTCTTATATTATGTAAGACATAAATAACTTGATCAAACTTTTAAAGCACCTGTTTTCCGGCGTAATAGGCGGTGTTATAACCTTATGATGTCGTCCTATGGTGCTGTCTGACACGCCATCCGCATTACAGTGTTCGGCGCCATAACCACCAGCCGAGTTATCACTTTTTCTTTTTCTTTTTTTTTAAATGCAACAGTTGGATTTTGGTTTAAAATAAAGTGAAGTTGGTGCCTCTAATATAACCGTTTTTTAAGAAAACAAATACTTCTTTTTACACACTTTTTTACTCTTTAAATATCCTATAAAAACCCTTTAAATCTTATAATTTGTACAGACACTTCTATCTCCACAATTGAGCAATACTTCTCTTTATTACCTTAAAAACGCTATGGATCCCAGCAACTATGATCATTAGGATCTTAACTTTCAAGACAATCCAAAAAAGTATATGCGGTATTTTCAAGCTTATGAATAGTTTCAAGCTTTGGGTAATCACGAAGCCGAGAGTTCGGGTCCTCAAAAAAGAATAAACATATTGTTGGGTCCAGCATGATCACACAAACCATGAAAGAGATGAACAACTTAAGCAAGTGATTAAAACTGATAAACATCAACATTGAGGTTGGGTTTGCATGAGAACAACACTTACACGCTAATAACACCATTTGTACTTTTCAACTTTATAAATCCTATTAGAATTGAATCAAAGATTTGCAAGGGATAGCCCACGGAAAACTATCCCGGTTGATGACAGATTAACTCTCCGAACAACAAGAGACATCTAGCTTAGTTTTGTTGTTCCTAGGAGAGGAGGATCCTAATATAACACTTTGTATTATTTTCTATATTTGAATCTCTACTTAACTTGGTTACAACCTTCGATTTATATAGGAGAGGAAACAGTGGATGGGGAAACAGTGGATGCACATGAGTGTATAGTAACTTGCCATCTTGCAATAGGTAGGCATGTTTCATCAAACTGGCAATCAGCAAAACGTACTGCAAAAATATCTCCAGTTAATGGTTCCAAGTATTTTATGATTGATGGTGAATTAAAACCAACATAAATTCCCAATCTTCTTTGAGGTCCCATCTTTGTACGTTGTGGTGGTGAAATTGGGACATATACACCACAACCAAATATTTTAAGCTGAGACAAACTTGGTTCTCTTTCAGAGACCAGTTGGAGTGGAGAATACTTATGAGATGCACTTGATCTTAATCTAATAAGAGCAGCAGCATGTAAGATAGCATGTCCCCATGCAGAGGATGGCAATTTTGATTTCATAAGTAGTGGTCTAGCAATAAGTTGTAATCTTTTTATTAAAGATTCAGCTAGACCATTTTGTGTATGCACATGTGCTACAGGATGCTCAACCATAATCCCAAGTGACATACAAAAATCATTAAATGGTTGAGATGTAAATTATCCTGCATTATCAAGTCTGATCTTTTTGATTTGATAATCTTGGAAATGTGCTCTTAATTGAATTATTTGGGCTAATAGCCTCGCAAAAGCAACATTTCTTGATGCTAACAGACATACATGGGATCATCGGGATGATGCATCAACTAATACCATAAAGTATCAAAATGGTCCACACAGAGGAGTAATTGGCCAACAAATGTCTCCTTGAATTCTTTCTAGAAATAAAGGAGATTCTTTTTCAAGTTTATTGATTGAGGGCCTAGTTATCATTTTTCCAAGAGAGCATGCTCCACATGATAATTCTTTTGATAATAGGATCTTGAGATCCTTTAGTGGATGCCCATTTTGAGCTCTCAATTATTCTCCTCATCATAATATCACCCGGATGACCCAATCGATCATGCCAAAGGGTAAATATTTCGGGATCTACACCTTTTCGGGTAGAAACCATATTATTTCTGTCTGAATTTATGTATGTAACATACAATCCAGAAGACAGACCTTTCATTCTTTCCATTATGGACTTTTGTCCATTTTTAATGGATATAATTTGGAGATACTCAATATTATTTTCAGTCATGGTTTCAAGATGATAACCATTGCGTCTTATATCTTTAAAACTTAGTAGATTTCTCCTATATCTACTAGTATATAACGCATCATTTATTATTAACTTTGTACCTTTAGGTAACAAAATGCAGGCTTTGCCATAAATTGTGTTGACATTCGCATTTGCTATATGAAATTCATAAAAGTATTTTCTGTTTTTCAAAATAGTATTTGTTGTTCCACTATCTACTAGACACTCGTCTTCAACGTTTTCCAAAATGCTTTTCATATCCTTGAACATAAAAAATAAATAAATAAATAAACATTTCATAGTAAAAGAAACTTCAAAAAAATACTTCATTAATAAAAACTCAAAACACGAGTAACAATGCTAGAATAAACCTAGCTTATTCAAAAACAAACTTAAAATTAAACACTCATTACTGAAAAACTAAATAAAATGCAACTAGATAGCCAGTTATCATGTCCATCATTGAAAAAAGAAGCAACAATGTCTTCGACATCATCAAAAAAATCTAAGGAGTCGAAGCGCACATTAGCATTTGGCTCATAGTCATTGAAATTATCAATGAAATTTGTTTCATTGTCATCATTGAAATTGTCAATGAAATTTGTTTCAATCTCTTTTCCTTTCTCTTTGAGTGATGCTTGATAAAGGTCAACAAAGTGTTTGGAGGTACGACACTGTTTCGCCAAATGAGTGTTCATGCCACACCGGTGGCAAGCATTTCCAGAATTCTTAAGGGCTTGATGTTGCATCTTTTTGCCTTTATCATTTTTTTTCTTAAAATCATATGGCTTGGGATTGTAACCATCATGGTGCCAAACATTATTTCGACCACGTCCATGGCCTCGGCCTTGTTCATTACCGCCATTGTTACCGCGTTCACGACCACGTCCCGCACTTTTGTTGTTGCATTCACTTCAAGCAACGCAGTGGAACCAGTGGGGCGTGCTTGATGATTTTTCATCGAAAGCTCATTATTTTGTTCAGCAACAAGGAGAACGGATATTAGTTCATGGTATTTTTTGAAACCACGTTCTCTATATTGTTGCTGTAAAAGCATATTTGAAGCATGGAAATTAGAGAAAGCTTTCTCTAGCATGTCTTCATCAGTAATTTTTTCACCGCACAATTTTAGTTTAGATGTGATACTAAACATTGCAAAATTGTACTCGCTTACACTTTTAAAATCTTGCAACCTGAGGTGAATCCAATCATAGCGAGCTTTTGGAAGAATGACTTGCTTTTGATGATCAAATCTATTTTTTTAACTTTGCCATAATTCTAATGGGTCTTTCACCGTTAAATATTTATTTTTAAAGTCCTCATGAAGATGATGACAGAGGAATATCATGGCTTTGGCACGCTCTTGTGCAGAGGCCGTATTTCCAGTTTTGATTGTTTCTCCCAAATATTTTGCAGTTAAATGAATCTCAGCATCAAGAGTCCAAAGGAGATAGTCTTTTCCAGAGATGTCAAGAACAACAAAATCAATATTTGAAAACTTTGAATTTAACATTATAACTACACTAAAAAAAACAAGTATATCATTTAGCAAAAAATATATATGTTGTGCATGACTACACAAATTAGTGTTGTCATAATGCACATTATAATACATAAAAGATACATCAAAATAATAGTAATCTTTTTATTTTTCAATATTTAAAAGTTTAAAGCCAAGATTTGCATGTCATCATGGATTTTATCAAGTACATGAAAAGAATAAACATACTATATATACACATTATGTGAATATATTTTACAAGATATAATATGATAGACAAAAATAGAATAAATTACATTTATACATTTATGTAATTGGCAATCTTTTCTTAGCATTCATAGAGTATACCACGTACGTCATTTTTTTTTTTTTACTACAATATTTATCCATTACGATCATATTACACCAAATATATTTAACACATAAATAACTATGATTATGCATTATTAATGCACACTATTTAAACAATAAATATTGGAGGTGGCAGAATAGCTATTAGTTATCAGTCCAAAGAAAAAAAAATGCAGATAAATAAATGCAACATAAAAATAATAATAATAATAAATGAGCACATAATAATAACATGAAGCTATGTTATTTGATTCTCTTGAAGGAATCGTATTTGAGGTTTTATATTTTTTTCTCTCTAACATAACATGATGTTATGCTATTGATTCAATTGATTGAATCAAATTAGAACTTAAGGTTCTAACTTCTTTTTTTTTATCATAACATGTGGTTATGATATTGATCTTTATGAAAATATCATATTACCTTGAGCAAACTTCGTGCTGATATTCTTTTATATATACTTCATTTTTTGTTTTGTTTTATTTTATGTATTCAATTTTTAAAGTCACCTTTTGTAAGTATCATAGAATTCGCAGTACATTTCATAATAAATTTAGGGTCCTCCTATGCAGGCACCCCATGGGTAGAGGTGGCTGAATTTTTGCATGGGGTGCCTCGATTTCCGTGCCAATTATTAGTACCAATGATTGAATTCTCGATTTCTGTGCCAAGTTTTTTTACCACTTATACCACTTATTTTTACAAGTTTTTTTTACAGTTTTTTGTTTTTGTACATGTTTTTTTATTACAAGTTTTTTTTATAACTTATACCACTTTTTTATAACTTTTTTTTTTGGTTTTACAATTTTACAAGTTTCTTTTGGTTTTACAAGTTTTTTTATGATATAAATTCAGTTTTAAAACTTTTAAAAAAACCGTAGTCGGAAAATTTTTGAGGCTCAGTTCGAAGGTTGCAAAAGTGAGATTTTATCCCACTTTGCCGTCCATTCGGTTTTCATCATCGCCTCGGAAAGTTTTTAGGCTCAAAAATCATCATCGCCTCGGAAAATTTTTAGGCTCAAACCCGAAGGTTGCAAAGTGAGATTTGATCTCACTTTACCGTCCATTCGGTTTTTATCATCATCGCCTCGGAAAGTTTTTAAATTTTTTAGGCTCAAAAATATCATCGCCTCGGAAAAGTTTTAGTCACAACTGCACAAAGTCACCAGTTCACATGAACTGCACAAAACTGCACTCACAAAACTGCACAAGCCTCACAAATCTGCACAAGCCTCACAAAACTGCACAAGCACAAGACTCACCAGTTTCACAGGTTTCACAAGTTACACGTTTTGAACATGATTCTCACAAGTTACCACTGCAAAAGTTCACATTCGGTACTAAGATTCTCAAAAGTTCACAAGGTGTACTAAGATTCTCACAAGTTACCACCCCATATGAAAGCAACAACACCAACAACAATCCCAGCTGAAAGCAACAACACCAACAACAATACCAGGTGAAAGCAACAACACCAACAACAATACCAGGTGAAAGCAAGCTACACCAACAAGTGGTCCAATAACAACACTAACAACACTATAATCCTAGGCAGGCACCCCATATAATCCCAGCTGAAAGCAACAACACAAACAAGTGGTCCAGATCAACAACAGCAACTAGTGGTTCAGATCAACAACAACAATCAACCAACATGTCTAGTTCACAATTTAACACACAAGAGGTAAACAACTTATCAAAGGCTCAGATTATTAGCTTTATAGCTCATGTTGGCTGCAAATTCAGTTTTGCCTCGCCAAAACTCTTTTTAAGTTTTTTTAAAAAAAACAAATCATCTTTTGTTACTGCCGTCTCGCGTTGACGAGTACGAGCGAGAGATTGACGGATTGAGGAGACTCATTTCAGAGTTAGAGTCTCGTGTGGGACAGATGGCAACATCATTGGAGCGACTACGCCTCGGGCGTGATTGATCTTAGTTTCTAGTTATATTGTAATTTTTTGAACCATGTATCAACTATTAATCTATAACAAGATTGGTTATTTATGTATTCGAAGCTTCTAATTTTGTGAACCATGATATTACTAATTTATGTTGTGAATAATTGTACAAATTCTTTTGGCCAGATGCAACAAGAAAGAACATCTCACAAGCCCAAAACTTGTGGTCTAAAGTATTATGCATGTCCTTTGTCAAAGGTAAATAATTAAACGTTTGCTTATTTGCGTAAATATATCAATAACTTGTTTGTTTAGAATACATTTCTTATAATTGTTTCGTCATGTAACAGCCAGGGACTAAAGACTATGGGTGTCGATACTTCATGTGGAAGGAAATATTTCAACAAAAGTACTTTGGTGAAGCCTCTTCTTCAACGCAGTGCTCAAACTGCGAAACTAAAGATACAACGATCAACATGCTATTGGCTGAAAACAATTTGTTGCAGGCAAAAATAAAGGCGTTGGAGGCATCACTGGAATTGGCAAGAAATCCAGTTGATCACGCATGTCAGCCGAGTGGAATACTCTATGAGCTTATAGATGACATTAATAATCTTCATGTGGAGTAGATTTCATTTTAATATTGAAAACATTTGTTGTTTTACTTGTTTAATGTTTTATTGTTATTGTTTAATTAAATGGAAACAAATACACAATTAAAAAGCATAACGTAAAATAAATATCATATAAAAACACTACACAATTAAATACATTATACATATAAAAACACTACACAAATTAAATACACTATACAATATACCTAAATTAAACACTACACACACAATAAATTAAACACTACACACACATAAAAAAAAAAAAAAAAAAAAAAAAAAAAAAAAAAAAAAAATCTAAAGTCGCCGCCGTACGTACGGAAGGGGACCCACTCTACTTTGAGGTGCCTGCCAAGGAAAACGTGGGGTGCCTGCGTAGGCTTGCCCTAAATTTATACTACCTCCGTCCCACATTAAGTGTCCATTATGACTTTTTTAAGTCTTTTTTCTTAAACTTTGACCGTAAATATATTTTTTTGTGTTATGTAATACTTAATGAAAATTATACAAATGAAAATACATTTAAAAACTTAATCCATTCATATACCTTGCATCAAATATTATATAACACAAACAAAAATATTTAAAGTCAAAGTTTAAGAAAAAAGACTTAAAAAAGTCATAGTGGACACTTAATGTGAGACGGAGGGAGTAATACATTCATAGGTTGTACCGAATACCGATGCACATTAAAGGTGTTATAAAAGGTAGTACACATAATAGAACATAAAAAAGTTTGAGTACACATTAAAAGAAATAAAGTTGTTAGTTGGATATATTTAAAGATGATTACCTCTATTCAAAGTCACCAGGTTTTCTAAAGATCAATGTTTTGATCGGGTGGTAGTATTCGCCATTCAAAAATAATATTGATAAAGCGTGACATGATTCCAATAGACCTTAATGGAGATTTTCTATTTGAAAATTTAATCATATCATATTTGGTCTGCTGACCAAACTTATCATTAGGTGGCCCAAATTAGCTATGTATGGAGTATTGTTATATCCTTTTACTTTTTTACTAGCCGCATTGCTTGATGCGGCGGCATTCAAGAATGAGAATGCGACAGAGGATGGTGATAATATACGACCATTGCAATGAGACATCTCCAAATAAATGAGACATCTCTTTTCCTCATCATATTAAGTAAGGTGTCATTTGTATTTTTGAAAAAAATTATTGTTTCCCTCTTTTCACTTCTTTCGTCTGCGGATGCGCATAGGTTTATGTTTGTTTTTTTGTAGACATAAGTGATTTTTTCATTTCCCACATCTTCAAAAATTAGACATAACTTTCACTTCTTCAACATAAACCCTATCTAGTTCTCTTTTACCTTTTTCTTTAAGGAAAAAAAAATCTTTTTGCAGATGTACCTCTTTTTCTGCAAACATAATTTACAGATGAAGACATAAAACCTATGAAAAAACAAACGAGACCAGACTTTATCTTCACCATATTCAAATGAATTGATGACTTCTAATGTGTAACACCCCCAATTTCGTGATACGCAGCGGAATTCAAGCTGGGTGTTACTTCATGGCTCAACAGTTATAATAACAGAAAATGAACTCTAATTGTGTCGTTTCAAAAGATTTATCATTCGATTTATATAAATATCAGAGTTTGCAAAATGAGGTCCCAGTGGTTTTACAATTTATTAAATAAGTTTTTGAATGATAATATAGCCTTCTTGAGTATCTGTGCCATCCTCGTAAATTATAAACCTGAGATAAACATGCTAAAAGTGTCAACACAAAGGTTGGTGAGTTCATAGAGTTTATGATTAAACAGTTGAGTTCAATAGTTTTGAGTTTGAGCGATTATTGTAATAAATACCAATATCGATGAAATAAGTAGTGGGTTACGTTGTTATACACCCATAGTTCGTTTGTTTAGTAATCAGTTGAACACAAGTTTCAAGGTTGGGCCATGTTGTTGCACCCATAAATTCAGTAGTTGCAGCATTTGTATCATTGCAACACAGTATATATTGCCTTAAGTCTCATAAACGCAAACCTTAACACGAACGCGTCATAATAATGACGTAAGTTACAAACATCATAATAATGATGTGAGCAACAATGCCCTCTGGTAGGAGTTTGCCATTTCCTAGTATTCTCAAATAAAGTGTTTGGTTACCTATCCGGCTAACACAAATGGGGCGTCAACTGCCAATAGATCTATTCACTATATTCGCGTTCACTCGCAAGTGATTAATGGTTCATGATATGAGGGACTTTTAGTGGCAACAGTAGGTACTTAGGCAATATCAATCAGGATAGCATACAGAAAAATACTTGTGTTCGGTTTTTGTAGCATGTATCTCCCCACGAGTTTTGAAAAGAATATGTAAGAGTAAGACTATGAACTCACAATAGTATGTAAAAGCTTTAGAATACTTGTGAAAGTAAAACGAAATAGAATAAGTTTAATAGACTTACAAACTTGGGATTCGACTAGAGCTAGATTGGCTTTCAAATGGAACAAGACTCTTTCCTTCCTCCTAGGCTCTATATTATCCTTCCTTGGCTTATATTTGGACCTCTAGATCAGTGAGTAACTGAGTGTGTGTATATTTGTGGTGTATTTCAAATGGTGTGAGCAAAAATGAAGGGGAGTGGCTTGCTATTTATAGAGGGGAAATGAGAGGGTTCTTGAAAGAGACTAGGTCCCCATGTTGAGTTGTAGGAGACAAGATGAGGTAGTCTTGTGCCAAGTGGAAACCTTGTGTGGTGATGGTGAAAAAATGTGATGTGGTAAAATTTCTAACCAAGTAAATTTCTCACAATTTTTACTTAATGTAAAATATCAAGGAAACATGATGTTGTGGCTTCATATGGGACTAGTAGAAAGTTTGTGGTTAGGGATTTAACAAGTAGTTGCTTAGAACTAGTTTAGTTAGGGATTTAGTTAGGATTGAACTAGAAAATAAGTTAGTTTAGTTTAAGTAAATGACATATTTAATATACATGCATAAGATAGATGTACCACAAGCATTGGAGAGTTGTACCTTAGACTTGTAAATTATAAGAAAATCAAATTTAAAGGCTTGTGCATTATAGGGTTGTACCTTGTGCTTAAAAATAGGTACATTGAGGTTTATAATATGATTTATATAAGTATTAAGCTTGTATGCATTAAAGACTTGTACATGAGCTTGATAGACTTGTACATTAGTATTTTGAAAATATATCATGCACATAAAATCATAGAGTTGTATATTAGGGCTTGTAACGGAAATTAAAGTATAGCTAGGTTCCGTGCTTTAATGACTTGTACTCTAGGTATAAAATGTTGTACTTTAGTGTTGATGGGTTAGTTACGTGAAATCATAGTTATAATAAATTATGGTTTCATGAAAACTCCAATAGATAGAAAATGTTTAGTTTGAATGTTTAATAATCGTACATTTATGAAATAACGTAAAGTGGTAAATAAAAGTTGAAAACTTTTATACTTGACGTATAAGGAATGAACTTAAGACATTTTGGTGTTGGTGTGTATATTTATTAAGAATGTGAGTTACGTCATATTAGTTAGTTGTTGTGATTAGATAAACTGATAATGTTTTAAAAAAAAATTAGTCGTGAAAAATGGATAAGTATTCTTTAGTTAGAGTATCATACAAGTGAAAATTTACCGGTGGTTACAGTCTTACCCCCTTAAGTGGAATCTCGTCCCGAGATTCAGTCCATGTTAAGTGTTGAGGATGAAATGTGGTTTCACTTGTGAAAGCTTATAAGTTAGAGTTTATTGTTTTACATGTGAAAAACATTATTCTGAAAGTCATATAAACTTAAGAAAATTTTTATTTTGAATGAAGATTGTTATTTTATAAGGTCGATTATGTTTTATTAATTAATTTTGAACATAACATGGTTCATAATGGCTTGTGAAAATCAAATTATTAATATCGAAAAAAATTTAGAATGAGAGAAAGTTGTTGAACTTCAGTTTTTGTAGATGATGAATTAGTTTGTTCCTTAGTCAGGTGAACAGTAATTTCTAACGGTCATAAACAGTGACCCAACGGTCGTGAACAGTACCTCCAACGGCTACTTTTTCCTTTTATAAATACCCCATTTTAATCCTCATTCTTTCATACTAACTTTTCACCTACATTTCTCTTATCACACTTCAAAATGCCGCATATTATTACCATTGTTGCACTCGTGTATGTTGTAATATCTGCTATCTATTTAGCCAACGCCCCGGATGAAGATTACGAATTCTTAGCCGTGGTCTTAGTGATTCTTGTACCACTCGTGATCCTAGCCATCGGCGTGGATAAAATATGGGGGTAAAAGCATTGTGTTAGGAATAAATCTTTATTTTATTTGCATTATCGTGTAATCTTTATCTCTTTTTTTAGGGTAATAAACGTATGTGTTAGCACTCATTGAGTTGCGTCTTGTGTTGGTTGTTAGGTTGAAACCCAATACGCTTAATGGTGTGTTTGTTTATGTAATCTGGGTCGAGGCCCTTTTAATCTAAATGTGGGTTGTGTTTGTTTGTTTTACTAACGGGTTGAAGCCCACTTTTTGTTATAAAAAATGAAGCGTTTAGTATTGTTTATAGATTTTTCAAGATTCTTAGAGTTACGTCTCTTGTTATTTCATTCACCATGCTTAATAACTGATTTATATTTGTTATACAGAATAATCAAGATACTGCATCCAGTCATGATTCTCGCTCTCATAGGTGTAGTCGTGTTTTTCATTAGCTTGGCGGATCAACCAAGTGGCGATACCATACCTTATTTAGTGATTTTTGTAACATTAGCACTACCGATGCTAATTATATCATTATGTATTAATATTTATGGATTCTGATGTAATTAAAATTTACGTTATTTGTGTTTGTCATATATGTTTGTGAATTCTTGTGATCCTCGAGTTTGTACTTATATCATTTCGGATACAAATAAGCCCCCTTATCTATAATTCATTATTTACATAGAGACGCCTCCCAAACAATGTAAATAAAGAAATATAAACTTATGGTTCGGCGATTCACAATTTCTTTATTTAAATAAAAAGGCGTCCCAATCCATTCAAATAAAGACATTGTAAGTCATCCTACTTAAGAATTTCTGAATTAACATTCGTACTTAACTGATGAGTTACAAGGAGATTTGGGTGTTCTGGAAGTACAGAAGGAGTGTTTACACTCATCTTTTAGAGATGGGAGTAAGAAAATCAAGGAAAGTTGCCATAATACTCAAAATAGTTAGTGAGTATATATATTTAGTGTAAATAAGGTAAGTAGGAGAGACCATTGTAATTGGTTACAATGTCTTGAGAAAGTTTCATAAATTTGAAAAATATAAAAGTAGGTACATGCTCGGGGAAATGTGATTAAGTCATAATGCCTTAGAATAGGCATATGCAGGTATGTTTATTTTGTATAAAGTGATCAGAAGTATATATCAGTATATTAAAGTGTTTGTGTAGCATAAACTGTCTAGAAGTCACATAATTACTTGGAGGATGGAAGGCACGGAGAGCGAAAAGGCTATAAAATGTTTTTGTGAAAAATTAGTTATAGTTTAGGTCTCAATTAGACCCGTTTCTCTATAACTGAGGCTCTGATACCAATCTGTAACACCCCTAATTTCGTGATACGCAGCGGAATTCAAGCTGGGTGTTACTTCATGGCTCAACAGTTATAATAACAGAAAACGAACTCTAATTGTGTCATTTCAAAAGATTTATCATTCGATTTATATAAATATCAGAGTTTGCAAAATGAGGTCCCAGTGGTTTTACAATTTATTAAATAAGTTTTTGAATGATAATATAGCCTTCTTGAGTATCCGTGCCCTTCCGTGCCATCCTCGTAAATTATGAACCTGAGATAAACATGCTAAAAGTGTCAACACAAAGGTTGGTGAGTTCATAGAGTTTATGATTAAACAGTTGAGTTCAATAGTTTCGAGTTTGAGTGATTATTGTAAGAAATACCAATATCGATGAAATAAGTAGTGGGTTACGTTTTTATACACCCATAGTTCGTTTGTTTAGTAATCAGTTGAACACAAGTTTCAAGGTTGGGCCATGTTGTTGCACCCATAAATTCAGTAGTTGCAGCATTTGTATCATTGCAACATAGTATATATTGCCATAAGTCTCATGAACGCAAACCTTAACACGAACGCGTCATAATAATGACGTAAGTTACAAACATCATAATAATGATGTGAGCAACAATGCCCTCTGGTAGGAGTTTGCCATTTCCTAGTATTCTCAAATAAAGTGCATTTGGTTACCTATCCGGCTAACACAAATGGGGCGTCAACTGCCAATAGATCTATTCACTATATTCGCGTTCACTCGCAAGTGATTAATGGTTCATGATATGAGGGACTTTTAGTGGCAACAGTAGGTACTTAGGCAATATCAATCAGGATAGCATACAGAAAAATACTTGTGTTCGGTTTTTGTAGCATGTATCTCCCCACGAGTTTTGAAAAGAATATGTAAGAGTAGGACTATGAACTCACAATAGTATGTAAAAGCTTTAGAATACTTGTGAAAGTAAAACGAAATAGAATAAGTTTAATAGACTTACAAACTTGGGATTCGACTAGAGCTAGATTGGCTTTCAAATGGAACAAGACTCTTTCCTTCCTCCTAGGCTCTATACTATCCTTCCTTGGCTTATATTAGGACCTCTAGATCAGTGAGTAACTGAGTGTGTGTATATTTGTGGTGTATTTCAAATGGTGTGAGCAAAAATGAAGGGGAGTGGCTTGTTATTTATAGAGGGGAAATGAGAGGGTTCTTGAAAGAGACTAGGTCCCCATGTTGAGTTGTAGGAGAAAAGATGAGGTAGTCTTGTGCCAAGTGGAAACCTTGTGTGGTGATGGTGAAAAAATGTGATGTGGTAAAATTTCTAACCAAGTAAATTTCTCACAATTTTTACTTAAGGTAAAATATCAAGGAAACATGATGTTGTGGCTTCATATGGGACTAGTAGAAAGTTTGTGGTTAGGGATTTAACAAGTAGTTGCTTAGAACTAGTTTAGTTAGGGATTTAGTTAGGATTGAACTAGAAAATAAGTTAGTTTAGTTTAAGTAAATGACATATTTAATATACATGCATAAGATAGGTGTACCACAAGCATTGGAGAGTTGTACCTTAGACTTGTAAATTATAAGAAAATCAAATTTAAAGGCTTGTGCATTATAGGGTTGTACCTTGTGCTTAAAAATAGGTACATTGAGGTTTATAATATGATTTATATAAGTATTAAGCTTGTATGCATTAAAGACTTATACATGAGCTTGATAGACTTGTACATTAGTATTTTGAAAATATATCATGCACATAAAATCATAAAGTTGTATATTAGGGCTTGTAACAGAAATTAAAGTATAGCTAGGTTCCGTGCTTTAATGACTTGTACTCTAGGTATAAAATGTTGTACTTTAGTGTTGATGGGTTAGTTACGTGAAATCATAGTTATAATAAATTATGGTTTCATGAAAACTCCAATAGATAGAAAACGTTTAGTTTGAATGTTTAATAATCGTACATTTATGAAATAACGTAAAGTGGTAAATAAAAGTTGAAAACTTTTATACTTGACGTATAAGGAATGAACTTAAGACATTTTGGTGTTGGTGTGTATATTTATTAAGAATGTGAGTTACGTCATATTAGTTAGTTGTTGTGATTAGATAAACTGATAATGTTTTAAAAAAAATTAGTCGTGAAAAATGGATAAGTATTCTTTAGTTAGAGTATCATACAAGTGAAAATTTACCGGTGGTTACATAATGAGTCCTTTTCATATTTTAAAAAAGGTACATAGCCCGCAATTTAATGTGCATTAACAAGTTTGTAACATTAACTTAGTCATGATTATATTTCGTACAATATTTAGTATCAGTAAAGATGTGTTTGTGTTATATGCATTAAAAATGGTACCTTTATAAAATTTTAAGACATTATAATTATATACACTCTTTATATATAGAGCATGATATGTATTTGTGCGAATTAAAATTTTCAAAAGATATGAGATCAATCTTCTATTTGGTGGTGAAATAACCTAATACATTTATACAATATTAAACTTGACTTTAGACATATTTTTTTGGAACCATACACGTCAAAAAAATTCGATGTTTTACATGAGTTCATATTACGCCGCAAAAATTCGTGGAGTGATACGGCGTATCTTATTTGGGGATACGCGTATCGTTTCAGTAATGCAGATATTTGTTAGTTTTCTAAAATTGGTATAAAATAAACCGTAACTCTGTGGGTGTCGTGCCACCTATGGTTGAAAAGGTATTTGAGTATACTTTTAACTAAAAATACTTTCACAGCTTAGGTCTTTATAAAAAATATATAAGTGTATTTAGTTTGTAACATAAGGTCGGTTATAGCCGCTTGCGCACCCACGAACCCGGGATGCCCCTCGTTCCAATCACTTTAAGCAAACACATGTGCAGATTTAATCGTTGAAGACTTATATGTTATTTGTACGTGTCTAGAAAGTATAAGGACCATTTGTAATTTGTAATTTTTAGTTTGTTAGAGAGTTAGGCGGGAAATTTAGTTAAAATACCTTGTAAAATTTTCATTTCATTTCTAACACTTTTAATAATACATTTCACACTTCCGAAATTTCTCATGGTATCAGAGCACATGGTGCTCGTGTAAAATAATTTATGTACGATAATCAAATTAGGTCAATTAGATCTAATTTTCACCCGTTAAATTGATAATCAATTGATTTGGTGTTCTTTGACTATTGTGTGTGGTTTTTGTTCAAATTAGGGTTCTTGATTCAGTTAATTATGTTACAACCGTTATTGTGTGATCAAGATCAACAATGGTGATTCCACCACCACCTGTAGATCATAATGTTCTTAATAACACAAATATGATCAATGATCCACTCTATATTGCAAGTTCAGATCATCCAGGAATGATTTTGACTAATATGCCATTTAATGGTAGTAACTTTCTTGGATGGAGTCGCAATGTGAAGATGGCATTGGGTGCGAAGTTGAAACTTAGTTTTATTGATGGTTCATGTGTAAAATTGGCTGTCAATGATGTAAATTTGCAGAGATGAATAAGATGTGACTATATGGAGACATGTTGGATCTTGAATTCCATGGTTATAGAACTATCAGATGCTTTCTTGTATGTATAATCAGCTTGTGAGCTTTGTAAAGAGATTGCAGAGAGGTTTGGGCAGATCAATGGTCCCTTGATCTATCAACTTGAAATAGAGTTAAGCAAGATAACACAAGGTAATCTCAGTACTACTTCCTTTTTCACTAAGTTGAAGAGGTGTTGGGATGAAGTGCAGAATTTGAATGGATTGCTTATTTGTAACTATGGAAAGATGCTTGTTTGTACTTGTGTTGTGAATGATAAGTTTCTTGAAAGGGATATCCATTTAAAATTGATTCAATTCTTAATGAAACTAAATGATGGGTATGAGTCAGTTAGGAGTCAAATTTTGGAAGTGGATCCTTTGACTAATGTGAATAAGGCATACTACATAGTTCAACATATAGAGAAACAAAAACAAGTCACCAGTCACACTTTTGAACCATCTTCTTTATTTGCTAACAATCAAAGGAACAGTAGAAATAACAATGTTAAGAAGGATTTAAAGCATAATAGGTATGAACAAAAGAAGGTCTGTACTAGTTGTCGTCAAGAATGGAATGTTTATGAGCAGTGTTTTAAGAGTATTGGATATCCTGACTAGTACCAAGGTAAGAAGGGTAAGAAAGGGACAAAGATGGCAACTCATGTGAGTTCTGGTTTAGATGAAGTGATGACTGGAGATTCACCATTTAACATGGGTTGTGAAAATGAAATAGGGGTGAATGGTATTAGTAATGTGGATCAAAGGTTGGTTGTTGATGTGTGTCAAGAGATGATGAAGATGTTCTGATGCGCGTACGAAGCGCGTTCGGGGTCAAAGGAAACTTCCTTTTCTTCGAGCAAGTTTTTCAACCACCTAGGCAGTGAACCTAATCGTTGTAGTGTAGTATTAGGTAAGCCTCAGTGATTGATATCGTTCTCTAGGTGAATAGGAATGCTAGTAAGAAGTGTACTACGCTAAGATTGAGGTTGAGGAAGATTCTTTTTTATCTTTTTATATTTTTTTAGAAAGCTAAGGGTAAAATCTCGAGGCTTGGATTTGGGGGGTGGTACTTCTACCGATTACTCTACTATTCTAATTATCTAATTTTACGGGTAGTCTTATGTCTATTGATGTGTGCTCGTATGATGATTAAAAATGTGTTTACCTAGATACTATTACTCCCTAGTTATCTTTTATTGTAGGTTGAATTGTCACGTCCTTATTCTTAACACGTTGTGTTTCCTAAAGTCGTAGGGTGTGCCTATGCCCTAACTATTTGAAGTCACCCTTGAGTGTAGTAAACGAAATCCACTAAGTCATTCATAAACTATCAAAGATTCATCAAGAGAAGAGACAACCTAACAATAATTAACAACTAGGTCTCATACATCTAAGCAAACACACAAGAAATTTAGCCGGACATGTTAAACAAGCAAGCATACACACATTCAATGGAAGACATAATGAAATTAATGAAGTAAAACACTTATCTTGATGTGTAAAATAGAGTTTGGGACCCTAAGATACTGTCCAAGTCGGACTACAAAAGTTTAGGGTTTTTACTCCAAAAGTATACCTCCTAAAATTCTGAAAATTCGATTTCTATATATAATTTTACACTTGCAACGGCGTCGCCTTATAGGTGGGACGCCGTCAGATCGCTGTCATTAGGGTTTTCATCTTGGCTAAGTTATCATTGGGACGGCGTCACCTTCTAGTTGTGACGCCGTCGGGCTTCAGCAGGGACGTCGTCTGATTCTGGATCTGGGCCGTCTGATATGAAAAGTATTAGCGACACCCTCCCTCTTTAAAGCCTGACGGTGTCAGGTGTATTTGAGTAAAAAGTCTACTGAGACGTCAGGTGTATTTTAATTAAATCCATAGAGAGGGACGGCGTTGCCCTTTAGTTAGAATGCCGTCAACTTCAATTTCAGCTGCTTGAGTGTCTTCGATCTTGACTTAGCCATTTTCTTCATATATTCACTCATTTTCGTCCAAATATGCATCATTCCAGCATTTTGCTTCCAAGAGACCTAAAAAGTGAAAAGGAACGAAATTAAGCAGTAACGGATATAAAAGTGATCGATTAAGGGCTTAAATGACTCCTTAAAAGTGTACATTTTAAATCCTTATCAAATATCTTACACTTGGTATTTGCTTGTCCTCAAGCAAATGTGCTTTTGACAAATCAATTTATAAGTTAGGGGGCATTAAGCAATGGTTCAAAATAATTCACAACAAGTAAAAGCACCGCAATAGTCATAACAAGCACGGAAATTATATACTAGCACCTCACAAGGGGTGTTTGGATTCTCTCATCTCTCGGGTGTATATGAAATATAGTAAATGGAAATGGAAGATAGACACTCATTACCTGGTCATAGTACATAGATTACCATAGGCTTGAGAATAGATCAAACCTCCACCGCTTTGGCGTAAGCACCTAGGAACAACTATCTAAGAGGTCTTTTCAAGGGTTGTAATGTTAGGCTTACGGTAGGGAAACAAAGGGTTTGGTTGGATAGGCGATTTAGTGGTGGCAAGTCAAAAATCTTATGTTACAAGCATGAAAAGAATGGCGTTGCTAAGCCAAGACTCGACTCACTAAACTCTAGATAACTTGAAACAAACATACATAAATTAAAAAACATAAACATAAAGATAGATGTAGGATGGTAGCCCGTATGTTTTTCTTCATTTTTTTCACACTCTTTTTTTTCGATTTTTTTTTCATACACTTTTACTCTACCATCCTTTACGATAACATCAAAATATAAGGGATTTATAGGAGCATCCCTACACTTGAGTTTTTATTGTTCTAACACTAATTTGACCCGATTTGAAAAGATCAAAACAATTGGAGTATTTAATTACGTAAATAAAGGGAATTTGAATTTAATGTTCCTTCCCGTTACTATATAAAATATTACTTTTACCCATGAGTCCCAATCATCCCAAAACTATGTATAAAAGATATGACTCGACTTAGCAACCATGCAAGTAACTAGATAATTGAACTAAGGGTTTAGTATGATAACAATAATGCACTAAAGGTGAGTGCATACAAGGTAGGCTAAGGAGATTTGGGTGTATATTTGGGGGTGGATTGTAAATAATGCTCTTCATTGATATTCTGGAAAACCGAAACATCACGAGAACCGCGAAAAGGATAGGCTCTGAGGGGTTAACTAGGGGTATGTGTACTAAAGATGAGTACATCGCAAGGTGTGGGGTAATTACTCAACCGATGTGGAAGAAGTAATTATAATACGGGTTTCAAACAAGGGTTATCCTAATGCCTCTTATCATTTAGTTATTCTTAACTACACAAGTGTAGTCTCACTAGCGATATCGGAATGCATCACAAAACAAGTTCTAGAATCTATTACACTACCGGTACACTCTCGAAGCATTAAAGGTGAATACTTTAATTCCTATAGATCTAAGGGCGAACCTCACATTTTTGGGGTGGAATTTGAGTGGTAAACGGTTTTTGTGCTAGTCATATAACTCCTATCCATGAGACGCTTTATTAAGACTAAAGTCTCACTCGTACATGTCATAACAAAAATTTAAATTTGGCACTAAAATTACCCTAACAAATATTTCTCATAGCTTATTACACAAATGAACTAGGACAAGATAAATAATCAAGGATAAGCATAGTTTCAAAGTTCCCGTTTTATTCTCCCTCCCTACACTTAAACTGAACATTGTCCCCAAAAGTATCAAAGTTATGATAAAGGAAGGTAAGTAAAACAGAAAGAAACTAGTACTCCCCTGATTAGCTCGGTAGGATCCGTGTGAAGTAGTGGTTAAATTCTTTCTCAAGAAGAATGTATATCTGATAAGCTCCATCCAATGTTGAGTTTCTTCTTCTTGCTAAATATAACCTGCACACTTTAAGAAAACAGACGAAACCTTCGTGTAAAATCGGCGGTAAAACTATATATGACTCAACTACAATAGGATATAATGCTTGTGGAATGGATGTTTGCAGATTTTCTGGAAAATTAAGACCTGATAATTTCCAAAAATTTATAAATAGCACAGAAAACGAGAAAATTTTGATAAGTTGTTTCTACTCGACCAGACGTCATCAGATTCTAATCCTGACGCCGTCAGGTTGTCCTGACAGAAACTGGTCTGCTGCGTTTTCCTAGAAAAATTCTGGAAAAATTACACCTTTAATCTGAAAAAATTCATGCAAAGCATCCATTATGACTCGATACAAGCATTTGACTTTAACAAACACACATATATATCAATTTCACTAATCGTAGTTCTCATGTTCACGTTTTTTGAAAAACGTATGTAATCCTCCCTACACTTATCTTTTTGTAAAATACCTTTATATGTAATTAAGACGAGGTTAAAGACAAAATAAAGCATTTTCACAAAATCAAACATGAGAACATACAATAATGAAAAATATATATGACACACACACAAGCAAACAATTAAGCATGGGTTGCCTCCCACGAAGCGCTTTTCTTTATTTATGAGTCTTGTAGCTAGACTCGAAGTCGTGCTTCTACGTTCTTCTTATCTTAGATGCCCATTCGATTTCCTTAACTCTTCTTTCATCATGAATATATTCAGGGCCTAACTCTAGACAAGCGGTGTAGTAAACCTTGTTCTCCCAATCTACTTTAAAATCCGGAATGTTGTCTACATCTGAATCATCTATACCCTTTAACACATTCGGTCCCATTTGAGAACTTGGCTATTCCTTCCTCTTGATCATAAACCATCATAGATTCCTCAATAAATGGTCTCCCAAGTATCACATCTCCTAAAAATCCATCAATGGTGCCTTTAACATCTTCCAAGATCATGAAATCGCACCTATATGTGAAATTACCTATGAAGACATGCAATCCTCCAGCTCTCCCAACATAGTTACTTACTTTCCTAGTGTAAAATGGATGTCTCATAGGTCCTAACTTTTCGCTCATAATCTAATTGTAATAGAGCCTAGACATTATGTTCATGGGTTCCTTATAGTCTATGTAAGTGTGATCCCTATATAAGTACCCAATCATGCACGGTATCTTAATGTTTTTAGGGTCACCCCTTTTATGCACGGCTCGAAAGGTGGTCGCAGGTAGTTAATTATGTTATAGTGATAAGCGGTCTCCTTTCCGTTAGGGTATGACTCGAAATACTCCCTAAGTTCCTCTTCCTCACTACCCTCCATAATTTCCAATACCTTATAATCCCCTTCTCCAATTTCATCCTCCGAATCATCGCTCGTGGTTGAATCACTATCTAAAGTACTAGTAGACTCCTTAATGGCTTTCTCAAGTGCACTTTCAATTATCCTATTCAATTTCTTAAGCTCTCCAATTTCACTAACAATGCGAGCTCGAAGTTGGTTGGCAAAAGTCGGATCAAGTGGTGGGTGGTTGTTTGATGGGGAATTTTTGTTTGGTGGGTTATCACCTTCCATGATGAAAAGTGATGGGGCTACGAAAAAATTCACGAAGAAGGGGGATAGACTACGAGGAAGCTAAAAATCAGAAAAAAATCTTACTTGATAGGAATCAAGCAAGGGAACCTAAAAGAGATAAAAATATAACTAGCTATTTTATTCCCCGGCAGCGGCGCCAAAAACTTGATGCGCGTACGAAGCACGTTCGGGGTCAAAGGAAACTTCCTTTTCTTCGAGCAAGTTTTTCAACCACCTAGGCAATGAACCTAATCGTTGTAGTGTAGTATTAGGTAAGCCTCGGGGATTGATATCGTTCTCTAGGAAAATAGGAATGCTAGTAAGAAGTGTATTACGCTAAGGTTGAGGTTGAGGAAAATTCTTTTTTATCTTTTTATATTTTTTTAGAAAGCTAAGGGTAAAATCTCAGGGCTTTGATTTGAGGGGTGGTACTTCTACCGATTTTCTACTATTCTAATTATCTAATTCTACGGGTAGTCTTATATCTATTCATGTGTGCTCGTATGATGATTAAAAATGTGTTTACCTAGATACTATTACTCCCTAGTTATCTTTTATTGTAGGTTGAATTGTCACGTCCTTATTCTTAACGCGTTGTGTTTCCTAAAGTCGTAGGGTGTGCCTATGCCCTAACTCTTTGAATTCACCCTTGAGTGTAGTAAACGAAATCCACTAAGTCATTCATAAACTATCAAAGATTCATCAAGCATTGAACACAACGATAGCCTAGTCGCACTCCTAAGCCAATTACAATTAAGATAAGAGACAACCTAACAATAATTAACAACTAGGTTTCATAGATCTAAGAAAACACACAAGAAATTTAGTCGGTAATGTTAAACAAGCAAGCATACACACATTCAATGGAAGACATAGTGAAATTAATGAAGTAAAACACTTATCTTGATGTGTAAAATAGGGTTTGGGACCCTAAGATACTGTCCAAGTCGGACTACAAACGTTTAGGGTTTTTACTCCAAAAGTCTACCTCCTAAAATTCTTAAAATTCGATTTCTATATATAATTTTACACTTGCGATGGCGTCGTCTTATAGGTGGGAAGCCGTCAGATCGCCGTCATTAGGGTTTTCATCTTGGCCAAGTTATCATTGGGACGGCGTCACCTTGTAGTTGTGACGCCATCGGGCTTCAGCAGGGACGTCGTCTGATTCTGGATCTGGGCCTTCTGAGATGAAATGTCTTAGCGACGCCCTTCCTCTTCAAATCCTGATGCCGTCAGGTGTATTTGAGCAAAAAGTCTACTGAGCCGTCAGGTGTATTTTAATTAAATCCATAGAGAGGGACGGCATCGCCCTTTAGTTGCCGCCGTTAGCTTCAATTTCAGCAGCTTGAGTGTCTTCGATCTTGACTTAGCCATTTTCTTCATATATTCACTCTTTTTCGTCCAAATATGCATCATTCCAGCATTTTGCTTCTAAGAGACCTAAAAAGTGAAAAGGAACGAAATTAAGCAGTAACGGATATAAAAGTGATCGATTAAGGGCTTAAATGACCCCTTAAATGTGTACGTTTTAAATCCTTATCATGTTCAAAGGAAGGAGCCCAGTGGAGGAGGGTAATGTTGCTATGAATACGGCAATCAGTTCTCATCATGCAGGTATATTGTCTTGTTTCAGTTCTTCTTTTGCTTTATTTTGTCATCCATTAATGAATATAGAAGTAGATTGGGTAAGTGACACAAAGTCTTCTAATCACATGTCACCTCATCTTAAACTCTTCATTTCCACCAGAAAATTAGAACACCCTATCATCGTCCATTTACTTAATGGAATATCAATAGAGGTCACAATTGTTGGTGAAGTTGCTTTAACACCACATTTGATATTATCATATTTTTTTATGTACTAGAATTTCAGCTAAATTTACTCTTAGTAGGGAAGTTAATCCAAACCAAAAACCTAACTGCTCAATTCTTTTCTACCACTTTCATGTTTCAGGAACTTACAACTAAGCAAATAGTTGCAGTTGGCAAGGGATCACAATTTCTATACATTTGCAAACCTATCACAAACCTTGTTCTTTTCCCTTCTGAAGTCTCTGCATTTCATGATTCTCATAAACATTTACTTCCTTCTTTTAGCTAAAATAAAACTGCTTTTAGCAATGTTGTCAATACTGATATCAATGTTGATACTCATACTTTTCATGCTAGACTTGCACACACTTCTATGTCCAAGATAGTTCATATTCCTGCTTGTAAGAACCTTGATGTATCCACTTTTTCTTGTGAAATTTGTATGATGTCTAAACATCATAGATTACCTTTTCTTGTTAGTCATACACTTGCAAGCAATCCTTTTGATTTATTGCATATGGACTTAGGGCCCTTATAGAAACACTGCTTTGAATGAAGCCCATTACTTATTTACCATAGTGGATGACAAAACTAGGGCAACATGGACTTACTTGATACATTCAAAGGACTAAATACCTACTTTATTATCTAACTTTTTTACTTATGTGGAGAACCATTTTCAAGGAAAAAGGACTGATATTGGCATTGAGGTAGTCAATAGAGCCTGTTTAGAATTGTTTCAGTCTAAAGGTATTGTCCATCAAAAGTCAGTAGCATATACTCCACAGCAAAATGGAATAGTTCAAAGAAAGCACACGCATATGTTCGAGACTGCAAGAGAAATTAGAGTTCATGCAAGGTTTCCTATTAAGTTTTTGCGAGACTACATTTTAGCTGCTACTTACTTAATCAATAAGATTCCAGTTAAGCTTTTATAGTGGAAGTCACCATTTGAGGTTCTTCATGGCAAAGCACCAAGTTTTGATCAGCTGAGAATCATAGGATGCTTATGTTATGCTACAGTCACCAAGCGTCATAAGGATATGTTTAAGAATAGAGGCATTAAATGTGTTTTTTTGGGTTATCCTTCTGACCAAAAGGGGTACAAGTTATATAACTTGGAAACTCATCAAGTGTTTGTTAGTAGAGATGTTTTCTAAGAAACCAAGTTTCCTTTTAAGCAAACGAAGCCATTTGACTCCTCTCATTCAGTTCCTGAGTTTCCATGTTGATTCTTTACTAATGATGGCCCATTTGAAATTCCTTCTAAAACATCCAATTATGCACCTGAACCAGTTAACCTAAACACCCTTTCACAAGAAACTATCAACCAACGCTACACCAGATACTAATGATTCCAATCCACCAATATCAATATCTTGTAACACCAATCCGCATGTTCCAAACATCAGAAAATCCACTAGAACTTCTTCTAGGCCTGTTTGGCTCAAATATTTCATCACACCAAAAGCTTCAACCAGTAATGCTATACACAAGACTTTTAAACCTCAATATCCCCTTTTCAAGTCCTCTTATTTCCAAAACATTCCCTCTTAATATATAGCCTTTTTGGCCAATGTCTTTTCAACTTCTGATCCTACCACCTTTAAACATGTAGTGCAGCATTAAGTTTGGGTGGATGCAATAAACAAGGAACTTGCAACCTTAGAATAAAATGAAACATGGGAGTTAACCTCACTACCACCAGAACACAAACCAATCAACTCAAAATGGGTGTTTAAGACCAAGTTTAAACCAGATGGCACTATTGAGAGGCTTAAAGCTAGATTAGTAGTTAGAGGTTTTAAACAACAAGAAGGTCATGATTATAAGCACACCTTTTCTCTTGTAGCAAAGTTAGCCACAAATAGAGTGTTGATAGCTTTCGCAACAGCAAAGGAATGGCCTCTTCATCAATTGGATATCATTAATGCCTTCTTACATGGGTGCATTGAAGAAGATATTTACATGTTACCACCTGAAGGTTATTTAAAGGCCAAAAAGGGACAAGTTTATAAGCTCACTAGATCTCTTTATGGCCTAAAACAGGCTTCCAGGCAATGGAATCGGGAGTTGACTAAGTTTCTTCTAAGCTTAGGATTTGTGCAATCCAAGCATGACTACTCCTTGTTTGTCAAGTCTAAAGATGATCATTTTAGTGTAGCATTGGTGTATGTGGATGATGTTCTTATCTGGGAACTTTGAGCCTGAAATACTTGAATTGAAGAAGGCACTTGATCAGAAATTCACAATTAAAGATCTTGGTCTTGCCAAATATTTTCTTGGAACTGAACTGTGCAGGACAACAACAGGAACTTATCAAAATCAAAGGAAATACATTCTTGATTTTTTGTATGACAGTGGTCTTACTGTTTCAAAACATGTTGAATTTCCACTCCCCACTACTCTAAAACTATTATTGAACAAAGAAACTCTCTTAGATGATCCTGGTCCTTACAGAATATTGGTGGGCAGACTTTTATACCTAACAATGACAAGGCCAAACATTTCTTATGCAGTCCAACATCTTAGTCAGTTTGTTTCCTCACCTAGAGATGTTCATATTCAGGCGGCACTTCATCTTCTTAAGTATCTAAAAAGAACTGTGTCCAAAGGTTTGTTTTACCCTGTCCAACCACATCTTAAAATGACTGGTTTCTCTGATTCAGATTGGGCATCCTGCCTTATGACAAGAAAGTCTTTGACTGGATATGCATATTTCTGGGCCACTATTTGGTATCATGGAAGACTAAAAAGCAAGCTACAGTGTCAAGATCTTCCACTGAGGCAGAATACAGGAGTATGGCAGCAACTACTTGTGAGCTTTTATGGTTAAGCTATTTGCTTAAAGATCTGCATATTTTAGTCACATTTCCAGTTACACTCTTTTGTGATAATAAGTTTGCTCAACAAATTGCTGCAAATCCATGCGTTCATGATAGAACAAAGCATTTGGATTGTTATTTTACAAGGAATAAGGTACAAAGATGGATTTTTGCCGACTTCATACATTCCCACTCATCTTCAATTGGCAGACTTGATGACTAAAGCACTGAGTAAAGTTCAACACTCCTTTCTTGTGGACAAGTTGAGTCTTGCAGAGCCTCCAACTTGAGAGGAGGATGAAGACTTATATGTTATTTGTACATGTCCAGAAAGTATAAGGACCAAACTTATAATTTTTCATTTTTAGTTTGTTAGACAGTTAAGCGGGAAATTCAGTTTAAATACCTTGTAAACTTCTCATTTCATTTCTAACACTTTCAATAATACATTTCACACTTCCGCAATTTCTCAATCGTCCCATTGTGTTCCAATTTGGGTAAACAAATAATTTGATAAGATGTACGATTGTACGTAGAAGTGGTCCATGCAATAAAAATAAAGTTACACATCATGTGTTTGTTTGTGAATATTAAACAAATAGAACCAATTATTATTTTTATTTTTTTAAGGCAATTGTGGCTACATGGCCTCTAGCTCAGAAAGAGTGCGAGATTCAGTAAACTTAACAGATTCTCACTAGCAATTGACCTAAAAATGAATGCAGCTTTTTTGCCATAAGAAAGTCTGTAAATGTAAGTTGATTCTAACTATTCGAAGATGAAGTATCTGGTATAAATCTAAGCGCGTTGTTATATACCGCATGACATATGTTTTATCTAATTTGCAAACGATGAATTTGTCTACCTTGAAACATAATCTGTAGATACTTGTGGAAGAACAACTTACAAATTTTCTTATTCTTTTTAGTCATTAGAGACATAGAATTAATTTGTCCCTTCCTAAGTTGGATAAAATTGATCACACGTACACCCATTTCGCTATTGAGTATGGTCCCTTTTAGAATGCGGATATTCGCATACGAAGCGTTGTTGTCATATTTGAGTGTGATGTGTTTTTAGCTAAGAACACAAATATAGGGTTAAACCCCATTTTGTTGGTTGCTGTCATTGATTACACAAAAATTGGACCATCTACAGGTTAGACGTGGACCATTTCTTGATTTACATGGTATGAAGCTTCTTTGCGTTACTACACGAGAATGAGAATGACGTACGACAAACTTGATTTAATCATGTTTAACATTTAATTAGGTCGTTCTAACTTCTAACTTGTGAGAAGACACACCGATCAAGCTAATATAGGCTTAAGGAACTAGGTACACCAAAATCAACCACCATTACTGTCATCTGGATTGAAACAACACGATTAGAGGTCATTGACATAGCCAACATATCGTCAGTTTCCGTTACAAATTCTCTTTAAAATGATGTAGTCGGTCCCTAATAGTTGTGTTCTTCGATAGTTATAGTTTGGTTTCTTAAAACTATCTTGAACTCTTCCTACAAATATTAACAAGACCATTTTGATACAAAGAGTTAAGAGGCTAGGGTGCAGTGGTTGTTAGCCTCGCGCCATCCCACCAGACAACAACAATGGCGCCACAACCATACCCCGGTTTGTGCTGTTAGCCTCTCATATCGTGGCACCAGCTCACGCCATCAATCTTTTCTTACTTTTTTTTGTGTGTTAGTGGGGTATATGTAGACTCATGACACTACTTTTACTCCATGACATCACTTCTGTACCAGGAAGGGGTATTTTGGTGTCATGAGCAAAAGTGGTGCCATGGTCAAAAATTGATGAGGTGACATCAGTTTTCTCATGACACCACCCAAAACACCACAATATAAATAGCACTCTAAGGTTCTGTTTGTTTTTTTTTTTTTTTTGCCTCTTAACAGCGTCTGAACGGGCAAAATGTCTGAATCGGTCAGACATTTTGCCGTTCAGACCGTTTGTTTTTTTTTTCCGTTCAGACGTCTGAACGGCGTCTGAACGGAAAAAATGTCTGAATCTGTCAAGACCTGAGAGGGGTGTCTTAACGCGTCTGAATGCTTCTTGTAGACAAAAAAAAAATAAATAAAAAAAAAAATAATCCCGTTCAAACATGCGTTTTTTTTCTTCGTTCAGATGCGTTCAGATTCAGACATTTACGCATCAGATTCAGATTCAGACGTGCAGTTCAGATTCAGATTCAGACCCTCTTAAAAAACAAACACCACCTAAGAGTAGTTGAAAGTATGGTAAAGACCATTTTGTATGTCGACAGTTGATGTTAAGCAGATTAAAATTTTCTAGTTATTAGAAACATAATTGAATACGTTTATATATTTATGAATAAAAACTTTTGTAGTTGTCATGGATGGGACCATTATTTTTGAACCACATACATAATTTGGGCTACAATGGTCTTGTTCATGACTTTGCCTATTCATATACAACAAGACACGAAACTTCCTTATGTTCTGCTGACCACCCTACGACCATGACGTTTTGTACTCATACAATGTGTTGGATTTGAAACTCGAAGAGTTCCTATTATCATGTTTTTAGCCGATTTGGATTTATTGAGAGAATTTCAATAAAAGATATTAAGGTATTTTATATAGGGCAAATGACAAAAAAATGCATTGAACTTGACACTCTTTATGATTGTGTGTAGCCAACTATTTTTTTTCTTATTGTGTGTACTAAACTTTCAAAATTCGATTATTGTGTGTAATTTGTGACCATTTTACCCTTAATTTTTTCAAATTTCGAAGGGTAAAATGGTCATTTTACATAGCAGAATAGTCACAAAATGCACATAATGATCGAAATTTGAAAGTTCAGTACATACAATAAGAAAAAAAATAGTTGGCTACACACAATCACATAAAGTGTCAAGTTTGATACATTTTTTTGTCATTTGCCCTTTTATATATATACTCTCAGTGCTTATTACGGAGTACAATGTTACAGTTCATGTAAATTTTCATAAGGGGTTAACCAAGAGTTTTATTAGATTTAAACGTACGTGATTTGTGCAGTTTGATCTCATTGACTGAGTTGGTTAAAAGTCGGATACCTTACACGTATTGATGTGTGTGTTCTTATAGAAAGATAAGGCATAATCATGTTTTTAATTTTGTCCACATAGAACCAACCAAACTAGATGCATAAGGACAGAAAAGCAACATGATATGTTCTAAGAAAAAAGGCGAAAAGCGACCCAGTTGCTCATGCTTCTCATTTTCCTTCGGTTTCCTGTTGAAAGTATGAAGCATAAGATTCACGTTCATCGGTTCTTTTATCTCTCACATGTGTATGTTTTTGTCAAGTTTCTTGATATGATTTATATAGTCGCATCAAAATCATTAGACAACAATCATTCTCATGTTGTGATTTTTCATTGTGTGGAACAACAGCATTATTGTTTGGGATTATGACAGGTGTTGTCTTGATGTTCCTGAGGGTCCGTTTTATTTACGAGAAATGGTTGAGACACCAAAAAGTATGCATATTTTCGTGCCTAAAACTGTATGACATTTTATTGGTTCGTGCAAAAGCGAGTCTTTTTTTCTGCAACCAAGAGAATGTTGTCACCTAAATTTAGACATAAAATTGGCCTCCCAAACATTTCCCTCAATTAGGTCTAAGTTCAACATAACACATTTAATGGGGATAGATTGTCCCTGCTAAGAGATATAACAGCAAAACATTTGTTTGGTTGAGCACATGATCTGAACCTCTGGTTGCATAAATGGTTTTCCCTCATTCAAGACCAAGTTGCTTCATAATACGTTCATCATTGATCAAATTTCATTGATCGTACAAGCTATTTGTCAATCTCTCTGCTATCGAGTTTCCTGAGGGTAAGGGTAGTATCAGTCTACATCATCACCTCCCCTTTAACCTGCTCCGGCAGGATTGGGTTTTGTTGTTGTACAAGCTATTTGTCAGCCTCAGCATATGTATCAAATAAGAATGGTTTTTAGACCCAGTTTTCAAAGCAGGTCATTACATAACCTCGGCAATCCACGTTTCGTAGAAAGAAAAAAAAAATCGTTCTGCCAAGTAGATTGTCTTAAACAATTTAACAAATTTAGAAGGTTTTTCCCCAGATTCAATATGATTTGATGCATTATCATATCAAGAAACAATTCATCAAAAAAAAAAAAAAAAAAAAAAAAAAAAAAAAAAAAAAAAAAAAACCTTTACCAATTATAGCATGACCAATCTCAAAACCAAACAATGGGTCTACAGGGAGAACTTCCACTGTCATCAAAAACTGTCGCTCAACGCCAGATACTTTACGAAAGGGGACGAAGTTCGTTTCATATTATAAATCAATTCAGTCTACAAAATACCAAAATCCAACTATTCCGATTAAAGTTTTTTCCCCAATATGCACTCAATTTGCTATTAAAAACAGACCAAAACAGACATTATAGTATAACGAAAACAGCGAAACTGCAATTATAGCATGCATAACTGTGAGATCCGACACTTGATAAACTATGAGACGGGTTTATACTTCATACAGTAACCACTCCAATCAAACAACCTGGTAGCTTTCTGTGACCAACTGTGTCCTCTGCGCAAACTTTGGAGCAGCTCCATCTTTTAGTGGGAGGATACTCACAACCTGCAACATAACAATAATCACGTAATTTGTAACTAGTTTACTTTATTAAAAAGGAGCAAATGAAACCGCCATACTAAAGGGGTTTGGGTGCTTGACATATACCTTCATGTTGCTGAAAGTACTTGTTGCAGAGAAACGCACAGATATGGGGAAGAAGGCTGAGGTATCAGCAGGAGGAACAACAAACTCCATCGAACCGCTACATAGTGGTCATTATGTCAAAATATTAATCTCAAATAAAATCACACGTGTTGGCGCAGAAAATATAATGAGAAACTGAAAAGATGGATTCTCCACTTACGTTCGGTTTGAGTCATCGATGAGAAGTAAAGACCACTCCAATATCGAGTTTCTTGAGTCGTACCTGCATTTGAAAGAAAAATGAACTTTTTGAGCACCCAACAAAGTGACATTCTATTTTCGAACATTATAATGCTAAAGGGTTTTAATACAGCCTCATTCGCGTTCACTTCAGAAACTTATAGCAATAACAAAAAAAGAAAAAAGAAAAAAATAGCACAAATCCTTCAATCTCCAAACATGGGCATTTGAGTTGAAGACTTCATAAAATCTACTCTTATAGCATCTTAGCAGATTAAACATGTGTTTCAGATTGCTTATGAGACTACCTATTCGCTTAGCAAAAGCAGAGCAAGCTGGTTGTTCAAGATGACGTACTCACTCACAAATAAATGAATAATCATGTTATCAGTTTGGATAACCAATTCCAAAAACCCATCAAGATACTTGTTTCATGTAAAAAACACAATAAGCACATAAACAGTGTAGAATTGCAAACCCAAACACCCCTAACCAGCGCACTTTTTTTTTAAAACAATGTTGCCCATTTAGTTCACTAATTCTTATTACACCCCCACATCAGACTCATGGTTTATTTGGTCAACTCTTTAAAAACTAGCTGCGAAAGATGTTCAGATCTAGCATTGGGTTTATATAAAACAGAAAGCTATAGAATAGGGAGCTTCATTCACTAGAGATTCTGATATTGCTAATTGATCTGTTCACACACTGTTTACCGCTATTGTTTACCACTCTGCGCACAACTTCTATAATCAGACGATATCCAAACAAAAAATCATAAGAAAAGTAAGAACTTCACCTCCATTCCCCGTCAATTTGCTTTACAACTGGCGCCTCTCTGAGAGCTGGAAGAGGAACCGAAATAACTACATTTTGTAAATCAAACATTGATGAAGCATCGTACTCAATGCTAACATAGGTTTCGTTTCCAGAAACAGAGGGCCAGCAGTTAACTGAAAATTAAAAAATGGAATTAGGGTAAAAATACACATAAGACTTGTCCCAGAAAAAATTTAATGGCATTAGGTAACACTTACTTGTCAGTGGCACATCCGACTCATCTTTACTTTGCAATCTCCACTTCAGGAGACCAAGACCATCGCCAGACTGACCAGCAGGAAATGGACGGTTAGGATCCTTGGACCCCAGAATACTTTCATTGTTGAACAACTCTTTGTTGATGTTAGGATGTGTCTTGAATTTAATTTCTGGATTATCCCCACTCTCAATCTGAAAATCAAAGCAATACAAACATATCTTAAAGCAAGGAAGTAATAAATCAACTATGAAGGTTCAGCATCAAGCTTAATATATGTAACAGAGGTCGTCAAGAGGTTCAATCCGAAATTATGTTTAGAAAAATAAATGTATTTTAACTGAGTAACATAAGTCAGTGTTCAAATTAAGTTTTGACCAAGACAACATAATCTCTCAGAATATGGGTTTATTAAACAGCTTATAATAATATTCAAAATCATCACTTCGCTAATTTCATCTCCAGGATAAACTTTCAGCCCAACAGGTTGCAAATGATTGTCAGCTAAGGTCCATGAATCCTTGGTTAGTTAAACAAAAGTCATGTGCCTAAAACATGACAATAAAGTGAAAACCTCAACTGATAGTACAGGTATCAATATGGTATTTCCCATAAAGAGCCAGAATGCCAGACGGCCAAACAAACAATCACATACAAGAACTCGACCAAGAAGGTGTTGTATGAATGTTGATCTTGAATAGTAAACCTAGTTAAGGACTTAAGGATAAAAAAAGGAATGCAACTGATTTTTGCTTACTACCTTCAACAGATAGAGGGACTAGAGACATAGCAGTGGCAATTTTACCCATTTATTTGATGTAAGGTCGATTTGGATTGGGTTTATCTCATTCTCATATGGGTGAAACTAAAAAAATTTAGCTAAAAAGAGGATGGACCAACCTTCAAAAGTGTTGTATTTATATATCTAAACTCTAAAGTAATATCACAACACTATAACAGTATTGTTTTCTAACCGTAACTTACATATCTAGCACTCATAAACACGATTATATATGAAAAAAGTGTAAGCAGGTCAGCCAAACCCACCCTGTTTAGACCCAAACGGGTTGTCAAAACCCTCCCGACCCGCTCATCTTGCCACCTTCGTTAGAAAGAACATACACATAACATGAATGCCGATGGAGGAAGGAAGCCGTAGGATGCAAACCTGAACTTGGATGAACCCATCATCCTGGTTAAGAACTTGGAGAGACAAGGTTCCCTGCACATCAAAGTTACTGACACCACCATCTCTCTTAAGTGTCACATTAAGCTTCTCTTCAGTTGTCAAGGTGATAGGATCAGTAGGTGGTGGAGCAGCTGATCTGCTTGAATTAGCACTTGGTCTGACATCTTCCACAATAACTTCACCTTCGGCCTTCAGTGATTCCAGAAACTGGTTTGCCTTTTGTGATTTACCTAGCTTCATACCCATCCCTTTACTTGGAGCACTAACAGCTGCACTTGGACGACCTAGTATAATTTACATACAGCAGTTAGTGATTGGTTAGATTTGTTTTAAAGCCATTTCAAGCAGACAAGTAATGATAATCAGGCAGTTTTTGGCAAAAATCAGTCTACTGAAAGATTTGCATGTAAAATGACCAATAAATAATTAGATAGCCAGAAATATTTTTGTAGCAGCTCCCAAGAGATATCCAGACAATATTATTTGACCCCTAAATAACTAGATAATCATCAATCGTTGATTCGTTTCAGCATAACCAAACACTAGAAACTAATTATCCATGACTCCAAGAGACAGTAATCAGACAATCACTGGCATAAGAAATCTAAGAACTACGATTGTTAAGTTCCACTGGGTGTACAAATAAGACAAAGCACCAACCTTTAGACTTGCTCGAAAAGGAGTCGACATCAGAGGTTAGCCCAAATCCAGAACCACTTCCAAAGTTATTACCAGTGGTTATACCCGAATCATTACCAAAACCACTGTCCAATCTTCCCATTGAACCCATGGAACCCATTGATTGTATAGATGAAAAGCCACCTTTGTCCATTTTACCCCTTTCAATCTGCATGAACCACGCAAAGATTCATTATAGCATAATTAGGAAGCAGAAGAATATATGAAGATTAGAGAATAATTTAGGTAACATTGAGCATAATCAACTTACCCTGCTTTTATCGATTTCATTAGCTTTACGCTTCATAACATCCTTGGTTTCATTAATTTTGCTCTGCATTACCAGTTTGTGTAATCTTTCCTCATGACTCTCCATCTCACAGTATTGCTTCACCTGGGCAACAGTCACATTCTCCTTGTGCCCAAGGGAAATGACTTCGTCAAATGCAAAAATCAGCTCAAAAGCATACTTGCAAATGCCTTCTTCATCCAGAGAGGTACAAAACTCAGGGACCTATACATAGTTAAGGAAACAAGCTGTCTGAACCTCTTAAGCGATCGATGAAATAGAAATATATTTCCCACGTTATGGCAATGACTACGATATGCATGCAGTATGCATTGAATAAAAAAAAAGTTACACCTATTAGTTGGTTTACGAAATATTATATTTAAAAGATTTAACTGAATTATGAAAATAATCACATCTTTGAAAAAGATAGTAAACAATATATGTTGCATTTCCTGGTATGCAATAACCACATCAACCATTGGAACACAATTTTTTCAAGAAATTCTGAAAGCCCTAAATAGAAGATCAAGGGATTTTCTCTGGGGTCACGGTTCCAAGCTCTGAGTGAAGGCCCAAAAAGGCCTAACCTCACACTGTACTAGTGTATGATTGTCTTTGACATAATAGACAAATGGCTCAACAAGATACAAACGCCTTAATTTTCAAATACAACAAATTTTCTGCTCTAATGCATGTTTACTGAAATGGTAAAGTGTGGTAGAATAATTTATAAATAGATATATGACATTAACAAGACACAGATGCATTAATATTTAGATTAAGGTGTACTTTCTACTCTAATGCAGCTTTCGCAAAATGGTGAAGTGGGGTAAAATAATTTATCAATAAATACAATTCAAATTTTAGTCTAATGCACATCAGTTGCATCAAAAAAATGAATGCAGAAAAAAAAGGATACCACTTTAGACAGAAGCCTCAGCGTATCGAGATCGTCAAGAATATTGCTTTGCTTGTTAGTCACAAGTAAGAGATATAAGCCCTCAATTGGCTGGTACACATAGCGCACATTCTCTGTCTCAACATAGGTATGTTGTTTCCCACTTCCAACCAACTTAGGAAAAGCTGCAAGAAGCCCCTCGATTCTAATTCGAGACATGTCGACAAACTGCCTCGAAACAAGTGCTGTAAAAATTTATATGTATTAGTTAACAACATCCAATGAGAGAATTATTAAGAATGTTAATTATCACAGACAACTTTTTATGGTAAAAAGCAAAAAAGAACACCAATAAACCGGCAAACAGCAAGCAATAACATTTAAAGTTCGTTAACACTCTTCACTAAAATGGATGTAGCGACTGGCTTAAATTTGCTGTAAAAAACATACATACAGTCACAGCAAATTAATGTGCTCGATTTGGTGCTGCTTAGAGCTAGTCAACAGCCTTGAGGAGAACAAAAATTTGTAGGTTTAAGCTCAAGACACATGCAAACTGGGAACTTATGCACTGAAAAATAAACCTTCTATTTTACTTGCTCAAAGGAGGTGCATCAACTTATAGTGGTTTGAAACAATAACCTTTTCATAGGAATACTTGTGCTTAAAACGTATTTATTCCACTGTTAACACACTAGCAATACACCTCTAAAGGCTCAGACCACCTTAAGGTAGGATGCACCTTGCCTTGGATAACTATATGTATCATATGCAGACTAAAACAACATATATCAAATCCTACAAATCACAAAAGGGGTGTATCCAATCATCTAAACCAAGAAAAATTTGGAATTTATGCACTATGAAGAACAAAGCTTCTATTATACTTATAGTGGTTTGGTACAATAACCTTTTCATAGGAGATCCTCATGCGTAAAATGTATTTATTAAAGTGTTAAAAAAATAAAACACAATGAATAAATATCTTCACCTCACCTCTAACGGCTCAAACCGCCTTAATTAGGCCGCCTGTCACCCAAGTACATCATATACAAACCAAGATAACAAATCTATCAAATCCTACTCCAACAATTTAAGCCACAAACACAAAAATGCAGGTAGCTTAGAAACTGTCTTAAACTAGTTGAGACACCATGTATCTATCTTAATTACATGCTTCTATTTTGTATTAAAAAAAATAACGCTTAGATCTGCAACATCATCACAAGTTTTAGTGTTTTACGCATTTCAATATGCATAATTCCCTATGCATAAGCCAAAACTATGCAATGCCAAACACGCCTTGTATCGTATCCTAAGATTAGATCAAGTAACAAGATCAAAACATTGCTAACTTAGCAAGTGTCACTTAGGTCCGCGATAGCATCATAACGTGTACAGATTTCTACTCTCACATTTACATAAAATCGACAAAAATTAATCACATATATACACATATTATATAAAGTAAAATTTATGAAATCAAACTGACCTTTGCCAGATTTACTGATAATCGAGGCCGCTAACACAACCTATATATAAAAGCCAAAAATAACAATCAGAAACCCTAATTTCACAATCAAAAACATTAGATCAAATCTGATCCACAAATCATCAATTAATCACAAATCTAACTGTACGGATATCAAATACAACTATAATTACCATTTTGAACCGTGTTGTAGATCAATGTAGACTGATTTGGTTGTGATTGATTGATTTAAACCTGCAAATGTAAATAAAAACAGATCAGGTCATTATATAAACTGATTGTCGTGGTTAACCGGTAGATCGGAGAGAAGGGGATGTTACCGGTGAGTTTGGTGGTTCAGGTACGGTGGTTGTTTGTTGGATCGGGATGTTTTGATCTCAGTGTGTGTGTATGTGTGTGTGAAAGATAGAAGAAAATGAATTGTTTTGATTTATACCCCCAAGGAAGTGAGGTGTTATTCATTTTTTAACCGTTTTTATGTTTTTGGTATTAGTCAAACTTATTTTTAACTTTTTACTTGGATCCAGTGAGAAAATATATTGAAATAAAAAGAATGAGAATAGCCACATATTTTAGAAGTAGAAGAGAAATACAGGGGTAGATGCATCTATATTTTTAGGTGCATCTGAAATGTGTGGTTGTAGTTTTTTCTCACTCATTCTCATTTTAATTTTATTTATCATCTGATCTTTACTCTTAGGTTGGGATAATTTCCACACATTAGGTTTTGACTTGCACAATTATATATGTATAACCGGTTAAAGCATTGTATATATAGTACAATAGTTTAATGTGTATTATTGAATGTCCCAATGGCATGTCATTGAGGATTTTTTGGCTTCAACAACATGTCATATTGCACCACCCTTGGTGCTATTGTATAGTCATTCGTCCTTTCATGGTTTCACCCATGAGCGTTGTTGTTGTTTTTTTCTTTTTTTTAATGAGTAAGTGGGGTATTTTTTGTGATGTGTTATTAGACTCACATGCACCAATAAAAGTTATCGGGTGTTATTACTAAAGAGTGTGTTTTAATTATTGACATATTATTGGATGGATGCTGAGGTGACACACCAATAACGATTTATTTGTATTGTAGTGCACCTAGCACTAACGTAAATGAGTAAGGGGGTGTTTCTTATTTTTGATATAAGTGATTGTTTGGAACATGTCTAGTTTAGCCTTTTGTCGAAGAGAGAAAGGTTTTTGTGAGTCTCTCCAATAAGATGAAACAACGGTCTAGGTCCACTCATTAAGAAGAAAGAAACAACCACTGTTATTCTGGTCAACTTGGACGACCAAATCTTTCACATAAATATATGCGTGTTAATACAAATAAACCGTAAAAATATTTATTTATATTTTACGATCTTCTTATGTTTTGTCGATAACAATCGTAAAATCATTTTAATGAAATAAATAAAATACATAAAGTTTTGAGCCAATAGTTTACTAACTCATTTCACTAAACAAATAAACCATTAAACATGTTTAGTTAAATAGTTTACATAAAACCAAAACCATTTTTATAAAACATTTATAAGTAAATGTGGAAAACTAGAAGGGGGGTTGAATAGTTTTGCCAATTAAAACTCGTTTTAAACTATTTAGATCGACTTATGTCAATCTATTTAGTTGTGTGTTGGATGTTGATAAGCAAACATATAGAAGTATAAGTATGTAATGAAAAGATAATAGTAAGAAGCACAAAACCACAACGCGAGTATTTATAGTGGTTCGGTGGTATGTGCTAAAACACATACCTTTTCATTATCAAAACTGACCCAAAATAACCAAGAAAGAGCCGTTTATTGCTAATATTTGTGGTTTTCTTGAGTTTATGCTTGTGCAGGTATGGATATGTAAAAACACACAAAAAGGAACCAAATCAGACATAAATCCGAGCACGAGAGATTAAGAGAGCTTAAGCCGAGCCGGAAGATCAAAATTGTGCATTTATGAAGATTTTATTCTCCGAGGATGATTTTTGGAAGTTATAACCAAGTTTGAAGAAATGTCAAAACTGGCCCCTCAAGTTTCAGCATTTGGCAAAAGTGGCCCTTGAAGATTCAAAAATTGCAAATTGGCCCTTGGTTTATTTGAAGATTGGCAAAAACAATCCTTGGAAGATACTTTCAGAATTACATGTCTGGTCCTTGGAGTTTCAGCATTTGCAACTTTGGTCCCTATGATATGCCTTGGATTACCTTGCTAGTCCAAATCCAATCCTTAACATAAGCCACGGCCCAAATACATCCAACCCGGTCCAATCCAAACAAACTAAACACCCGTCCAATAAATCTAACCCGTATACCCATTTCCCCGCCATTTGGACCCCGGTCAACGCTCCACACCCGGTCAAATAAATCAAAGAATAATAAAAAAACCCAACCCCGCGCCTTTTACCCCCAAATTACCCAGCTACTATGAACCCTAATTACCCCCGCGTCAAATTTGGCAAAATTACCACAATTAAGGGTATATGTGTACTTTCCCTGACACAACCTGACACATGGGGAATGACTGGTCATCAATCCGCGTGCAAATTCTCAAATACTGCTCTGTGATTGGTCGAAGATGCGTGGATGATCTAATCCAAGGGTGGATATCAAGTGGGATGCGTGGATGATTGATCAATGGCTCAGAATACACTCAAAGAAGCACAAATTTCAGACTTCTAGATCTTTCCAAGAGCCTCAAGACCTCAAGTTTAGCTATAAATAGGCCCTCATTTCATTCACATTGTATCTCATCCTTTCTTTTCAATTTTCAGTAGCAATAGATAGTTGTAATTTCATTTTAATGATTTAAGTATTTTGTAATTCCTTTTTGTACTCAAATTTCTTATATTAATAAAATTTAGCTTTTAATTTTCAAGTAATTGTTTAAGTGTTTGTGTTTTAAATCTGCTGATTCTCTTTGTTTATTGCTTATTTCAGCAATATAAACCTGTTTCTAGCTTATTTCTTCATAAATTCAAAAATACAAAAAAATCAAATAAAATCATTGAAAAAATAAAAAAATCATATCAATCTGTTTTATGGATTGATTCATACTTAGCTACTGTTTCATAAAGGTTCATTTAAGCTTTTGATAGCTTATAGTGAGCTTAATTTCAATCAAATCTCAATTCACTTCAAAAATTCAAAATCAGTCAACAATAGTCAACTGTTTATGGAAATGAAGTTCTGCTGGTGTTTGATTGGATTGGGATGATGCAGAAGCTGGATTTGGGTTAAATTTGAGCTGGAATTGGAGTAGGTTAGGGGTTTATTAGGTTAGAGGTTCACTGTTTCATGATTGCAAGCCATAGTGGCTAGGAAATTTGTAAGTTCTTAAATCTGTTATATACATTTTGTTCACTGAATCTGTTGTTTGCATCTGAGTTTAGTGATAATTAGTATTAAGTGATCTTTGTTTAATGCCAGTTTAGCATAGTCTAGTCTTAATCTGTTTTTAGTTCACAAATCAGTTAGTTAACTAGTGTTTGGATTTGATTGTAAATCTGTGGTGAAAGTTAGTTAATCAGTTTTGAATATTGGATACATGATCATATAGGTTATTGATAGTGATATCAAGTCTTTGTTATAGCAGTATTCATCATATAGTCAAAATCATCTTAGATCAGTTCAAATTTGAGTATCTGTTAGAATTTTGAATAATCAAAAGCTGGATTTAGGTTCTTATAACATTGGAATTGCTAAATACAACTTTGTTTAAGCTTATAACATCAAAATTAGTTCACTACTTTGGATCAAAACTCAACTAAGTCAAAGTTTCATATCTGTTTTTCATAAGTTAAAACATGTGTAAACCAGATTTTTGCAGATCTTGCAGACATTGCATAGTGCTCATTTCAAGTAGTTAGAGCCTGTAATTTGGTTTAGATATAGCTTGCCAGGTGGTCTTGAGGACTGCACATTTGATTTTTAGTTTGGCTTATTGAATAAGCCTGTGCACAAGCTCAAACAGTAGGAGTTAGAAGCTAATTAGCTTAAGTAGGCAGTTAGCTTAAATCATTAGTCAGAGCTTGTGGCTTGTTAGGATTAGGTGTAGTCAGTTGATATTAGCTTATTTTAGCATAATCTAGCTTTAGTAACTGTTTGATAGCTTTTTTCACTTATTAGCTTATTTTCCTTAGCTTATTTCATATCAGTTTGTACTACAGCTCTTAATTCTCATACATAAGCTGCTGATTTCTTATTTTTCATAAATTTAGATTAAGATTTTAGAATTTTCCTGAGTTTTTCATATTTTTGGTCACTGTTTACTATTTTTCTTTATTAAAATAGTTTTTAATCCTTTTTTAATAGCTTTTATTGCAAATAATTAAGAAAAAGTTCCAAAAAATAATTTTTCAATTTTTCCAGTTTAAGAAAAATATAAAAAGCATAAAAAATATTTTTCCTTATTTTTTCCCTTTTATTTGGTATTTTTCACAATTTAAATTAGATTTAAATAGTTTTAAATTTGTAGAAAATAGAAAAATAATCAGAAAAATAAAAAAATAGTTTTGAAAATTCTCTTATGGTATTTTAGATTTTATAAAAATAGTTTCATATTTTTCCTCTCTTTTTCATAATTTTTAGTATTTTAATTTAGTTTTAATAGTTAATAATTAGTTTTTAATTCTAAAAAATTCCAGAAAAATCCTAAAAAATAGTTTTAAATCTTAAATAGTTTTCTAATTACATTTCTAGAGTAAAAGTAACTTTAGGCATTTTTAGGATATAATTTAGACGTAGTTGCATTTTAATTACGTTTCGTTAATTACGTTTTAGTTAATTCGCATTTAGGATTTCCCGTAGATTAGATTCCCTTAATTACTTTCCCGTAGTTAATAAAATCAAATCATTAATTCAAATTATCGAGCATTAAATTCCAAACCAAGAACGACGTTGGCAATTCACGCCTCGTTGGGAAACGATTCGGGTTGACTAATCCGTTTCAACGATCACACACGGGATTTGATTTATTATTCTTTTTCCTAAAGGAATTTGAATCTATCTTCGTGATTATTTTTGATATCGATATTGAGGTTTCATCCACACACATACCCTTAAGCCTTCATTATCAACGAATCAGTGTCTGAACCGTTTTAAGTTTCTTACGGTTAGTCATTCACAAGTGGCTAGCTTGTGTGAGATAACTTGACGGTTTATTCATTGTGAATCATTCGGCTACAAGGACACCTTCCTTGCCCTACTCCACTCCCCGAGTCACCTACTCGAGAGTTCGTAATCACTACACGACACAGACTCCTTATGGTGGAGAAACCTTCACAACGTTGCCTACTCTTTTTCCGGTACTAGGCTAACCACCGGGTTCTTTCACACCAAGGTGAATCACACCTACCACAATGTCGCCTACCCTTTATCCGGTACTAGGCTAGATACCGAGTTCCATTACAATGGAGGAACTACTACCCAACACTACACCAACGACTAATCCCAAAGGAGACCAACTCCTTATTACAACATCATCAAGGATATCAATATCCTTGGATTCAATACTAATTTATCTTGTACATCGAAACGCACCATATCGAATGTAAATCTAAGGCACCTTTCAATAATGCCTTTAACTAGATCTTCAAGACACCCTTCACTAATGTCTTGTGACTTGACTTCTAGGCACCCTTCACTAATGCCTACAATACGGACGATCGAAACCTTTCACTAATGTCTTCGTCTTGACACTTGAGACATCTTTCACTAATGTCTTCAACACTACACTTCTTAGAAGAAAGAAAAGAACCATCAACAAGAGGACTTCAGTAGTCTTGATGATGAGGAAGCATAGCAACTCATGGACTTGAGCTTGCTTGACTTCAAAGGTGGTGATCTCGCCTTTAAGAGGAACCTAGAGAATCACACAAAAATAAAACTACAAACATAGATCACTTGGATCTTAGGGTTAGAGAGTTTTAAACTCAGGGAGAAAGTATGTTAGAAAGGGTTGAGAAATAATGAAGAAATGGCTCTCTATTTATAGAGAGAAAATGTCTACTGTTCCCCGGATCCCACGGATCCCTCCCACAAAGGATCCGTCTAGTGTAAACCTAGGGATCCGTGGGACGCTCTTCTTTTCCCATGGGTATTTTGGTTATTGGTCATGGGTCATGGGTTATGGGTTGATCCATGGGTTTCTTACTAGATACAATGTATCTTATGAGTGCAATGCACCTAGTCAAATGGGTATGGGTCAATATCATGGTTTATGGATATTATCCATATATGATATAAGCATGATGTCATGCAATGGGTTATGGATCAAGCTCCATGGATATGGGTCATGGACTTTGGGTTGTACCCAACTACATTCAATGTATTTGGTCAATGGGTTATGATACTTAAGTTTCTACCCATTTATATTACCCAATATACTACATACTAGTTATGTGTATATTTTACCCAAATATGTAAACACTAGTTGTTGTACATATGTAATACTAAATCATAAAATCACTTATACTTATTTTAGTGTTTTTATGTGAAAACGTAAGTATGTTACAAACTATTAGTTCAAACCGTTTACGTATTTTATTTGTTTCGTTAAAATGATTTTACGTTTGTTATCGACAAAATATTAGAAGATCGTAAAATATAAATAAACGTTTTTACGGCTTATTTGTATTAACAATCTCCCCCTTTTTGTTGATGACAAAACATAAAATTATTTTAAGGAAAAGCTAAAATTCGTAAAAGTTTGAATTTGTAGTTTTTACTTTCTTCTCCCCCTTTTTGTCAAAACAAAAAGAGCTTCGAAAGGAAACTAACACATTGTTTTAAGAAAAACATGTGAAAATTAGAAAAGAAAGAAAAAGTAGAGAGCAAGTAACGGGAAAGGATCTCGTCTTTACTTCCCCTTGACGAGTCCGTCCCTATGTGAGGGCGTCAAGAAAATAATACTAAGCTAGTTCATTTGCAACTAAGTTTGCAAAAGATTTCGTGTATGTGACGAATGTGCTTCCCCTTTATGATTGCAATTTTTCAAAGGGATGTCATGAAATGTAATCCTAATATTGCAAGTAATTTTACAATGTATTGCTTTGACACAAAGCTCCCCCTAGCTTTAGGGTGTCAAAGTCTTCATGTGTAAATTGAATAACTACAAAACAAGGGTTAGAAAACAAGTATAATGCATAATTTCCTGCAAATATGATTCAAGTTAGTAGAAAAATAGTTTTCTGTATCACGGATCTCACGGTTCCCTCCTTGTAGGGATCCGTCTAGGCAAATTTAAGGGATCCGTCTGGCTGATGATTAATTTCAGCAATGGTGATATAACACATTATGTTAATATCAAAGTGAGATATGTATTATACAACATAATCATATACCCAGAAATATAGCAAGTAACATGTATTTTCATTTAATAAAACTAGAGATATGATATACATGACTCTAAAAACTAAGAAAATGATCGATACATGACTTGGAATTACTAGACTTTTCTAAGTAACACTTGAAACTAGGACACCACTAAAATCTTCTAGCTCAAGTTTGTTTAGGTTTAATCTTGTCGAAACGTTCGAGGAGGTGATAGAACATGAAACGTTGGTCTTCTCGTACTTCATGTATCAAACTTTCAACATGTTGACAATGATAACAATCTTTGTCATGTCTAGGTAGTGATGGTGTAAGGAATGAAATTGCTTGATGCGAAGGATCAAGTGAAGCAGGTTGTGGAGCCTCGAACGACGGAGGGATTGGTGGAGGCGCATTTGAAGATGGCTCGACCAAGAATGATGGTGGTGGTAGAGAAGTGTCAACTTCCATATGGTCGGGTGGTTGACTTTGATAATTTCTCATAATCCAAATGGGATTATATGATGGTGACGGCGAAAAGGAAGCCGGAGCTAATGTTGACTCAACACCTTGATTTTGTACCATTATTCCTCCTAATGAGGAGAATGTTGCCGGTGGAGGAGGATGAGAAGGCCAAGGAGGCAAATCCTCTAAATTGTAGAGGTGTGGTGATGATAGTGGAGTTGTAAATGAGATAGCTCTAGGAACCAATGGTGATGGTTTAGTGGAGATGGGATTGTTTGGCCTAGGAGGTATGGTAGTGTTTGGCATAGGTAGTTTTGTGGGTACTATCCTTTTAGGAATTGGTTTGATTGGTTGAGTTGGTGGAGTAGGAATCCTTGCATTTTTGGACTTGACCGGAGATGATTCAGTTGAAGAGATTTCGTGTACAACACGAGCAATTTTCTTGGGTGGTTCTTTGGTGGGTAAGTTGCTACTTAGAGTTTTCCTCATGATGAGATGATTTCAAGAAGTTTGTAAAGGTTTCTAAGTGCTGAAAATGAGGATGAAGATGATGACTTTAGGAGTCCTAACAATTTGGTTTATAAACCAAGGGATTTGCCAAGTGCATTCAAGAATTAAGCCCTAAAATTCATTGGAATGTGATGATTAACATGCACAAGAGTCAACTTCAGAGTTGTACTGATCTAGGAACTCATTTAAGATGAGATGGAGTGTTTCGGTTAGAAATATGAGCTTGAAATGATTGTTTTGGCTAGAGTTGACATAATCTGTCACCCGGATCCCACGGTTCCCTCCAACGAGGGATCCGCCTAGGCTAATCCTTGGGATCCGTCTATCAGCAGCTAAGAAAAGATAGAAATGATGTTTGTAAGGTCTAATGCCTATTTCTTCTTGAGTATTTCAGTTTATCTAAGTGTCTTAAATGAAGGGGTGCTTAAGTACTTGCGGGTAATGAGTGATGTAGCTAATGATTGCCTTTTATGGAAAAAGTTGGAACTTTCATGAGTACCAATGAATGAACAAAGATGACACTAAAGATTTTGAGAGTGTCAAGTGGAGCTAAATCATCCTAGAGATCAGATAGTGACTTAGGATAATGTTTTGGAGAATATCCTAAAGGCTTAAAATGGAAAAACTAGAATTTGATCAATTTCGACCAATTTTGAGGTAAGGATGATTATGATCAATTTTGCCATAATCGAAAGATTTCCAAAGCTAGATATGAAGGATCATGTGAGAGATGATGAGTGAGCTTGAGAGCGGAAGAGTAATGGATTTAAGTGAAATGATAGATCTACAAGCGTCTTGAGTGTGATCTAGATGAGTTATGTATGAGTACGAAAGATCTACTTAACTTGATAAGGACTTAATTTTGTCACACCCCCAATTTACCTGTTTTGCAGCGGAATGGAATTCCTGGGGATAGACTGTCATAGCACCACAATCACAGTTACATTGAACGACCTAGAGTGTCGTTTAAAAACACATCGTTGGATATTTAATAAAAGCATTCAGAGTTACAACATAGGTCCCAAAAGTTTAGAAAGTTTGCGGAAATATAAATATATTACAAGTCCAAACGATGGTTTTGAAAGAAAGTGTCATAATGTACAATGATGTAAGTCGACGCCGCGACTCAAAAGGTGGTTCTTTAACCATGCCATGATGATAATGCCTTAGTTACCTGAAAATACATTGCTAAAACGGTCAACAATAATGTTGGTGAGAAATCATAGGTTTATGTAAATGTTTTATACGACTACGCAAGTATAGATCAGGCATGACAATCATGTCACGTAAAAATGTTACAGGCATGACAATTATGTCACGTAAAAATGTTACAATTGCTTTAAGCCCATGACACCGAAACGAGACTGTTCATAATGTAGGCCCCAAAAGAGTGTTTGCCAGACAACTCAACAATGTTATTAAATGAGATGCATCCGTATGACTAGTTGGGATTCACCAACCCGGATGGAGGCGTCACCCTCGATAGATCTATCCACTCACCCTCGCTTCTAAGATTAACGGTTCATGTTCAGGTAATGGGGACTTTCAATTGGCAAATGCGGTAACTTAAGCAATGTAAATGAATTTAATATACTTGGTATCGTAATAAAAATGTTGTGCAATGTATTCTCCCCCGTAGGTTTGAAATAATGTAAAAACTTGTAAAACGGGGCTATGAAAACTCACTTGATAAACTGGTGTGATGACAAGAGTGAGTACACTGAGGTATATCGGAAAACTTTAATCTGGACCTATTACGAACGATATGATATGTAATGAGTTGCAATGTAATGTTATGCATGCATTTCGTATGTTATTTATACCATTTGCGAGTTTTGAAAAATAATACTTATCGTCGAAAAAATACTCTTTTGACGTCTTGACCATCAAAAATCACTTTATAAGTATTTACGTCAAAATGTCATCCTACAATAGTTTCGTAATGATTTATGGTGAAATTTCAACTTTTCGTCGTAAAACAATGTCGACGGAATTTTCATGAAAGTGACAAAAATGGCTTCGAAAAGCTAGTCGTAAAATAGTGTACGTCGAACGTTAGAGAACGAACTCGACGGTTTTGGAAAGTTTGTATCGAAATCTAGAAGTTTCAGTTCAGGAGTTTTCATCATAAAGGTCTCGAACATAAAGATAATAAGGGTTAAAGATGGTGATTTTGGCTAAAATGTTGGTTAAAAATGAGTTTCGGCAAAGTTTAAGCAACCGTAATTAATTTATTAAAACTCCGCTATACCAACGGTTGATTGTTTTGAAAAATATGCTCGGTGATCTTGATTTCATTAGAAGACATTTCGTTCCAAAAAGTTCCACATCATCGTAAAAAACAGCACTCAACATGGTCGTTTTAGTTACCGTAACACTTGTGTCGTAAAAAAAATAATATAGTTTTGCTGAAAATAATAGTTACGGCAATTTTATGAAAACGTGCATATCTTTGTCGTTTCAAATCCGTTTTCTACGTATAATACGTCCTTAGCTTCGTATCAAAGTATACTATTATATTTTTGATAAGTCGAAATAATTTGTGAAGCTTAAGGCTCGTTTTTGACTCGAATAGAGTAAAAATAGTATGCTGAAATTTCTGAAAAATATATATCTCGTCGTCAAACTTTAAAAATTCATAACTTCTTCGTTATAACTCCGTTTTTATCCGTTCAAGTGGCCACGGATTCGTTTTAAAGTATATTTTCTAAATATCAAGGCCAAAAATTCGTGCCTACTGTCAGATTTTCCAGAAAATCAAAATAAGGACAGACCACTTTTAATACTTGTCGAAAATAGTTTTTATCGTACTAAACCTATTCTAATCCATTCAAATCAACTCCAAAGCTAATCTAATCCTACCATACACCTTCTTAGGGTGTCATGGGTTCCTAAACATCATCAAGACCAAAGTATACCAAGGGGATAATTATAGGATGACCTTATATATATATATATCTAAAAATCATGTAAAAATGGTATAAATCAACATAAGTCTTGCATGTTTGCTCCAAATATGAAGAAATAAATATGAAATGAAAGTGAAAGAGGTAAAATGAAGTGATATGCTTACAGTTATTATGATGAAGTGATTAGAACAAGGATTAACCTAAACACCCTAGGTTTTTATTTCAAAACCTTAATGAGAGTGTAATCTAGATTGTAATTACTTGATCTTGTAAAAATTGTGATGATCCTTCTAACACCCCTATGAAGGCCGGTTCTAGTAAGAGAGAAAAGAGAAAGAAAACCTTGAATGAAGTGAATTATTGTTGTGAAAGAAAATGTGTGGAAATTAAGTGAAGTGTAGATATGTACATGTATTAAAGAAAGTCACCAACTAATAAATGAGGCAACCCTCCCCCATGACCGGTTTTTGGGGATTTTTGTCAACAAAAAATATATATATATATTTTTTTTTTTTTTTTTTGTGTGAAGTTGTTAAAATAAATGTAGGTAAATGTACATGTATTAATACTTGTAAGATTTAATATACATTAGTATATTTAAGGAAATTTTAGGTGAAAGAAATTTTTAATAGATCGAAGTAGAATGTAATGAGATCATAAAAATTGTAAAAATACATTCCTTGTGAAATTTGAGTGATAAAATAATTATCGTGTAGTTTTTAAGAAAAACGTCGTAATAATATAAATTCAACGATTTATATACAAAATAAATTTAAAACACTAGGTAAACTAAAAATATAGTTTTTATAAATTAAACATAAGTATAAAAATATATCAGGATCATTTTTGGAAGTAACGGATTAAATGTTAAAAATAATAACTCACGCGATAACGTTTATTTAATATAAAATTCACGCGTTTAATATGAAATGCAATGTCATGAATGAACTAACGTGATGCAAATGATGTCAATGAAATGTAGACTAAACTTAGTCCATATGAAATGTTCGTGATGTTATGATCATGAATTCGCCGCTAAACCTTTAAGGTTACGCGAATTTGGAACACGTAAACCTAGTTTACGATAAATGTTGAAATTGTAAGGCATGAATTGTTTCGAGAAATGACCTGAAAGTACGGGTTGTCACATTCGCCCATCCAAAAAGGAATTCAGTCCCTGAATTCAGTTCGTGTTAGTCTATCGAATTTTTGAGTTTATAATGAATAACGAGGAGAAAAGACATGGAGAAGTGTCGTTACGGTTATCGATGATTGAGAGCGTATAAAACATCGTAGTAAAGAAAATATCGGATAAATCTCTCATAAGTAACACTTTGACTTTGAAATATGTGAAGATTTTGCTTGCACTAAGATTTATAAATAACCGCTCCCAACATAACGTGATCCCTCCAGAATTAGACATAGTTAGCTAGGCTATGTATAATTAAGGAACGATGACGTGACGTTCGGTTTAGTTGTTATAACTCTCAATGTTTACAAGGATTTAAACCGTGTCGTTAAAATGATAGTTGAAGTGAAAGGAATTAAAATTCTCGTAAGTAATAACAAATCGGAAAGAAAATAAAGTACGATAGATGAGAATATTTGGGTCGAATTGGTTCGTCCAGTGTTTTTCTAAATCGTACCACGCCTTTCCAAGACAGGTCCTTGTGCATAATTTGTTGCCCACTTGAGATTCTAATGGTTTGCGACTTATGGAACATTCTTCCAATATTTGCATCGTATAACGATGTAGTTTATTTGGCTATATGTTGTTATTTGTAACTGATTCTTGATTTGTATGACTTCTTTGTTTGTTTCATGAATGAGTTATGGACTAATGAATTGGACTTTCCTGATTTTAATCCTTGAATAAGTGATTGATACTTCAACCTTACAGTGCCTCAAATGGTGTAGTCAATATGTTCATGAGCTAACTATTGTTGTAAGGAAACTTGTCGATGGAGAATGATTTGCCTAACCATTTCTAGAAAGTTACACTGGCTTGAGCATATTATCTAATGTGGAAATTGCTCTCTCGCTCTAACCATTGAGCTGAGGATAGTAGGCGGTAATCATGTCCTAGTAGGTTTCATGGAAATCCTGAAATGACTGTCAGCAGTCTAAGGTGAATCGAATAGCTTATAATAGGTACAACCGGAATTGATACCCCGTGTCTCGTGTTAGATTCCAAAATGTTAAATCTGTCGGAAAGGACCTTATTGAAAAGAATAGATTATAGGTAACAGTTGTGGTTCCTCGCGTTTCTAGTCCTAGCGGATGTCATGACCTGAGTCTTACTTGTCTAAGGTGCTTAGTCTCTATGACTAAATTGTTTATTGTTTGATTATCGAAGTGTTTCCATGCTCCATGTTGTAAAGTCACAAACCTTAAATATTTAAGTGAGGTGGTGTAGTGGTTGGTGTTCAAGATTTGTTCCGATATTGAGTGCTTCCAAAGATAGTTCATCCTTAATATTGTTATCATGCTAGCAAGAAAATAGACATCAGTTTATACTATGTCGAAGAATGTTTGTTCTAGTTTCACTTGTAGATGGGGAGTCATTGATTGTCCGACATGTTCACACCTGTGGCAACTCTTGATATGGAAGTGAGGTTACTTGGAATTTCTAGAGAACACACTGCCTTAGGGGAAGTTTATATCGATAACCTTAATTTAACCAATTTTTCCTTTAAGGGACACTAATTGTAGAGAAGTTCACATATTGTTGAGGCCACGTTTAACAGAATGTTCTACAGCCTCAGTTAGAAGACTTGGTATATCCCTATAGTGTTGCTTAGTGTGTATTCGCTTCGTATTAAATCTCGTAACTCAGTCTAGCTAGTACTTTTGGAATGATAGAGTTTGGATTCTAATCCAAAATAGTGGTTCGGAATATCTCGTGATGTCTTAAGATTTTTATTGAATTGTGAAAGATCTCGCTACTTACTTCTAGCCCTTGTTGGTAATTCCAAAATCCTTTCATTGTTTTCTTGTATCGAGGAATCCTCCTCACAGATGGTATAGGAAGTCTTTCCTAAAAAAAAAAGTCACTCGTCAAATCCTAACTTATCAGTTGAGTGAGAGATAAATGGCGTAAGCATCTATAGAGTGTTAACAAAAAGAAATGTTATGCACGATTTATCTGCTTATAAAACTTTGCTTTTAAATGAGAATTGTTTTAGGAGATTTGAAATGATGCTTGTATTTGTTGAAATGGTATTATGTTCCTCCGAAGTTTTAGATGGTATTCAACGTTTTGTGTTGTAAGATAATGGCTCAATGATTTTTCAGAGTAACATGAAAATCGTTTCGCATGAGAATATTAAATAGTTGATAAAATGACTGAAACCAATTGATAAGTTGATAATAAAACAACTTGCGTTAAAACTTTATGAAACAACGTTTCTAAGATGGTGATAAAATAGTTCGAAATAAAATCAAGTGAAATAATTTCATGAAATAATAGCAGGATAATTTGGAATAAAATTTGTTGGATGGTTTGTAGGATACATAGGAGAACCTTATCGAGTAATAACAGTCTACTAATTGGTCGGGAATAAAGTTGGCCTAACCCCTAGTAAGATAGTGATGTATCGTCGTGAAATGATGGAAAATTTGGGCAATTGGAGTAAGGGATGAAATAAACAAGGTGGTGATTATCGTAGAGATAATAAATGATAAGGATTACATTAGCTAGAAAGGTACTTATTATCTGTTCCTGTTGGTGGTCTAATCGTGTTTCAAGTGTAGGAGTAGTAGGCTGTCTAGCAACAATAGCCCTAGAACTCTCACAGTCCTCAAATCTATGAGATGGTGTAGTGTCTATAGTCTTAGATGTAGGTGGTAATGGTGTGTCAAATCATGCACGCTTCCCAAGCTGCAAGTCGGGTGTATGAGTATCGGGTATGAGATGTGATGGTACGGATGGTGCTCGAAATGATAATGATGATGAAAATAATGACAATGATGATAATGGAAATCCTTGTGGTGAGTTAAGAAAATAGGTTCATTAGGACTAAGCCTATAAGTTCTACCCAATGGTATGATCTGTCCCAACTGAGTGATAAAAATTGTCCTGATCCTACGGTGAATCAATAGTGATCGCGATGGTGTAGGTGCAACTTCGTCCTCCTAAAAGGTCTCAGTGTCATCATCTGATGTTATCGGTGTTGAGTCAACTGATGTTAAAATTGTGATAGGGAATGACAAAGCATTCTCCATGTCAAAGTGATGTGAGTATAATGGGATGGGTATTTGAAGGCATCCATGTGACAATCGATTTCGAAATGAAAGTAAATAACTCGTAAAATGTGCGTATAAAACCGCATGTATAGTGACTATGCACTTATGATGAAATGATGAGATGCTATGATGATGTAGTTATAGTCTAGGGTCAATGATGCAACCTAGTTCTCTATAACTGTAGCTCTGGTACCAATCTGTCACACCCCCAATTTACCTGTTTTGCAGCGGAATGGAATTCCTGGGGATAGACTGTCATAGCACCACAATCACAGTTACATTGAACGACCTAGAGTGTCGTTTAAAAACACATCGTTGGATATTTAATAAAAGCATTCAGAGTTACAACATAGGTCCCAAAAGTTTAGAAAGTTTGCGGAAATATAAATATATTACAAGTCCAAACGATGGTTTTGAAAGAAAGTGCCATAATGTACAATGATGTAAGTCGACGCCGCGACTCAAAAGGTGGTTCTTTAACCATGCCATGATGATAACTTGGTGGAAAACTCAGCGCCGCAGCTGAATGTAGTAACATGTAATACCGTGAAAGAAAGTTTTGGTAGCAAACCTGAACATTATATAAATATAAAGGCGTTTGAAAGATTTGAAAACCCTGGATACAACATTGAGACTTACGAAAATAATTTATAGGTTGCTACACAAAAATTTGCTGTGAGATCCAGCAAGTTACATTGACACTAACACCACGATACTGTCAGATAGGGGTCCTTAAGGTAAGGCGACGTTTTGTCCATTTAACCCCCACACTGTCTAACCATGGTCTCGATGTCAATATCTCTTGATCCAACGTAGTAACTGGGATCTGATATTGATGTAGTAGTAT